>CM023491.1:69935570-70268620 GCA_013339685.2 Hyalomma asiaticum | reverse complement strand
CACAGGAAGGAAATGACACTCACAAGCGCAGACTATCACACGGCACACGGGACGTAGGGAGCAGAGGAGGATGCCAGATCCAACACGGTGATCCCTACGTCCCGTGTGCCGTCGGTGTGGTTTACTCCATCCCGCTCTCATGTGGTAAGACCTACGTTGGTCAAACTGGAAGGTGCGACAACGAGCGACTCGGGGAACATGCGCAAAAAATTAACAAGAACGCAGATAAAGGAGCCCATCTTGTGGCTCATATTACTCCTGCTGCAATTGTGAAGCACGATTTAAAGGGACGTCGATACTTGGCAGAAGCAAAAATGAGCATGCGCGGCTGGCTTTAGAAGCTTTTCACATTAGGAAAAGAGATCACCTATGTATAAGCGACACATCTTTGTCTCTGCACCCATCTGAATTTGAATTCATGTCATCCCGTATCTAATACAGAGATCCACATTTTCACCTTATCACTTTGGTTTTTGTTGTGGCGAATGTGCGGTGGGGCTGCCTTGAAAGTATATATGCATTGACAACAGCAGTATTAAATCAGTTGATAGTCAGCGCTTGTGAGTGTCATTTCCTTCCTGTGGTGTGTCTTTGTGTTTGCGCTGTAAATTTTCCCTCTGAGATCATGTACCAACTAGGCCGAATGAAGTTTTACTGTACGATACTAGAAGCGTTGAAGCGTTTGTAACTAGGTACGCCGAACATACTCTGCGTGGCGACCTTTTTTGGAGAAATTTGTAACAGAATGGCGACCTTTGGCGACTTCTAGCTCATCGTTTGGCGAAATGGACTCGAAACTCAGCGGCAACCCTGCCTCGCCACGGTGGTCTATAGTAGCTATGGCACTCGGCTAAGAACGTAAGTCGTGAGCTCAATACTTGTACTTAGCAGGCAACGGCGTACTAAGAAAAGCTTTGTACTTGCTCCACGAGGACTCCCACGGTTTTTTGCATTACGTTAGACGCGCCCTTTTTTGTTATTATTCAGGAGCGGTCGCAGTTTCTTATTGAACCATGGTTCTGGCTTGTCCTTGGCTGCCGAAAGTTGTAGTCGGTGGCTGCGAGACTTGTCGTTGGCTGCGAGAATCTTTGGAAAATGTCCAGTTTTTGCTAACAGAGGGCTGGGGAAATGACGGAAGAAATGAAACTCTGATAAAAAATTCCAGTTATGTGTTGATGACAACCTAATGACCTTTTTTTTAATTCCAGATCTCTTACGGTGAAATCCAGTAAGCAACATTGGTTAATAGAAGCAGTTCATGATCGCTAAAACCTTCAGAAATTAACACAGGGCACACGTTTTGACGAGAACAAGTTAGCACGAAATCTAAAAGGTTTGTCTCACGGGTAGGTTGATTGGTTACCTGGCAAAATTAATGTCCAGAGTTAGTTCAATATTATGGCTGTGCAGGATGATAAGTATGGTCAACCAATTTTCGGGCTAATCGCCAAGCAGATCACTACGCACACTACTAGGTGAACATTTCTGCATGGCAAATTTCTTGCCTTCCTGTTTTATGCCCACTCAGCCATGTTTACTCGTTTTCTTGCTGTACCTTGCAGCCTGACTTCTCGCCAATGATGTACGAGGAAATGGTAGAGAGGAGAACCTACAAGAGGCCGAAGACCAAGAAGCTACGGACACAGAACCAGAAATGAACGCATTTTAATACCAACCAATTAAATTCAAGTGGTACGCCGAGAGACGGGGAAAATGGAGCCACTATTGTTTTGACCAAGACATGGAGAAATGTAGCACATAGAGTCTGAAGTCGTTGTGTTTTAGTGCTTAACATTACTGTGTTTTACTTTTGCTTTTGAAGCTTTTTTCACAGTAACGACTGCAGCCTTTTCCCCCTCGGAGGCCAGCATCGCTTGACAATTATTACCCATCGCGAGGTATTCAATGCAATAAACAAGCGAAGAAAAGTAGTGTACAACTATGAAAGGCACATCTTGTGTATAGCTGTGTAATCAACGTAATGAACGTCCCAGTCACAGCAAGGACGCTGTTGTGGCAATAGAATATTTTGGACCTGCTTAGCGAGGATGTTTATATATTTCTTGTCCAGCACATACCGGCAGCCTGGCTTCAGTGGTTTCAATAAGTAGCTCTATTTTTATCTCAGCGATTACGTTTACAGGTATCGCTGAGATTTTGGCCCGTCTCCATACAGGTTTTTATGAGTCTGGCACGTCGTCTTTCTTATCGGGGTTTTTAGCAGAGTAACCTTATTGCACTGACCAAGCAGTCTTTGCAAAATCCGAGACGATGGACTGGCGGTAGACCCAGTTTGTAGTCGCGCCATTTTAACCATGAAACGGCAATAAAGATTTGTATTTATGACACTACACCTTGTCGTGTCACTCTGAAGGCAACCCTTTACCAAGCTACTGCACCGCGGCTGGTGGTGCGCTTGGGTCTTTATTACTACTCGTATTTCGTGCGCCGCTTAACGCCGCGTTACTGTCACGTCGCTGTGCGCATGGTCTAAAATAATTGCGGTCAATTGACGGAAAATGTACAAAAAATTTTTGTACCGGGAAAGAAATATTCAAGAGAAAAAAATGACAGCATATCCACGGGGTGAATGATGGAGAGTGGGCGAAGCTCTTATGTATTAAAGATACCTCGCCACACACCTCAATGAAACTCGTGAGTAACGTGAGCGCTCGTACTGCAGGTCCTCGCGGCGCCGCCGCGCAGAATCACGGCTAGCTTCGGCCTCCCGCGCCCGCACGGCGGGTCGCTTCTTCGAGCGGGAGCCGCCGCCGCCCCGCGCGCACGCCGCTCGGCAGCCTTGTCCATCCTCCGTCGACGAGCCTCTGTTGGCGCGCGCGCCAAAACGCCGCCGAAGAACACGCGATCGCAGTGGCGCGATCGTCTCTCTCTCCTTCCCTACGTGTGACGTAAATCCTGTGTTCATAAAACTCACCTTTTATTATTATCTTTTGCTACAAAACGCCCTCTAGTGTGGGGCGATTTTGCATTTCTCAGCGTATATGCATTCGTTATATAGTACAAGTAGCGCCATCTATGGCCGGATTGTAGACTCAACGAGCGGTGGTTACAAACGAGAATGGGGACGAACGGGTGACGCCATAAGGAGCTTCGCCCCTAAAAACCGAAATATTCTATACCACACCGAAGAGGAGGTTCTATATTCTTGTAACATTAGCAAAATCACTAACCAACATTACACACTTTTCTGGTCACATACGAACAATTTTCCGCGTACTGAAGTTCGGAGCGTTTCCTGAGGTTCTGTGCCTCGCGGGGCTGCTACCGCTGCACGTACTACGTAGTTGCCGCATTTATCGAAGTACGACTGCGCTTGCTTGCCTGCTGCCGCTCGTTCCTCGCACATCATGAACGGTGAATTGTGCTTCTAAGGCTCTTAGCGATAACGTTTTACATATTGTCTGTTTTGACGTTACGCTAAGGCTTAGTGCTCGCTCGTTTGCTCGTTTTAAACGCACCAATCGGAACCAACCTTCAAAGCTGAAGGCGTGGGCTATTCCATGTGATAGAATGATACAGTATGCCAATAAAACGGCGGCGATTTTCACTGCGTGCCGCTCTACAAACACTGACATTGAGAGACGCAGACAACTGTCATAGGCCGCGCCAGTCGGTGTGCGTGTAGTCTGACCTCCAATGTCCTCTGGTTGCATAGTTTCAAGATGAACTTGGGCATCTATACAGCGCTTAGTTCTGCGCTTTAGTAAAGAATGCTGAAAAGGCCTGACAGTGGGCACTTCAGCCAACTTTTACTCTGGCACCGTATTTATTTATACGTTGGAGGCGGTAACATATTTTGGGATGAGAATGCGTATTTTGCTGTTACTGCATGTACTATAGAGATTTGTGCGTAGCTGATTCGCTTTGTTCGCACGCACGCATTAAAGCGGTTCTCGTGTACAAATCTTGTACAGTATGTATAATTGCACCTTGTACGCACTGTGCGTTTATGACGTGAAATAACATTTTATTATCTGAAAGGCAAAAAAAAAAATACCACGCAGTGATTTCGCAGTTATGCCTGCTCTGACGCCCCGACGTACACCCGACGCGTTCTCATTGTCTCGGCCTCAAAATTTGGCACTTTCATACGCGTCACAGCAGAGACCGAAGCAGTACCTAACAAAACCTTCGCGTTTTGTCCTCGCGAGAGGGGACCTCCTTTCAATCGCTGGATGGTCTCATTTTTATAGAAGTAATGAAGTACCTGTAAGTGTCAACTCAGATCAAAGAGCGACTTTAGCCTCAGATAATTAATTTAGATTGGCCGAGTTAGCAGGAAAAGCACTTAAGCAACTCGAGCTCAAATGACACTGGCCTGCCAAGTGCAGTGCTAAGTAATTTCTCCTCCTCGCATGTTGCGGTGAAGCACGTATTCGCCTATGTTGGAGCAGCTTGGTGCGTTACGGCTTGGCATGTTGTCTGCTGTTGCGCCATATCAAACACGAGGTTGTTAGCTTTACCGTTCTTTGTTGATAGGGGTGCAAAGAACGGCAGTGTTTCTGTACTCATGCCAAAGGTCAGTGACATGTGGCGTTGCTCAGCAGAGCACCAACCAACGCTGTCGGAGCCGCGCACTGGACCATACTGCGGCCATCGCGAACTTCGTCAAGCAGTCCCGATTAGGGCGAATCAAACTGTTCCTTAGCGGCGTATTCTTGGATACGTATTTTTTTTTTTTTTTTGCTAGTCGGCAATGGTTGGACGCTCACCGTCGGCAGGGGCTCGTTCGAGAATACTGGACTAATTTGTTCATCAAGCACGACAAGGGCAAAGGGAAGATAAGCAACACAAGTTATAGAATAATGTAGTTGATGTTCGGCGAGATGGTGCATAAATGTTATCCATGGAAAAATACTAGCGCGCCAACAACATGTGCGTGTGTGTATATTTGTTGGCGTAGCCACGAATAAATTCACATGAAAGTGGGCGCTTGTCTTCTCTCCGTGACTGTTCGCGCGCTCGAATTTTCCCCAGATAAAAGGATAAGGTAGCTTGATGAATACGGGCATCAATCAGTCACACAGGGACTTGTGACTGTGAGTGAGCACAACTCGGCAAATTATGCTCGAGTGAGCACACGCATAGTTTGCCGCATCAAACCCACTCGAGGAAACTGCTGGAGTGAGTTTGATGGGAAAAATTTTGCGAGTTCGAGCCTGAGTGAGATCCGTCCAGTTGAAGTGTGGTGACGTTGCGTCCGAGAGAGATTCTGGCGTAAGTAAACCTTCGGTGAGTTGGAGTGGGTTTACTGGGGCCGTACATGCGATATTCGTGAGTACGAGTTTGAATGAGCCAGGAGATTTGTATATCTGTGAATCTAGGCACGAGTGAGCGTGGCAGTGTAGAGCTCTAGGGAGCTTGAGTACAAGTCAGCTATGCGCAGAATAAATATGAGTATGAGCGATTTCAGTTTATTCGGGCGTCTTGCCTCCGGCGACGCCTAATTAGAACTTTACATTTTGAGCAAATGATTGAGTGCTATAGTCAACTCGAGTTGATCTAGGTTCCGCGAAATCAGACATACGCAAATGCAGTGAGCCCTACTTGTCATTTCTAGTGTTATCCTCGCCCATCACAGAAAAAAAAGAACGTCGACTCTCGCTGTAAACTCAGAGCTGATTTTCGTATAGTACGGTTGGGTACAATGCCGTGCTGTATGTTCCTGTAGAAGGATGGTCATGTGGGCGAGTTGGAACTGATTATGCATATTGATGGTCAGCGCGAAACACGAGGACAAAAGAAGGAAGGGACACAAACCACAGCGCTGTATCTTCCTGTTCACCGAGTAGAAAAATATCACGCGGTTATACTTTACACAGAGTTCTGAGTTCTCTCGTGTAAATAATTAAGTGCTATTCCACTCAAAGGGATAGCTGAAATAAGTTCGGAGCAGTGAGTGGCTCGTCTTTTCCCTGTGTTTATTTTGTGTTTCTCTGCTGTTACCGATGTTCCAGAACAAGTGCTGCAGTGCATAGGCGAAGATGGAGTCGGCCATTGGTTATGAAAGCAGCTTCGCCCCTCCCTCAAACACACATGCTATCGCGAGGATTGAAAATTGGGCGAGTTGATACGAATTCATAATGAAGTCTTACTTCAGCACGCACAGAAATGACACGGACACAGGGAAGAATACACACAGGCGCTGACTCACAACTCAGTTGTGAGTCAGCGCAAAAGAATTATACATATATATACACACCCAAACTAGCCAAAGAACGCATGCGCATGTGCGGTAGAAAGATACAACAACCCAGTCGAAAAACCCACCAGCCAGAGCTTGGTGTGTTTTACCCGTTCACACCAGAGCGGAAATTCAGACACGGTTTCTGGCGTGTCTGGTGTACCCGGCCGGTTCGGTGTGATCTGGCGTAGCCGGTCGGTTTGGCATGGTTTGGTGTGAAGTGGCGCATCCGGTCAGTTTGGCGTGGTTTGGTGTGAGCTGGTGTATCCGGCTGGTTCGGCGTGTTTTGGTGCGGTCTGGTGTACCCGGCCGGCATTGTGTAATCTGGCGCCAACCGATCTGGTGCCACATACTATAATTTCACACGGTTACACAATGTTGCCAAAACAGCGGATGTTACTAATCTTAAGATCATAGTGCCATGATTAAACGTACTGTGGATCAAAATGTGCACACTGTTTAATGCCCGAGAAATAATGGCAGGCTGCATGACAAAGTAGTTTTGATAGCAAAAAAAATAATCGCCGACTAGTTTATTTCATCCTCACCTTGCTAGTTTTGTGTGGCAGCCATTCAAACCTTTTGTAGCCTGCTTTGACTCTTCTGCAGTGTGGCCTCGGGCAGCAGTCTGGCACCTGAAAAAGACAAAAACGGTTTGTTATAGGAGTTCCCTCATTTAAAGGGACACTAAGGGCACATATTAGGTTGAGCAAGACTGAGAGATTGGGTTTGTGTGATAACCACTTGGCTATTCTTGGTGAGAATGGAGGTTGTAAAAAAATTACAAAACTAAAAAGTGGAGTTTGTTTTTTTAAACGTGGGAACATGGAAATGTAGGCTACGTGAGAGCCGGCTGTCCCATAAAAATTGAAGAAGCCAGAAATTGCAGGGCTGCCTTCTGTCCCACTGCGTTTATATCTGTCTGAAGTCAGCTCATCTATTCTGAGCACTCGACTAACTGCTCCAGGTTTTAAATAATGGATAAACTCCAACAATAACTAAACATGCAGTAGCCACACTTATTACTCAATATTAAGGCCATGGAGCTCACTGCGTCGTGGCATTGGCAGCCAAGATCATGACGTCAGGCGCACTTTACGGCGTGGACGATTGAAACTGAGCTTGCGGTGTCCGAGATTGTCAGCGCATGTTTTGAAATGTTAAGCCCCAGAAATCAATCAACTAGGTAATCGGATTACAGCTCACTAAAGTAACATTAGCAGTGAGTATACCATTGTGCAGAATAGGCAACATGCTTGCCATACAGCCTGATATTGGGACGCAAAATTTCAGCTCTTAAAAATATTTTAAGTTTCTTTTCTGCGCCTAGCTCGAAGGACGGGGTTGGCGTCGTCCTCTTGGAGGCTTGGGCTTGGCTCACGGCTGGACGGGGCCGTACGGTACATCGTCCGAGAAACACCTCCACCAGATGTCACGCGGTCGTAACACACGCAGGCTGCGTGTGTCGGCTTTTATACACACTTCATAACGCGTTCTCGCATTATCTCTGGAATTCCAGAAGTCACTCAAATTTACGCTTTAGGCATGCAAAGTTTCAACAATGGTCGACACGGTTGCCGAAGTGACATGCAAGATAAACCAAGCCTGCGTTGCGCGTAGCAGACAGTGATAACAGCGCTCCCGCAAACAATCGCAACAAGCGCGCGATTCACGGGAAAGTGATAACGGCGTTCTCTTTTAAACAAACGAAAACAAGCGCATGTGTCATTATATTCGTCATCAGTCACGTTTCTTAGCCAAGACGCTTCACTAGAGTCGGGTGAAAATTTCCAAGGTATACCTTGGAAAAGAAAATGCCGAGGAGCGTTCAAAAAAAAATCACAGCAAATTCACGGGGTGAATGATGATGAGTGGGGCCGAAGCTCCGGAAGGAATCATCGGTAAACCGTGAAACTCTTCCGTGCAATTCGCCCCACAAGTAAAAGTGAAACACTTGAGTAAATGTCATCAAACTATTATAACATCTCGCATCTTTCATCATCAACTACAAGTACCGCCATCTAGTTTTATAACATCTCGCGCATGTTACGAATCCTCACGGTTCAACTATGCACAATGCACAAGTGAAATCTCCCACCGGCACTTCATTGCAAGTCAAGATGCAGTGCCTATATATATATATATATATATATATATATATATATATATATATATATATATATATATATATATATATATATATATGGGTTGCCGGTGAACGCTTCTCCAACGCGAGCAGTCGGTATTTCTCAATCAAGAAACTGGCTGGGAGACGCTGCCTGCGCCAGCGTTGTCTCTCGCGGGCGAGCGCGCGCCGGGAGCCACGCGCTCGCCCTCGGCGCGTGTGTGCCTCCCGGCAGGCACGCGCCGGTGGCTACCCACTACTACTACTACTACTACTACTACTACTACTACTACTACTACTACATACATCGGGGACGCACGACCCACGCCTTAAGGAGCTTCGCCCCTAAAACGCATAGGCGCCTTAAATGAAGAAAGGCGATGGGCCTTGACTTGGTGAAGTCGAGTGGAGGCGTCAAGTGGAGGAGCGTTTGTGAATACTGCCCTATGTCCTGTTAAAATACAACATCATTTCAGGCCAAGTTAACAAGAGCAACAGTTTTGCTGCTATGGTTATCATCTTCAGTGGTGTTGTCTCAGCCAATGCACATGAATGTATATCCGCAACGTCACAAAACTATCTAAGAGCGTTCTCATTACACTTGGGCAGTCAGCGCCTACAGCTGTTGAGAATAAAACCTTCTGTTCAAACAGCCTTCCCAGTGTTTTGATTGACTTCCTTAGACGGTGAACGTTTTCTCCTTCGTAAAATTTTTTAAACGCAGATATGTTTTCAATACATTGTTGTATCAACCCCCGTGACAAAAGAAAAAAAAGGAAGACCAAAAACTCGTATCCACATTAATGAAGCACGACACAGTGTAGTATCAGCGCCACCATTGTTGCCATAACTAAGCCTGCTTCATATGGCTTCCACACTTTCTTTACGCCAGTGCCCATACCTTCGGTTACTGTTACTTCGAGCCGAAGTGCTGCAATGACTTGCTCATATTTGGTCTCATCAGTCAAGGTCAAAGCGACAACTGGATGTCGTGATGTCATGAGGGTGTACCGCTTCGATACCAGCTAAAAAAAACCATGCAGTCGCCTGTGCTTCCAAGTAGAGCTTCCCAACGTTTATGAAATATCTGATGGCTGCTGGCGCTTCGAGAAAAATCTGAACGGCGTCTGAACAGCGGCTCCTACTTATTTTTGTAAAATTACCATTTGAAAGATGACCACTGTTCACATTCGGGGCAACTCGGAGGTGTTCTGCGACAATCCTCGAAGCAGTTTCTAGGTGGTCTATAGTCACCACTCTACCCGGCAAGGACAATCCTGAAATAATTCCTCCACTAAGATGTATAACATCATCGCGTGTCCTCTAATGTTATCGAGAACATAAAATGGGACTCTAGCATGAAAAACAGGGGCTCGCCATTGTTCTGTGGGTGAGGTGAGCTGCATGGTGTGACAAAGCGACGGGAAGACAATTTGAAGCTTCTCAACATTGCGCGGTTTGAGGCGCCAATGGCGCAAGTAATACAAAGTATGCGCAAGGAAATGTTCGTAAAGTTTCAGTATGTGGAGAATGAAATCTTTCACCTTGTCTCTACTCACAAATGAACCAGTGTACAGGGAGGCAACAACCTGCTTTCATCGAGAATTCATGCCGCCCTCCATAACAACTATAGCGTGGTTTGCAGGCTGGTCATTTTTAGGGAGGGTTATGTCGCCCAGGAACGTGTCACAGACGCCGCCAAGCACCACATCTCTTCTAATTTCCATGTCATCCAAGAAAATGACGAAGTTCTTTTCAATGTCGGTCATCATTGAGAGTTTCGCCTCCACGACACTAGCCATTTCAGTCAGGACGCCAAGTTTGAGAGAAAAACGTACTCGTCTGCATAGCTTTCGTCGTTAAGGCTATTGGTTGCTTTGCTCCCACAGGAAGTCATGTCCATTTCAACCACAAGCATCCCTTAATTGTAGTGCCCTTTCTTCAACGTCTCACTGCTCGAGACACAGCCTTCTTTTTAGGGGCGAAGCTCCTTAAGGTTTGGGTCTGTCCGTCCATTGTTCCTAGTAGCGCGTTACCTTCGAAGAAATGAATGATGCTACGTGTGGGAGGCGCGCCCTCGGCGCGTGCCTCCCGGCGCGCTACCTCTCTCAGTCTTCCATCTGCTGTCTTGTGAGAGAGAGAGACAGAGAGAGCGAAGGGCGCGTGTTGACTATGGAAACGCTCTTTTTGTCCGCCGCGGTGGTGTAGTGGTTACGGTACTCGGCTGCCACCCAAAATACGCGGGTTCGATCCCGGCCGCGGCGGTCGCATTTTCGATGGAGGCGAAAATGCCAGAGGCCCGTGTACTGTGCGTTGTCAGTGCACGTTAAAGAACCCCAGGTGGTCTAAATTTCGGGAGCCCTCCATTACGGCCTTTATCTCCTCTCTATCTCTTTCACTCCCTTTCCCCCACCCCCACGGACGCTTAGCCGTGCTCCCTACATGGGCTGCAGAAATTAGCGTCCTTTCCTAACCGAACCACAATCAATCAATCATCAATCAAACGCTCTTTCTTCGATGAACGCGCTACCAGCTCGCAAAGAAGGAGAACGCGCCCTCACCCGCGAGAGACAAGCTTGACGCAGGCAGCGTCTTCTAGCGAGTTTCTTGATTGAAAAATACTGACTGCTCGCGCTGGAAAACCGCTCACCGGCCACCCATATATATATTTCACTTGTGCGTAGTTGAACCATAAGGATTCGTAGCGTGCGCGTTAACTAAATCCGGAACTCGGCACGATCTACGATGAACATGCGGAGCTTCGCCCACTCATCATCATTCACTCCGTGGATATGCTCTGAATTTTTTACGTTACAATACCTTCACGTGCTTGACACTTGCGCTCATAAGCGTACCCACGCTTTGAAGTCCGAGCGCATATTGGGAGGAGCGCTCTTTTTCTCTTATGTCCTTAGGAAACGACTGACATAACTCAGTCACTGTGGCTTTTCTAGAAATTAAAAAAAAAGACGCTGTGCTGGCTTCTTCCTGCGCATATGTACAGCTGTGCAAGACAAGAAAACAGGAGGTGGAGGAGGGGAAACAGGGTGTTATATGCTAGGCACGGTACCTTAATCTCTGCACAAAGAGGAAGGACAGCCTTTTGCAATGCGGCACTAACGCCTGAAGACGAAGGGTGTGGGCAGCGCTTGATTTGACAAGCTGACGCCCATCTTGTCGTCTCAGCTGAAACTGGCCATCCTCAATGTGAAGTTACGAAGGAAAACAAAAGGGCGCCCTGGGAATTTTAATTCCCAGGGCGCGATATAGAGGGGGGAGAAGTTTCAATAGACCAGCCATTACATAAGCTGAAACTCAATCGGAAACTCTCATATATATATATATATATATATATATATATATATATATATATATATATATATATATATATATATATATATATATATATACACACAGAGTCGTGCTAAGAATTCTTTCAAGCGTTTCGGCTGGTCGGCCAGCCTGCGTCAGCGTGACCGTCAGTGTGATTACTTTTTCATATATATATATATATATATATATATATATATATATATATATATATATGAGAACTTGTGCCCAATGGGCCAAACGTATTTGGAGTGAAATAGCAAACATGACTTCGCAGTTATCGTTTATTACCAACACTTTCGACCGCGGGTCCGGTTTTTTCAAGGCATAGAAACAAGTGAAGTGATCGCTGTCAAGCTGGTCGGAAGAAGAAAAGGGAGAGAGTGGTACTAGAGGCACACAATTCATTCTGCAGGTGAGCGTTATGGGTGCTTGAGAGAAGGCTGTACGGGAGGGAGGGCAAGGTGGGCAGCTAGCAACACGGAGTGGCGGCAAGCAGTGCACAGTGGGGGGGAAAACTTGAGTTTCGGTGATACTGAGTATTCGTAGCAGAGGGCACCAATGAAAGGTGGCCGTGCTTTGTTGGGGTCGTCCTTGGGGTGGCTCCTGCGGGCAATAAGATTTTTAAATGCGAAGCATTTCTTAGCGAACTTCGGCGAGTTTGAGCGTATCTATCTATCTATCTATCTATCTATCTATCTATCTATCTATCTATCTATCTATCTATCTATCTATCTATCTAGCCGCCTACGATTTTGTGCTCTCCTGGCCGTTTCGCTAATCGAATGTTTACGAAAATTGGCATGCCACAACATGACTGCATGACAAACATAAATTGCAAGTCATAACACGAAAATCATGACATGCATGTCATGAGTGATATGATTTACATGCGACGGTCTTGGTGCTCTACTGGCGGTTTCGTTGATGGAATTTATACGAAAATTTGTATGCCACAACATGACTGCATGGCGAACATGACTGAAAAGTCACAACATGAAAATATGCATGTCATCAGCGGCATGATTTACATGCCACGCGTTTCGTTAACGGGAATGTATACGAAAATTGGCATGCCACAAGATGACTGCATCAAGAACGTTAATGACAGGTCATAACATGAAAATCATGACATGCATGTCATGAGCGACATGATTTACATGCCACGGTCTTGGTGCTCTCTTGGCCGTTTCGTTAGTGGGATGTATAGGAAAATTGGTATGCAACAACATGACTGCATGACGAACATAAATGACAAGTCATAACATGAAAAGCATAACATGCATGTCATGGGCGGCATGATTTACATGCCAGGCGTTTCGTTAATGGGATGTATAGAAAAATTGCTATGGCGCAACACGACTGCATGACGAACGTAAATGATAGGTCATAGCGTTAGAATCATGACATGCGTGTCATGAGCGGCACGGTTTACATGCCACGGTCATGGAGCTCTGGCGGCCATTTCGTTAACTTCATATATACCAAACTCAGTATAGCGAGACAACAATGCAAATCCATTTTACGTTCCTTATGCGTGCTTCGCATTTCCTTGATTCCCACCGCACGTGGGATCTGCCAATTTTTTTTGTTTTTCTTTCTTTCCTCCTTTCTTTAGTTCACGTCTGGGAATTGTCGAAATTCCTTGCTTCCCATCACGGAGGTGGCCTACAAGTGCACTGCAAGTATGGCTGCCCTACACTCGGCAAAAAAATGTAGCCGTAAAAAGAGAGAGAAAGAAAGTGAAAGAAGGAAAAATATATATGTATTCCTTCCTTATCACGGTAATATAGGCGCAAGAACAACATTCACATTGACACGAGGAGACAGGACAAGCGCGTACCACACGTATGGAGCATACGTGTGGTACGTGTATATATTTGTCGGCGTAGCCAAAAATAAAGGTAGATGAAAGTGAGCGCTTGTCTTGTCTCCTCGTGTCAATGTGAATGTTGTTCTTGCGCCTATATTACCGTGATAATGAACATGCACCATCTAGCTCAGTATCAAGTTTTGTTAAACTATATTCCTTCCTGTCGCAAAATATGGAAGGGGTTCCAGGTTCAATAGGGCGTAAGGCGGAAAAGGGTGTTACATATATAAATGCGCACACAACAATAAACACACATACAACCGCGCACATTATATATACATATGCATAGAGATTCGTATGGTCCGCTTCCCCCAAAAATAAGTTGTGGTGCCAATTTTATCGTGTTTCGTGATGCCTCATTTCATTATTCTTACTTGGTGATTTTTATTTATATATCTGATCTGTCCCTACGCTCGAAAAAAAGAGAGGGACCCGATGTTTTCATTAATGCCGTGTGCTACGGTAATTCACGAAAGCCGGACACACACAAGCAATATTTCTGCGTCGAAGTATCCCAAGAAAGACTATCGTCTTTAAAAGAACATTCGCGAGCATGAGCATCGGATCGCACCTGTGCGTGGCGCTGACGCGCTCGTACCGGTGGAGCCAGGCATCAACGTCGGCAGTGCTATAGCCGGAGAAAGTGCCTGGATCTTGAAGGTGGGGTAGCGCAACGTATGTTGTGGCTACAGTGCAAGAACTTGGCGGTGAGGAAATTGCGGGAGCAGGAATCGGCGAGGTGTCGCCGGTGGTAAGACCGCTCCGCAGTTCCATGGAACGTGGTACAGGGATCGCCCACCTCCACCAATAATGTTACGAGTGCTATCTAGACAGGACGCCGAGTGGGCACTACGTTCTGGCAAAAATGGCGCCGGTACAACAGCCACGGCCCTGACGTCTTCCTCCTCTTTCTCCATGCTACTGCACAGAGATGGCTGGTTGGTATCAATATGTCAATGAAAGTTTCTCGAAATAAATTATCCCTGTATTAAAATTCTTTGCTTCACGAAAGCTTCATGAACGTAATTATAATGACAGCTGAGCTAGTCTGTATAAATTCATAATGTAATGGGTTCAGGCGGACAAACATGGACACACGAGAACTACACAACGCAAAAACTGACGAAAAGAAGGACGGCGCAAAAATTATCTGCAGATTCATCGCATCATACTTTCCAGCACATTCAAAAATTGCAGAATACATCCTGCCCTGCCTGGGGCGATACAATTGCTTCAAAATAGTTTTCTGAATGAACCAATCATCATCCAGAAGCTATTTGCAAACATTTGACTGCCTACCAACAGGCTGAGATATAGACTGCAGTTTTCAAAGTACTAGAATGCGTAAGTGTTTCTAGAAATATTAAATTCTAGAAAATGCAAAGTTTCAGAAAGTGTAGACTTATTTCGGTGAAACTTTCATTCACAATATATTCCACGTATTTCATTCCCATTTGTGACAAATGTGAATAATTACATATGTACGCCGTAGTGAATGCTATCTTCACTTAGGAATGCATAGCTTCCGAGCTGGCCAGCTACAAAAAATGCCTTTAAAAAAAAGATCAGTCATGTTATTTCTGTTTACGGATTCACATATCATATCAGTTGTTGCAATTTATTCTTATTACTAATGTCATGTGTTCGAACTTCTTCAGTTTTGCCCTTTTTAATGGCAGCTAGCGCGCCCCGCCACGGTGGTCTAGTGGTCATGGCACTCGGCTGCTGATCCGAAGGTCGCGGAATCGAATTTCGGCCGCGGCGGCTGCATTTTGATGGAGGCGAAGTGCTGAGGCCCGTGTGCTGTGCGATGTGAGTGCACGTTAATGAACCCCAGGTGGTCGAAATTTTCGGAGACCTCAACTACGGCGTGTCATAATCACTGCTGGTTTTGGGACTTTAAACCCCACAAATCAATCATCAATGGCAGCTAGCACATATTCCTACCTGCACAATGAGTTTGGATTGCAGTTGTTTGCAGCCTTAGAAGTGCAGCAAATCCATAAAAAGCACGCACATTTCAGCGATATGCACAGCACTGGGCATGCAGCGCAAGCCGTGGCGACAACTTCATGCACTCTTTCATGGAATTTTCACGTAGGTTAGCGCAGGTGTACCAGTACTTTGCAACTGAGGCGATTAAGCTCTCCACAGACGTCATGCTCACGCAACTTTAACGCTACTGCAACCGTGCCACTCAGTTCCCTTTGCTGCCAAGAGCCCCACCCCAATGATGAGGCACAAAGCGCAGCATTCACAGCCACCTACCTTAGTCAATAAACATGCTGATCCCGCTTCAGGTCGTCCGACGGCCTTGAGGCGGTGGGCGGAGCCGCGTCGTACATCTGTAGGTCGACAAATCACATGCCGACCCACGATGTGTGCGAACGAGAAGGCATTTTCTAGGAACAGACAACAAGGTGCGGAAAAAAACTTGGACCATCTCAACGAAGGGAAACCTGATGGGATGCGAAGCAGCAGCGTTGCGCACAGGTGGCGTCACGGGTTGAACGGCGCTAACGCGGGTGCTGGAAGAACAGTGTGAAGCGAAACTCGGTGTAGCGTTTAAGGCTCATTCACACCGAAGGCGGGGCGGCCAAAGCGGCAAAGCAGTGAGGCGGAAAGCGGGAAAACCTCCTCTCCAGGCGGCGAAAGCGGGGGGGCGGAAAACGAGGCGGCAGGTCCGATCGCTCTCGGACCAATTTTTCCCGCTCGTCGCTACTCGCCGCTTTGCCGCAGCCAATAAACGCGCTGCAAATATCGGCGACATCGGCACACCGGGTCGAGATTATGGAAATGGCGGCAATCATGTCTGAGCAACCGGCTTTCAGCGCGGAGCTCCTAATAGATGCCATAAAGCAGCACCCGGTGCTATTCGACAAAACACATCCGCGGTACAAAGAAGTCGAGTTCAAGAAAGATCTGTGGATGAAGATTTCAGCGGATTTGGGAGTGACTGGTAAGTGCACAGCACATCGTTCATAGCACTGGAATTGTAGCTGGGCGATCCGCTCCGGTCAGACCGTCGAATGCTAGCTATTTACGCACAAACGCGTAGAAGGAACTGCAGTGCGCGTGACTCTATTCGCTCGTCGTAGCGTGTGTGTTCAATGACCAGTGCGAAATATTTCGGCTTACAGGGAAACCTCTCCAGGAAATCTGATAGCTAGGTGGAGTTGATTTCGCTCGCAACTATGGTCAGTATTCAAAAAAGCGCGCAAGTTTCGGCACGCTCGCAGTATCTTGCGGCTTGCCCACGGCGTCGCCCGACCGCACAGCAGGAGACGGCACGACTAGCTCCAGATTGTGTATCTTAAGCCCCGAATGGCACCGAACACGCTGATCTGCTGTCCCCCCTTTCGGCAGTTTTCTGACAGCTTAGCGGTTCAGTGCAACTCTCGCGCAACTTGATGGAACGCGCCGCGGCTGGTTTTTTTCGCCACCTGTAGCGACTTGTGGAACGTTGAACTTCCGGGCCCCGAGATTTCGGTGTCGTCAAATTGACGTCAGTTCCCTGTCAATCATTTTCAAACCGAGCGTGTCGTCTGCTACGCGGAGAACGATTCCCGAGGCCGCTCGCTCAGCGAAACGGTTGCGAACGATTTACGAACACTTTGCGAACACCGGCCGCGGCAGCGGCTCCGCTTGGATTGAAACGGCGGCTGCGGCTGCGCAATGTTGCGTCACAGAGGGAAATGGCGGTCCACTTGGGCGCTGAGTCCTCGCATTGTCGTCGCTGAAATAGGACGCGGAGCAGCTGGAGGTTCGCGATGTATTGAGGATTTGACAGGAAGTGAATTCCGGCGTCAATTTCGTCTGTCGAAGCGAACAGTACGTTGGCTGTGCGCCGAACTTGATCCCGAGAGAGAGAACAACTTTATTTTAGGAAAAAAAAAAATCCTCGCCGCCACCTCCTCTGCTCGTCTGATAGCTGGAGTTGTTTCCAGGCTTGAGTCGCGGTGAACGGTGTCCCACGCTCCAGGCGAGGGAATGGTCAAAGATCGGAAATCGGGTGCCAAAGAGCCCGTGGAATTCGACGGAGAGAAAAGAGCTGCGCATGTTGATGTTTTGCTCCTGGAAGTTCCAGCGCGCTGTCGGTAGTGAAGAGTTTGTCGGCTTTCACAGTTGGGGTGCACCTCCAAAAATGCGAGAAGGAGCTCCCTCTGCCTCTGAGCACCGGGGCGGACGAGATGCACGTTTTTGTGCGAGACTAGGACATGGCAGCAGCAGACGACGACACGAAATTTAGATATGACGCACTTACGCGCACGCTTCTTGTTTTTCGCGCCCGCGACCGCTTAGCGAACCTGCAGAGAACGATATTGATGCTTAACAGCGTGTTTACGTCTGAGAAGAAGAAAGCACCGTTTTTAAAAGGAGCAGATTTCTTAATTTCTCAGGAGAACATTTTGCTTTCAGAAGCAGACGACAAACGGAGTACGTCATCATCCGAGGAGCGCGCCGCTTCCCCATTGGCCGCGCCGGCCGCGCTCCTCCCATTCTCAAAGCATTGCTCAAAGCTATCGCGGACCACCCACTTTTTGACGTCAGTGTTCGGAAAGCGTTCTCGAGCGAACACCCGATCTCCGATAGCCCCCCAGGGGGGCTATCGGAGATGGCATTTTAGCGAGAGCGTTCGGAATCGCCGCACGCGATTGGCCAACGCCGCTCCGCTGTCGTCATCCGCGGGGCGTGCCCACGGGACACCTACCTACAACCACATTAGAGAAGAGAAACTATACCGTTGACAGTGCAACGAAAAATAAAAGTAGCGGTGGCTTCCTAAACTAAGATACACGATCAAGAGATGGCACTGCATGTACTATCATCATTATTGTTTAGATGCAACATGTTTGTTTTGTTTTTGACGCCTACGCCTTCTGGCCTTATTGAGAGCCCCTAGCAGGAAAATTTCAAACTAAAATATGGGGCTAGGTTAGTAGTTCCACTATACGCGCAACTTGATGGAACGCGCCGCGGCTGGTTTTTTTCGCCACCTGTAGCGACTTGTGGAACGTCGAATCTTCCGGGGCCCCGATATTTCGGTGTCGTCAAATTGACGTCAATTCCCTGTCAATCATTTTCAAACCGAGCGTGTCGTCTGCTACGCGGAGAACGATTCCCGAGGCCGCTCGCTCAGCGAACGGTTTGCGAACGATTTACGAACACTTTGCGAACACCGGCCGCGGCAGCGGCTCCGCTTGGATTGAAACGGCGGCTGCGGCTGCGCAGTGTTGCGTCACAGAGGGAAATGGCGGTCCACTTGGGCGCTGAGTCCTCGCATTGTCGTCGCTGAAATAGGACGCGGAGCAGCTGGAGGTTCGCGATGTATTTGAGGATTTGACAGGAAGTGAATTCCGGCCTCAATTTCGTCTGTCGAAGCGAACAATACGTTGGCTGTGCGCCGAACTTGATCCCGAGAGAGAGAACAACTTTATTTTAGGAAAAAAAAAATCCTCGCCGCCACCTCCTCGGCTCGTCTGATAGCCTGGAGTTGTTTCTCCTGGCTTGAGTCGCGGTGAACGGTGTCCCACGCTCCAGGCGAGGGAATGGTCAAGAGATCGGAAATCGGGTGCCAAAGTGCCCGTGGAATTTCGACGGAGAGAAAAGAGCTGCGCATGTTGATGTTCTTTAATTGCTCCTGGAAGTTTCCAGCGCGCTGTCGGTAGTGAAGAGTTTGTCGGGCTTTCACAGTTGGGGTGCACCTCCAAAAATGCGAGAAGGAGCTCCCTCTGCCTCTGAGCACCCGCGGGCCGAGAAGCACGTTTTTGTGCGAGGACATGGCAGCAGCAGACGACGACACGAAATTAGATATGACGCCACTTACGCGCACGCTCTTGTTTTTCGCGCCCGCGACACCGCTTAGCGAACCTGCAGAGAACGATATTGATGCTTAAGAGCGTGTTTACGTCTGAGAAAGAAGAAAGCACGTTTTTAAAAGGAGCAGATTTCTTAATTTCTCAGAGAAACATTTTGGCTTTCAGAGCAGACGACAAACGGAGTACGTCCTCATCCGAGGAGCGCGCCGCTTCCCCATTGGCCGCGCGGCCGCGCTCCTCCCATTCTCAAAGCATTGCTCAAAGCTATCGCGGACCACCCACTTTTTGACGTCAGTGTTCGGAAAGCGTTCTCGAGCGAACACCCGATCTCCGATAGCCCCCCAGTGTCGAAATATTTCGGCTACACGGAAAAACCTCTCAAGGAATATCATAGCTTTGTGGAGTGATTGCGCTCGCACTAGGTCAGATATTCAAAAGGCAGCGCAATAGCACGTTTCACCACTTTTGACTGGGCGGATTCGAACGGAAGCAAACCTTTCTTTTCTCTGGCTGGTACTGCCAGCACGCTCTCTGCGGGACATGTGTGCTGGCAGTACCAGCCCAGAGAAAAGAAAGGTTTGCTTCCGTTCGAATCCGCCCTGTCAAAATTGGTGAAACGTGCTATTGCGACGACGTGCCTTGCATCTTCTCTCAAAAAGTCGTGTGATCACAAGATGCATGACAGCTTTTTTGCGCAGATTGGCAGACATGCGGAGGCTGGTACCCTCGCTCTGTTGTTGGTGCAGTTGCTGAGTCCCTGTTGCAAAAGCTTAAGGGCGCAACGAAAGCAGCAGTAGCCGACATTGCGCAGCGTTTGACGCGGCCCGAGGTTATGCCTTATGTGCACCGAGTGTCGCACTCCCTCAAGAAAGTCGCAGGGACGTATGGGGTTCCGATGGTTTTTTCGGCCCCAAGAAAGCTGTCTGTTCTTTGTTCCCGCATTAGTGGGAAGGAAACAGCACCCTGCGAAAAAAAGCATGAAAGGTCCTCCGGCAAACGCGCAGTCGGAGTGGTTATACGAAATTCCACTTAGCTGCGGAAAGGTCTACATAGGCCAAACGGGACGCTGCATCAATGATAGAGCGAGGGAACATCGGCAAGATATAAAGAGAAAAGAAAGAACTAATTTAGCTGAGCACTGCAATACATGCATGTGTGATCCTCGATTCAGTGAGATTAAGATTAAAGGTAGAAGTGCAAATTTGAATGCACGTTTGGTACTTGAAGCGTTCCTTATATGGCAGAAGGGAACCGATTGTGTCAGCGATACTTCTATCAGCCTGTATGCTGGAGAGAGGGGCTTTCTGACCGCGCATGTGTAATTCTGGTGCTCTTTCTTGGCGCGTGCACAGGTGGTCTTGATGTGATTTTCCTATTTATTCAGTGGCTCTGATCAAGAATAAAGCAGTGTGAGTTTGCGCTTGTCCCTGTACCCTACTTTGTGATTGTCTTTCTTCGCGAAACCCTTTTTGTTTCAAATATGTTATACACACTAGGCCAAGAACGTGTTTTACTTCACTACAGTTTATCCGCGAAAAAGAGCTGTAGATTGCTTTGACTTGTGTTTCAAAAAATCGGATATATCGCTTCACATTGAGTTGCACAGCTGTGCAACATTGTACTGTGTTGTGAAAATGTTTCTCTTCGTTTGCAGCAGCAACTTGCCAGACAAAATTCAAAAACCTAAAAGATAGCTTTACGAAACTGAAAACCAAAATCAAGGACAAATCGAAAAGTGGGGCCGGAGCCGCGGACATTCCCTCAGTCAAGTGGAGACATTTTGAAGCCACGGTTCCAATAATGGAGAAGGTGTATGTGGAGCCCATGTAAGTGTTCTTACCTGTCCACCAATTTCTTAGCTTCCACAGCGTTGTGCCAATTTATTGCCGTTCATAGTTAGTAGTTTCAAATGCTATGACATCACATATGCCACGTCTGCTATGTGGATGAGTACACTCATTTTGTCGTTTCAAAACTATTCTTGCAGCATATGCATCAACATCAGTTTTCAACTGTCCAGAGGGTAAGTAACTTGAAATTAAGCTTAAGTGTATCCGTCGTTGCAAAATTGTTAGTGATGTCATACTGTACCCAGGTAAGTTGAGAGACTAGTTACTTTCTCCTGCAGTGCAAGATGTACAGTCACGCTCAATATGAGTTGCCACACATCGACTGCGGTTGAAGGGCCCGAAGCATGAACGGTCTGCTGGTAAATGTTAAATTGGTCTAGAGAATACCAGTAGCAGAAACAGTGAACGCTTCAGAAATGTTTGCGATGTCGGCGCTGCTTTGCAGTGCTGGCCCCACTTGAGCACGGACATGTTCCAACTCATATTGGGTGCGACTGTACACACCTGGCACGAGTAATACGAACATTGTTGAAGTAAAAATGGAAAAGGAGTTTATTTATGCTTGATGCAGGTCAGAATGTTACGCTGAAGAGGCTGGCACAAGCCAGGATGAACTGGAAAGGCTCTTGGACATGGAAATCCTTGAGGCCGAAGCAGTGGACCTGGACAGGTGTGGCAGCAGCACACCCGAGCAAAGCACGTCCGGTCGTCAGGCTGCAACAACACATAGTCCTGAAACGTAGTTTTACATGTACTATTGGCTGGCTTATACAACTAAACCAATCAGAATTTTCACATAAGTTTGTGAAGCGCTACACAGCGCATAATTTCAGCAATTGTTCACGCAGGCCACCAGAGACTGATGCGCCTGAAACAGAAGTGGAGGAGGCAAACTTAAGGCAAGGGCATTTTAGTTGTTGCTCCACATGGTGTGTTCAAACCATGGGAGATGCATTTACTAATTTATGTTGTTCAACAGTGCACCAAGGGCACAGAAGTCTCGCCGGACGTCAAGGAGCCGAAAGACGTACGTTGTGACCTATTTCTGTGCAGGACATTATGAAAACACACATCTTCTCATTTCAGGACTTCTGAACAAACACCTACGTCTTTGGACGTAGCAGCTGAGTGTCTGAGCCATCTGAAAAGATCACGGGAAGGCCGAGATCAACAAAAAGACATGCTCTAACAATTTTGGACTAACCATCGTTGGTATGCTACGGTCCTTGCCGTTGGACGACCAATTTGACACAATGAACGAAGTGGAAAATTTAGTGTACAGCAAGATAAAGGAGGTCAGGCAGAGAGAAAAATCAGAATGAGCGGGCTGCCATTAATGCCAAGTAAGATTTCCCTTGTTTCAACAAAGCTGTGTTTCATAATAAATCTTTGCTGACATGACTTCGATGGTTTCGCCTGTTTATTTTCTACACATACAGATATGCGGTTCGAACTGACTTTTCATTTCATAGGCAATCATTAAGTAAAGGCAGTGAAAAGGAAAGGTTAGAAAATAGCTAGTTAGCATGTATCATGCGGTTTTACACCTTTGTAGCATTTTCTACCGTGATATTGTCCCTGCTGCAGACTTGTGGAAATAAATCTTAAACTTACTTGACTGGTTACCACCTGCAGTCTTTCACATGTTTCACCTGCTATGTAAGCCTGTCCTCTGTTATGAAATGTCTGCACAGCTTATCACGAATGGCATGAGCGAGCCTGTAAAAAGGTATTTCAGGAAGGTCGCGACACTGAGGCACAATAATTTCTAAAGGTGCTTTGGAAAGTGGCTACAAAAGATGCATACAAAAGAAACTTGTACCTAAGCCATACTTACCTTGCCACCTGTGCCGGGTAATGTAGCCAGTGCACCGTTGACTACACCATCCGTTCTCCAGCTCCCAAAAGAAGCTGGGGGCGTTTCCCACCGCTGCCGCTTCTCACGTCGGCTCCGTAAGTTTTCGGCGTTCACGCCGGTTCTTTAGGCCGTATCCAGATAATTTTCTAACGAGTGGGTAGAGTAAATTGTCAGGATCATTTCGACACCAATATTGTCCCGATACTCTCCTGGGGCGGCCCAGGAGAGCCTTCGGAAGTCTGACCACGCCGTGCGCCCGACCTAGGCCTACTCAAGCCTAGCTCGAGTGCGGCCTCGCTGCTTTATCGCCGCCCGTCTCCCGGCTGCCACCACCATGGAGTACGTTGAAGGACATGACGCGTCTCCCGAAGACCTATTGGACGGTCCTGGCAGTCACCAGGCCTTCGCGCCCAAGTAAAACGCCGCGCGGCATTACGCCGCGCGCTGCCGCAAAACTACGCCCACCACCATGCCAGCCTCGCCGCCGCCACCTTCGCCGCCATCGAAGCAGACCAGTGCTTCGGCATCTCGCCCCGCCGTCGCGCGCCGATTCTCGCCTCCCGGCCGACACCATTCACGTCGTCGGTCGTCCTAAAAATTCCGTCGACCTTAATAAGCTTCAGCCATGGCACTTATACTCCGCCTTACTGAAAGCAGCGAAACTGCAAGATCTCCGCCCGCATCCCGTGACACGGTACGGATCCACCCGGTAACAATACCTTCACACTGAGCGTCGCCGACTCGGCTCGTGCGCAAGCCTACCTCCGCATCACATCCCTGACGGTGTCCGGCACTACCTTCACTGTGCACCTTTACGCTCCGCCACCGGACGACGCCTGCGAGGCATCATACCATGCATTTGATGACTTCACGGACGAAGCCACTCGAAGATCTCCAGCTAGCCTACTCATTTCTACTCTGGGAGGGCCGCCGTATGGGCAAGACTCCTCACATTCTAGTCGCCCTCACCGAACCCAAGGTACCCGGTGGATCTCTACCATGGGGTCCACCTTCGCCTTCCTTCCACAACAAGGTAGAGGCTTGCTTCAATTGCGCTCGACCGGCCACCGCACCGACGTGTGCCCAAGCCACGACAGGATCGGTGCCACCGTTGCGGCACTACACATCCCCCGCTCCTGAGGGCTCGCCGCCCATATGCACACCTTGCTGCATCGTGGTAACGGGAATCACTCGACGCACAGCTCTAAATGCAAGCATCGCTATGCACGCGCCCCCAACGCCGGAAGACTCTCCAACGGCGAATCGCTCCTCGTCACAACAACCCGCAGACGCTGCGACGACCCTAAGAATGCAATGGCACGCGGCACTGCGCCGCCACCGAAGTTGCCCCTCCTCCCGCCAAGACGACTTCAGATTCCCATCCCCGCCGTGACGGCGCCCAAAGCAGCCTCTCAGCCCACCACTCAGCGTGGTCCTCCCCGGCGCCCACCAACGCTCCCCTCTCCGCAAGTCGCCGCACTGCAGCAGGAAAACGCTCTCTACGACAACAACTCGCCGCACAAGGTTCGCTGCTAGAGGCACAAAGACTGAAATCACGTCCCTCCAAGCCCAGCTGAACACGCTTGAACAGAAGCTCGAGGCAGCCCTCGACCGTTTATCTACTCTTCCCTCACCCACCGCCTCCGCATCGGACATGGATACTCAACCCGCTGATGGGTGCGTTGGCAAGCGCAAGAGGCACACCACGCCTCTTAAGTCTCTACACCTTTCTGAGGAAATCCAAGCAGCCATCAAAATGGCCCAAGCGGATTTTGAGAGGCGGCTAGACAGCCGCTTCAACTCTGTTCACCAGCTCCTAACGACGCAGCACGAGGCTCTAAACTCCTTGCGCACGGACCTTGCTGCTTTCCCCTCGATTA
The DNA here is from genome assembly GCA_013339685.2 of Hyalomma asiaticum. NCBI lineage: Eukaryota > Metazoa > Arthropoda > Arachnida > Ixodida > Ixodidae > Hyalomma > Hyalomma asiaticum. Next base: position 70,243,680 of record CM023491.1, on the reverse strand, counting down.
CGTCCCTTCAATCACTTCAGGAGACTGTCGATACCCTGCACGCTTTCATGCTTGATAGCGTCCGAACAAAGCCACCCCTTCACACCCGCGCTCCTCACACCGCTCCCGCTGCCCGACCGTCGCAATCGCAAGCCGAGGAGACGTCTTCTGCTGACGCTAATCATGGCTGACCGGTCTACTGTACCTATTTGGCAGTGGAACTGCCGTGGCTTTCGCCCCAAGCGCAGCCATCTTCTCTTACACCTCCAACAACTTGACCCTCCAGATACACCTGACGTCCTCGTGCTCCAGGAAACTAACACCGCTGTTTCCCTGCCGGGCTACATTGCCCACAATCAAGTGGCTCATCATCCCGCACCCCATCCCGTCACGGCCATCCTCACCCGGCGGACTCCCACGGTCAACCTGGTCGATTTACTCTTCCCTGCGATCCACCACATTTTTATCGAAATTCTACCTCAGAAACGGGAAGATCCTTCTCTCTTTATACTGAATGTCTACAAACCCCCCCGGTCACCGAAGATTCATCTCTGCTCGCCCTACTCCGCGCTGCGGCAGTAAGAGCGGCTAAATGCCCTTTCCTGGTTCTCGGCGACTTCAACGTCAAGCACCCGGACTGGGGCTATCCCAAGGCCGACGGCCCGGGCACGAGGCTGTGGCAACTTGCTCATGATCTTCGCCTCACACTGCTCACTGACCCCACGCAACCTACGCGCGTCGGCAACAGCGTGTGCCGCGACACCACCCCAGATCTCAGCTACTGCCGTTACGTCCGCGATGCACGCTGGTCCAACACACATCAATCCCTGGGCAGCGACCACTATGTCCTCACCATGCAAGTCTGCACGTCCCCGTGCAAGCCACGTCCACACATTATCCGTCACACGGACTGGGACGCGTTTCGTGCGCGTCGCCAACACTCCGCCACTCCCGACATCGAGGACCTTTCGCAGTGGACTGACCAGCTTCTGGCGGACCTCGACGGTGTCACGGCCTCGATCCCCACTATGGCAAACCATCCGGCGATTGACTCCCGCCTTGCTCACCTGCAGGCCGCTCTTACAAGCCTCACCAATCGGTGGAATAAGCAACGACACAACCGTCGCCTTCGTCGCCGAATAGCAGCCCTCGACCGGGAAATCGAAGCGCACACCACCACCCTTGCCCGCCAGCAGTGGGAACAGCTGTGCTCAGGACTTTCCAATCAGCTGGGCTGCAAGCAATCGTGGCATCTCCTACGCCATCTCCTCGACCCTCCGTCCGCGAAGTCGGTCACCCGGCAGCAACTGCAGCGTGTAATTCAGGCCTATCCCGGGGACACATCATCGCTGATGGCAGACCTGGCTGCCAAATACCTCCAACTCCTGCCCTCTCATGGTCCCTCCCCCCCTCTCGCGTCCTATTCCGGGTCCTCCAACCCCGAACTAGACGCCGACATCACGGAAGCGGAAGTTTATGCGGCGCTTCACAAGCTCCGCACCACCTCTGCGCCTGGCCCAGACCGAGTCCCCAACAAGCTCCTTCGCAATCTCGACGCCCCTTCGGTCGCCGCACTTACTTCTTTCCTCAATGACTGCTGGCGATCCGGCAATATCCCCCAGTCGTGGAAGCATGCGCGCGTAGCTTTCATTCCAAAAGCAGGCAAGAAACTCACGATTGAGAATCTCCGACCTATCTCGCTTACCTCGTGCGTTGGCAAGCTCATGGAACACGTCGTTCTTGCTCGCTTGCAAACGCACGTTGACGCCCACAGCCTCCTTCCCCACACTATGCTCGGCTTCCGCCCGGGCCTCTCAACGCAAGACGTTCTCTTGCAGCTTCACCACGACCTCCTCAGCTCATCCACCTTCTCAGACACGAAGGCTCTCCTCAGCCTCGATCTTCAAAAGGCGTTTGACCAGGTCTCTCACTCGGCTATCCTCACTGAACTTGGATCCCTCAACCCCGGCGCTCGAGTCTTCAACTACATCCGCTCCTTCCTTACCGGTCGCACTGCTGAACTCATCATGGGAGATCTTCCGTCTCCCACGTACGCTCTCGGCTCTCGCGGTACACCGCAAGGCGCAGTCTTGTCGCCTTTTCTTTTTGACCTCGCCCTCCGCTCGCTTCCCGGAAAGCTCGATCGCATCCCTGGCCTAAAGCACACCCTGTATGCGGACGACATGACCTTTTGGGTCACGTCAGGCTCCGACGGGCATATTGAGCACACTTTGCAACACGCCACCGACGTTGTCATGGACCATGTGCACGCGGCTGGCCTCACCTGCTCAGCGGCCAAATCAGCCCTCCTTCTCATGCGGCCCCCGACGGGCGCCGCCTCAAGACACCTCATCCCACCATCATGGTTCACGTCAACTCCACCCCCGTTCCAGTTGTCTCGCATCTCCGTGTGCTGGGGTTGACCTTACAATCCAACAGTCGCAACACTCACACCATCGACCAGCTCTCGCTTTCGGTTCAGCAGACTGCGCGCATGCTAGCTCGTGTTCGAGCACGGCGCGAGGGTATGCGCGAACGCGATCTGCTCCGCCTAATTGACGCCTTCGTCATTTCCCGCCTCACCTACGGCCTGCCTTACACTCAACTTCTTAAATCCGAACGCGACAAGATCGACGTGCTCATCCGTCGCGCATACAAGACTGCCCTCGGTCTTCCCCCTAGCGCGTCAACGGAACGCCTCCTCCGCCTGGGGGTACACAATACCATCGACGAGTTGGTTGAAGCTCACCGTACCGCTCAAGTGCAACGCCTTTGTCGTTCGCGGACTGGTCGCTGGATCCTCTCTTCCATCGGCCATGATACCTCCTCTCATCCGCCGGACCTGGTCTCACTACCGCACGCCCTTCGGGCGGTCTTCTACATCAAGCCACTACCCAAGAACATGCTCGCGGGCCACCATGACGCCCGCCGTCAAGCCCGCGTGGCCATGCTTCGAAACAAGTACGCCAACCACCCAGCCGTCGTTTGCGTGGACGCGGCTCGTTACACCTCGCCCGGCGACGCCTTTGCCGTCGTCTGTGCCTCGCCCTCCTCGCCGGTGCCCGCGAAGTCAACAGTCGTAGCCGGTACCGTGCGCACAACCTACGCCGTCGAGGCGGAGGAGGCGGCCATTGCCTTGGCTGCCATATCTACCGAAGCTAGTGTAGTACTCAGCGATTCTAAGTCCGCCATTTCGAACTTTGCCCGATGTCTTGTCTCGCCTATCACCCTGCGGCTTCTTCGCCCGCTCTTGCTGCGGGACGAACCGCGCCACATTGAGTTGGTCTGGGTCCCCGCCCACTCTGGTCACCCCGGCAACGAGTCGGCCCACCAACACGCTCGAGGATTCGTCAACCGAGCGGTGGGCTCCTCGGAGTCGGATGCCCTAGTGCCGGAGCCCCTGGTCACCTACCATGACATCGCCCAGCACTATCGCCTTGAACGGTACGCCTACCCACCCCCTCACGACAGTCTTCCAAGAGGTCCCAGATCGCCTGGCGCCGACTGCAGACCCGTACCTTTCCGTGCCCTCTTGTGTACTCTTACATCCACCCAGGCGTCATCGATTCACGCTGCTGCCTATGTGGAGGCGTCGCCTCGCTCAACCACATCCTCTGGGCTTGCCCGGAGGATCTCCCGCCCACCGACCTCGTCTCGCCACCCTACACCGAGGAGCAATGGGAGGCCCTTCTCTTCAGCGCAGACCGAGATGTCCAGACACGGATCCTGGCACGAGCTGAAGACATAGTTGAAAAGCACGGCCTGGCAGCATACGTAGCCTGAACCCCCCTTACCCTAAACCCCTTGATGAATAAAGTTGTCACTCACTCACTCTCCAGCTCCCATCTGTTTGGTTGCCTTGCAGTCTTCACTGTCTGTGGTGCCTGGAGGACAGTACATGGTTCGCGAAGCAGGGGACTCTTCAGAAGGAAGTTATGCAAAGCCACACAAGCAGACACAATTTTTCTGATGTTTTCTTCCTTAGCTTTAAAGGGGCGACGAAGAATTCGCCATTTCTGTGCGAGTATACCGAAAGCATTTTCGACTACTCTGCGAGCCCTGCTCAACCTATAATTATTTTTTTTATTTATTTTATTTTATTAGAGATACTGCAATCCCCATAGGGGATTTTAGCAGGGTGGATATACATCGTCATGGTAAAAAAAGAAAAGTTTAGGCAGCAAAACAACAAAGGGTAGCAAACATTGCTTCCAGAAAATACAGAAACATTGCCTCCAGAATACAATACAGATAAATACAGAGCACGCATACGTAACATCAACTACATAAAAATCAGGATAACTTTCCAGCGGATACCTTCGCATGTTGGGATCAACGGCAACCAAGAGCAGATGTCCTGGCCAACGCAGCGCTTTCAAGACAACCGAAGATAAGAGCTCCTATAAATAAGACATCAGCAAAACAATCAATTCGAGATCATTTACGTTCTTTGTGGAAGCCACCACACCAGCCTTGTGTGACAAAAGGACTTAGCCGCAGTGAATCGACTCTACTGTACCGAGTCAGAGCGGGGTCAGCATGCACTCCCGCATAGTCTTTTAAAGTTAGGGGCGCTGCTTCGCCATTGTGCACGGAGTGCAATGAACTGGGAGACACTGACCACTACATCTGGTCCTGCAAGCGCTTTTGCACCGAGAGAAAAGCATTCATGGACGACATGCGAAAAAGAGGGTTTCCACATGGGAGCACTCAACAAATTATATTTCCGGAAGGCACGCGGTCGGTTCGCAAGAAGGTGTCAGCTCTGCTTGTAGCGTTTCTTCAAGAGACAGGATTGAGTGACACGTGGTGAACAATGCGACATGGACAGAGACGCTCGGGCGGAGCAATTGCCGGCCAGGTCTGCCAGGCTAACACCGCCTGTAGCCTCAACACCACTACTACTACTACTACTACTACTTCCACAGTTGATCAAGAACAATCCAACAAAGTTTTCAAAAGCATTGAGTCCTAATCAGGGAATACCAAAATTGTGTTACACAATGAAAACACAGTCGCTCTTTCTGAGAGCGAGTGTTCTACGGTTTTCAATTCCTTTTTCCCGTCCGTATTCACAAGTGAAGATAGCCAAACGGTTCCCTTTGTGCCTGATTTCGATTACGGTTACATTGCCCCAATACACATCACAGTGGAAGGCATTGCTTCTGTAATAAACAATCTTAAGGTATCTTCATCGTGTGGCATTGATGGAATAAATTCCAAGATATTAAAAAGTACCGCTTTCGAGCTCAAGCGTCGTTTTACTTCACATCTTAGAGCAGTCCTTATAAAGTGGTATGCGCCCCTCGGACTGGAAATAGCAAAAGTTGTGCCGATTCACAACAATGGAAGTAGAAATACATGTGAAAAGTACAGGCCGATCTCGCTTACCTGCATTTGCTGCAAATATTCGAACACGTCATTGCTCCGCATGTCTACAGACATCTCGAGTGTAACAGATTCTTCTTCCGGAATCAACACAGATTCAGAAAGGGCCTTTCTTGCGAGACGCACTTACTAGAATTTACAACAGATATCTACGTTAACATATATCACTATGCACAAACCGACTGCTTATTCCTTGATTTTTCGAAAGCGTTTGATCGTGTTGCACATTGCCGCCTCATAGCAAAACTTTCAGCCTTAAAACTGGACTCTTCTCCACTGTAATGGCTGCAAAACTTCCTATCAAATCGAGAGCAGTTTACTTTTGTTACGACTTCGATTCATCCAAATTCGTCGTGTCCTCTGGTGTGCCGCAGGGAAGCGTCCTTGGGCCTTTGTTGTTTTTAATCTATATAAATGATCTGCCCAAAAGCATAACTTTGAGCTCACGAATATTCTGGGACGACTGCATAATTTACCGGCCAATAATTAACATTTGAAGATCACATCGCGCTTCAACGGGATCTAGAGTTGGTGTAAGACATGGCTAATGACACCAAATGTGTCGAAGATGATGTCCTTCACCCGTAAACCTATTAATTCGCAGTTCTCTTACCACATTGACAATAGTGTTATATCGCCGACTGCGAACTATAAGTATCTAGGCATGCACCTCACACCACACCTATAATGGTCACAGCACATAACGAGCATGTGTGCCAATGCATGTAAACCATTAGGATTTTTGCGCACTAACATGCGTAGTGATTTAAAGGTGAACATTTGACAGAGATCTGTCTGGTTGGGACGAAATTAAAGGTGAAAAACAGGGGGACACCAACCAAATTGTAATCATTTAAAAGTAAAATTTACTTCTAAACATTAAAAAACCCGACGTTTCGGGTCCCACTCGGACCCTTCTTCAGGGGTGACTGGAGGGCACCAGACAGCAGCAGTGCTTATAAGGCCTTCTTTCTTCTCTCTTCCTTCCTTTCTCCCTTTCTCTTTTTTTCCCGTTCTTCAAGCCGAGGTCATGCTAACGTTGAATCAGGTGCCGGAGTCCGCTAAAATAGACACTTGGCATTGCACCTGCAGACCGGTTCACGTTTGCAGGTGTCGCCTGAATGTGCCATGATTCCACAAAGAGTCGCTTGTGAAAACTGGTTTCCAAGTCGAGGACGCGGGAGTTGTCAAAATCGATGCGGTGGTCGTGCACCTCGCTGTGTTCAGCTAATGCACTCCTTTGTCTGTCGAACTTGCGGACATCGTTCCTGTGCTGACGTAGCCGCTCTGGGAAGTTCTTCGTCTCTCCCACGTACGACGCGCGGCGCGTCGTACGCGGCGCGTCGCGTCGTACGTGGGAGAGACGAAGAACTTCCCAGAGCGGCTACGTCAGCACAGGAACGATGTCCGCAAGTTCGACAGACAAAGGAGTGCATTAGCTGAACACAGCGAGGTGCACGACCACCGCATCGATTTTGACAACTCCCGCGTCCTCGACTTGGAAACCAGTTTTCACAAGCGACTCTTTGTGGAATCATGGCACATTCAGGCGACACCTGCAAACGTGAACCGGTCTGCAGGTGCAATGCCAAGTGTCTATTTTAGCGGACTCCGGCACCTGATTCAACGTTAGCATGACCTCGGCTTGAAGAACGGGAAAAAAAGAGAAAGGGAGAAAGGAAGGAAGAGAGAAGAAAGAAGGCCTTATAAGCACTGCTGCTGTCTGGTGCCCTCCAGTCACCCCTGAAGAAGGGTCCGAGTGGGACCGAAACGTCGGGTTTTTTAATGTTTAGAAGTAAATTTTACTTTTAAATGATTACAATTTGGTTGGTGTCCCCCTGTTTTTCACCTTTAACATGCGTAGTGTACCATCCCCCTTGCGAAAACTTTCGTGCGACCACAGCTCGAGTACGCGTCTCCCATTTGGTCACCTCATCAGAAATACCTAATCGAATCATTAGAAATCATTCAGAATAGAGCAAGCCGTTTCATTGCTCACAATTACAGTGCCCAGTATAGTATCACGCAGATCAAAGTCGAACTATCATTACAACCGTTAAGTACAAGCCGTAATATTGCATTGCTATCTTTGTTTCACAAGATAATTCACTATGATGAGTCATCCTTACCATGCTTGAAATACCAAGTCTACACATCGCGAAGATTGCACAACACCCTCAGCTATGCCCGCCTAAATGGTGCGACGCAATCATTTAATCTTTCGCCATTACCTCGCGCTATCCGCCTCTGGGACAGCCTACCGGATAACAAATTTCTTCGCTTAAAGATCCTGACGCCTTCTCTATTCAACTGACAAAACATTTTACACATCGCGCTTAGTTCCCTCTATTTATATGCATATTTTTCTTGATAATCTTTTCAATCCCATTAGTTTTGCATTTTTCATTGCACTGTCACACGGTTCAGTCATTATTAGTGTACAGATATGGAGTTGTATTATATTCGTTTAAAGATGAACATTTGACAGATATCTGTCTGGTTGGGACGAAATTATATTCTGGCTGTGTAAAATTTTTGCTCTCTAATAGTTACTATCATGATGTTCAATTTTCTTCCAACTGTACTTACTTGTTTGTTACGTTCCTTTTTTACTGTTTCCTTTTTTGCTCGTAACATGTATACGTTGGTCTTTTTGAGCCTTCTTGACGTTATGGTAATTTTTGAATGCGCGTATTGGCATATGTTTTGTGTATTGAACTGCACTATATGCCCCCCTCACCTTATGCCTCTTTTGGGGCCTGTGAGATATTGTTTTAAAACAACAAATAAATAAATAAATATAAATATTGCTATCTGCTACCACGCGCGCGTTCAGGGCGAGACCGACTTCTTTAAGTGTTGAGCTACACTGGCTACTGCTAAGCTGGTTCCCCGGCTTTTAACAGGCGCTTGCCCTGCGCATCAAAGCTTGCGCTCACTTGGTGCACACATGACTTAGAAATGACTTCAGAAACGACATGGCTATTCCGCTTTTTACTACCCTGGAATGCTCGGAGTGAAAGTTTAACAACGGCTTGAAGCTCCAGGAGAGCACTGCCACAAGCGCGATCCTCCTCAAATTTCAACGAGATATCTAGAAATGCTATTACGTTTCCTTGAGGCGGTTCTTTCGTTAAGCTTAAACCATCTTGATTAGCTCTAAATTGCTCGCTTACGAAGGTGACTATTGATTCAAAAGTATCTGTACTACAAAATATCAAGTAATCATGAGCGTAACGAAATACCATAATTGCCTATCACATAAGGCCTCCTTAACGCGGCTATCAAGCCACTTTACCACTTTTCCGACATAGGGACTTGCCAAGTCCCTATGTCGGAAAAGTCCGAAAGGAAATTTACTGCCGGAGAGTTTTCGCCGAGAAAAATGGTTCTAAGGCGCGCGATTTCGCCTTCCTGACATGAGAAGCTATCCTATCAAGATTATGTTTCAACAGGAGGTCGACAGCTTGTTGTTTAAGTACAGAAGGCTTCCGTCTTACAGGCGGAAAATACTATTAAATGGCTGCTTTTTTCTGAAATACTTTTCGATGGCGCCTTTTCTGAAAGCATGCTATCCAGCATGATTATACAAACGACCCTCCTTATCCGATATTACGGATAATACTCCAGACAATAATTAACCGACGGTCGGGTAGGGTCACAAGCCTTGACAAGATGATGTGGTTAGTTGATGCTAGTGATGCAATCACAAATACAGCGAGACCGTTCTTCCTCCGAGGCACTCGAGTGCTCGATCGCCGGAAACGCAAAACTTAAAACCACGCGCGAGGAGACTAGCCGGCAGGGTTGTGGCAAGCAACACGACACGACCTACGGTAGATGTACCAAAGGCGTTGCATATGAAGTTCCCTTTTCCTGTGGCAACTCGTACATCGGCCAAACGGGACGCTGTATAAACGAACGAGCTAGGGAGCACGAACTAAATCTAATGAAAGATGGCTTGGCGCATTTGCCAATGCACAGCAAGAACTGCACGCATGAACCACGTTTTAAAGAGATCAGGATTTTAAGCAGGATCAAAAACTAAACTGCGCGAGAGTTGATGGAAGCATATACATAAAAAAAGAAAGGGACAAGTTGCATCAGTGATACGTCCATATCTTCGTACACTCTTAGTCAGAATCCACGCCTGCAGGCAGGAAATTAAGTCAAATTTAGGCCGCCGCCATGCAGTTCGTTAGGTGGCTCCGTAGGAGGCATCCAGAGGCAGCAGCCCAATTCTACAGCGGCCCCTCACCATAGCCGTGACGGAACTTACGCACGATTTCAGATAAAATTTGTCCTGGCTAGACGCGCCCTGCGCTTTATGCGTGAAGCCAGACAGGCGGCCCCAAGGCGGCTGCGGAAGAAACTAAGAACTGCAGCGCTTATATGAGCATTTCACTCGCAATTTTCACAGGCAGAACACTAAGTATGCGCTCAACACGACATTCGTACAAAAGCAATAACCACGCGGAAATCGAACCCGGGTACGCGCGCACGGAATACCGACGACTTACTGATTACGCCACACCGCACATCGGCGTGTGTTTCAACGGGGGTATGTAACTGTTTTTTTTTTCTTCCATCGCCAGCAGTGCTCCTGAGTTCTACCTTTATCGGCGTGTATGTCTCTGTGTTTGCTAAATACAGGTTTTTTGGGGAGCTATGAAAGCCACTGCAAACCGCTCTTGCCTGAACGGTGCTTCGGTTGGTCGTTTCGTGCCGGTAACGTCATAAGTCGTTCGTCGTTCATCTCTCGACTTCTGCTTCATGTATCACAAGCGTCACTGCGGCAAGAAATACGCAGCAGTCAGCATAACGATAACGTGTGAATGTGGCACAAAGAAGTTGACGCATTCCATGTGCATATATGCTGTTCAGCAGTAAGCAGTATTCTGACTATTGCAGCCGCAAGCTACACGCGTCGTGAGGTCGCAGCGTGCTGTTGGGTGCTTCGAGGGTTATCTACTATTCGCATACAAAGTTAGATACGCCAGTGCCGAGGCAACACAAATATTTGAAACAGCCTATAACAGCATATACACATTTGACGTACGCGTTTTCTCGCGAGCTACGGGCAGCGGCAGCGGCCTATCGAGCGATTCGACGAGGTTTCGACGACTTTTCCTTTTAAAAATAAAAACTTTGGTACTTTCCTGTTGCGACTGAGAATTAAAAAAAATCACAGCATATCCACGGGGTGAATGATGATGAGTGGGCGAAGCTCCGGAGGGAATCATCGGTAAACCGTGAATCTTTCGCGTAAATCGCCCAGTCGATGATCATGTAAAGGCGTGAGAAACACTGTATTCGTACGCTGGGATCTCGCGTTTAAGGGGGATATGCTGTGCTAGAGCCAGGCCTGCGCGGAACTGCAGGACAGTGACAGCGTAAGCAGGAGGAGCTACTTTCTTAGAGGCCACTTTAAACGCTTGAGGAAACTAGTGCAAGTAGAAGTGGTAGGTATCTCCTGCGCCATAACTTATCATTTTGCCAAGTAGGGAAGTACCCACTACGCCATAATTACCAGTGCCTCCGTAATGGGTTGAAAGCTACAAAGCACGCAGCTCTGTGTTCTTTCAAATGATGCCTCGACGTCGTTATACAATCCATTTTCGCGTCGTGTAGCGGTGTATTACTATTTTTCAACGTAACATTACGTTTGTTAATGCGATTCCGCGGGAGACATTATACCTGTTTAGGTCTTTTAGCGATAATTTTTCAACCACAGGCGTAGCTCAGTAAGTGCCATCGCTGCAGTAAGTGCCATCGCTACGGTCATCCTGCAGAAGGATGTGTTAGTACCTATGCTGACAAACTTCGTGGAAGTAGGCCCGCTGAAGATGACACTATCACTGACCATATAATGGATGTGAGTGAGGTGGTAGACGCAACCGGGGAAACGCCGGCTGAAGCCCAGGAGCAGCCAAATCTTTCATCGGATCACAAGTGCCAAGACCTGAGGTCTACCGCGGAGGATGTTTAAGAAGCCACCCGACGCAGATTCAGGAATGTCATGGGCAGATGTGCCACCATTTCAGGATCGCCCGCCGTCAGCAGAACTGGGATCGGCGTGTGACGCTGCCAAGAAGCGTCCAGCACCAGCTGATAATCCATTACCTGCGGAAAAGGAGGCTCCGGTTCCCAAAGTGACGAAGCTGACGAAACCGCTGCGGGGAAGGCCTGCTGCTGCAGGTGTGTCTTCTACTAAAGTGCTACAAAAGGTCGCCACTGCACCACCTCATCAAGAAGAAAGTGGTGCGGTGTGCAGCAGCCTTCAAACGCTGCACCACTTAAGTAATCATGGCAGGCGCTCTTCCTTTTCATTTAGGTACCTTAAACGTCCGTGGCTTACGCAGTAGGCGACGGCAAGTGCAGCTTCATCGTTTGCTATGCAATAGAAAATTAGATGTTGTTGCTATTCAAGAAACAAAGATAGAATCCGATGAAACACGGAAGCTGCTTTAAATCCATTCCTATCTGACTAATGTTTGTGTTAGCCATGCGATCGGAGTTTCCGCTGGTTGCATGTTATTTGTTAGAAAGCATGCGCAATGGAATTTGCAGCAGGTGTTTACAGATATGGAAGGGCGCCTAATATGGTGTGAACGTGCACTGACATCGCACAGCACACGGGCCTCAACATTTCGCCTTCATCGAAATGCAGCCACCGCGGCCGGGATTCGATCCGCGACCCTCGGATCAGCAGCCGAGTACCATAGCCACTACACCACCGTAGCGGGCGCCTTTTCTTGCACTCATCATGTCTGGTAATTACATAAATAATATTTATGCATATTATCAGAATGGTAAAGAGACATGGTTGCACCACAAATCGGTGCTCTTTTGGTACGCGGGCTCTCCAAACTCACCCGGCAAATTGGAAATGCTGCCTACTCGATACTCCGAGGGAGCATACGCACTGTCTTTGCCAACCGTGTAATGCCGCGAAGAGCTCGTGTACGCTGTAAAATTTTTACAACAAGGCATTTATGACGGCTGTTCGGTCGCTTTATGTTCCCTCAAAACATTATGCCTTGGGGTTGAAAATACAGTGACCGTGTTGTCACTGTGACTGCTTTGTCCCCGCGTCGCTGTTGGGTAACTTTTCGTCATCTGACTGCCTTGTGAGCTTTTGAGTAGTTCTAGTTCCCTCTATCGTTGTGAGTTGATTGTACGAGTTAGTAAGCGAACAGTTGAACAATTGCTTTTGGTTCATTTCTACCCCTCTTGCTCATCAACTATCATTGAGCACTGACGAACCACCGGCTTGCCGAGTGATACAAGACCTTGCAGCTTTTTTTTTTTTCATGACATTGCGCAGTTTACAAACGTGTCCATAACATTTGTATTTTTTCGATAATATGCTGAATGAAGACTCGAAAGGCAGAGTTGGCTATTTTTCTCGTGTTTATTTTGCATACATGGTCGCCCTAAGTGAGTGGTAGCTAAATTCCTTCGATGGATGCGCGCACCGAAGTTCGTGAACGGCTTAGCGCAAAACAGGCTTCGACCGAAAGGCGACGAGACGTAGAAGCGTTACGCGATGGCGACACCGTCATCGCTTGTGGCTCCCGCGGATGACGCAACAGTGCTGCAACCAGGGTTGGGTTTCGTATGGACACGTACACCGGCCTGTACAGCACAACTGACTCGCCCTCTTCGACACCCCGGGAGCCGTCGTACACTTGACCCAGCTGGAACTCGGGACCCGATGTACATTCCCCCTTCCACGTGGTCGCAGCACACAGCTGTAGAGAAAAATGAAGGTATAGTCAGCGTCCTGCGTGGCTATATATATATATATATTATATATATATATATATATATATATATATATATATATATATATTATATATATATATATATATATAATGCAAGCGCCGCTTACGTCGTATCAGCATAGCACCGCATTTTACTCAATGAGCCCTCACTGTCTTTGCCATTAAATATGCATTCGAGCAATTAGGCCATGACGAAATAGAGTACGTGAAGTGTACAAATTTCTTGATATAATATCAGCTCAGCTGACTTTCACTCATGACATGCACTTCGCACAAGATTCCAAACACAGGACACATGCCCCTTCATCGAGAAAATCATGTCATTAGTGAAAGGGCATCAATACTTCTTAGGCCAGTCGGTTATTTCGAAACATGCGGGAACCAGGGCACTGAGACGATCGTAACGTTTTTCTTTATTCTTTATTCAAAGGTTACCCCGCTTAGCCCATAGGCGCTGCAGCAGGGGGGTTACAATGTCAAAAAGAACACATCTTCATAACACAGCACACTTCATTAGCACAGCATCTTCATTGACATTACAATGTCAAAAAGAACACATCTTCATTAACACAGCACACTTGTTCATTTGTCAAGCGATTCCATTCCTTGATGGAACGAACAAAAAACGAATTTGCATACAAATTAGATTTAGTACGGTATTCTAAAATCTTGAAACAATTATCATTTCGCGAAGATACATAATGAGGACTGTGAATGTACATTTCTTTTCGGATGCCGGTTTTATCATGGTATATTTGATACAGGAGCTTTAACCGTAATTTTCTTCGACGGGATGAGAGTAATTCCCATCCTAGCTCATTTTTCATATTTGTACAACTGTCATTTCTGGAGTATCGACTTAGTACAAACTGTTCTGTATTTTTTCAATTTTGTCACTTAAATTATTTTGCCAGGGGTCCCACAGGGCGCAGGCGTACTCAAGCATAGGGCGAATGTATGTAGAATACGCCGTTGATTTTAAGCATGCCGGCGCATGTCTCAGGTTTCGCTGTATAAAATTTAAAGTCCTGGCGGCCTTCGCAACAATTAAATCAACATGAGTATTCCATGAGCAGTCGGCTGGAAAAGTTACACCTAAGTATTTGTACTGTGGTTTTGGTGTTACTGTACTATTGCTAATTGTGTACTCTGAGGCTACTCTAGTTTTTTTACGCGTGAAGGTAACATGAACGCATTTCTTGGTATTTAATGACATTTTCCATGTTGAACACCATTCTGAACACGCGATAGGTCACTTTGTAGCAAGGCGACATCACCTACATTTCTAATTTTCCTGTACAAGACGCAGTCGTCTGCGAACAACCGTATATTAGAATCAATTCCTGAGCAAATGTCATTTATATATACCAAAAATAAAAGAGGCCCTAGGACTGAGCCCTGTGGCACCCCTGATGTGATGTTACAAAACTTGATTTTTCGCCATTTAATACTACACACTGTCGGCGGCCTGAGAGGTAATTTTCTATCCACACCAGAACTTCACGGTCAATGTTTAGCGCTGCAAGTTTACTTAGAAGAAAAGAGTGCGTAACAGTGTCGAATGCTTTTTGGAAGTCCAGGAAAAGGCAATCGATTTGTCCGCCATTGTCTATTTCAGAAACTAAGCCATGGTAAAATTCAATTAATTGTGTTGTGCAGGATAAGCCCTTACGAAACCCATGTTGTTGAGACACCAGCAAGTTTTGTGTTGATAAATGCGTCATTATTTCTTTATAAAGAATATGTTCTAATAACTTGCAGGGTATAGACGTAAGTGAAATAGGCCTATAATTGGTTACGTCTGTTCTAGACCCACCTTTATGAATAGGAACCGTATGTGCAATTTTTCAGTCATCTGGGAGGGCACCGGAAGACAAAGACTTAGTGTAAATTACGTACAGATAAAGGGAAATCGACTCAGAACACTGTTTTAAGATTCGAGGTGAAATTCCATCCGGTCCAATTGCCTTATTATCGGGAATTTTGTTTAATAAAGTCCTGATTCCGTTCACACTTAACTCCACTGGTTGCATATTCGGCACGGAACTCGTCCATTGCGAAGCACTACAGCTATATTTCGGCAAGTATACGCAAAAAAAAATAGTTATTTAAACAGGTAGCCTTCTCAGTATCGTGTAATAACTCCTCATTATTGAAGACAATTTTAGTGATTCCCGATATTTCTGCTCCGTAGCCTTTCATGTATTGCCAAAATGCTTTTGAATTTGTTTTGATTTTGTGTCCGAGTTTTTCAAAGTACTGCCACTTAGCATCCTTTATACTGTGCTTGAACTCACAAGTCACATCATTCCAGTTTTCAAAGTGACGACGCCTATTATTCCTTTTATATTTTAAACATATGCGCCTTCTTTTCCTTACTATTCTCAAGATACGCGCAGTCATCCATGGTTTGTTTCGTTTTCTAAGTCTATCGCATTCAATACTGGGAATGTAGGTATCAGTAAGCTCCTTAATTTTTTGTTTAAACTTATCCCATAATTCTTGTATGTCACATTCATCTGAGAAGCATTCAAAAAGCGGCAGATGATCAAGAAGCTTCCCTGATGTGCTAGCGTAATCACCTCTGTCGTATAGGTACACCCTTCTCGTCTCCCTTTTTGTTTGTCTTCTATTTTTGGTTTGGGCAATGGCGACGACTGCGTGGTGGTCACTTATTCCTGGAAGGACACTTACTGAATTCACCATATTTGGCGAGTTGCAGAAGACAAGGTCCAATACATTAGTGCCACGTGTTGGAGTAGCAACACGTTGCATTAGCCCACAAGAATCTACAATGTGTTTCATCTCCAGGTATAAGATTCCACCCGCTGTCATCTCACAAGTTCCGTCGCGCCAAGATAAGTCAGGCAAATTAAAGTCCCCCGCCAAGATAAACGTGTGGCAGGAAGCTTCCAAAACAATGTCATGCAAAAGCCTCAACGTGGTTACAGACGAGTTTGGAGAGCGATAGAAAGCACCGGCCACGAACGAGGAATTGTCTCGCATAGTAACTTTGCACCACACGGATTCTACTTCGTCCTATCCTATATCTAATTCAAATGAATCTAAAGAGCGACTAACTAAAAGAAAAACGCCCCCACCCGCGCGGGATCTATCCTTTCGGTAAGCAGCAAAGTCACCCGGAAAAACTTCGCTATCTCTAATAGAAGAATCCAGCCATGATTCAGTTCCGAATACTATGTCCCGGCATAAAACACCGAAAGTGTTTTCGGTGTTTTACGCCGGGATCCACCAAGAAATCTATGACATACTTCCGTAACGGAAGTAGACGTCTGAATAAGAAACACGCATTTGAGTTTGAAAACGAACCATCCGATGGTATTCGAACCCTCAACCAGCCAGGGTGTGACGGTAGGAGCTGGAAGTGCTACCGATCACGTCACCTACAAACTGGTAATGCAGAGGAAAAGACGGACCTTATATATTTACTAGATCGCTTTATAATCTGCATTTAATTGATGTCCGATTAAAGCAAACGTATTTAACAAGTCGCTCTTAAATTAACCTCCATGTCACTGCACTCCCGGTTCTCAGCAGTGGTGCTGCCACCTATGAGCGATGAAGCGAAGTCGTTAACTGCCGCGTTAATATGCGCACCGACAGTTAGCGTTTCAGTCGTTTCGACACCTCTATCGCTGCGCATGCTTCGGCGTCCTGCCGGCGCGTTGCTTCAGCCAAGGCCACTGCATAATTTGTCTTGTGTGACGTATATGATAGCCAGTTGCATTGTTACGCGGTTTGCTCCAGGAACGCATAGGCGGCCGTCGACAGGCAGATGATGCGCCTTTCGCACAGCCAAGCGTGCGTTCAGAAAAAACGATGGGCGGAGGTTATGCTTGCAAGGTTTCACCTTATGCGAACGCTCCTGGTTTATGGCAGGTAAGCGCAGGGCGCGTTCATTGCATAGTCTCTAGAGAAATGTTCGAGAGCTTTCACTTGCGTGCAACTGTCGAAGATCCCTGTACAGTGTCGAGGTTCCTCTGATGCGCACACGCAAAGGGGAGTCCAGAATACCCAATCCATCTCCCGCCCTTCGATTCGCCACATTGCCGCTTATCTGCGGAGACAAGTTTCGCTTTCGTGTTATACCGATTCCTATGGCAGAGGGAGCGAGCGAGCGAGGAACTTTATTGAAAAGAACCAAAGGGATCGGGATCAGGGGTGGAAGCGAAGAGGCTCCATCTCTTCACCCGGTCGGTGGCTCCACCCAGGTCGGCACGGGAAGATCTAGCTCCTCCGCTATGGCCCGGGCCCTCCGGACAGCCAAAAGTTGTAGCCCCAGGTCGGGACTGCGTAACGCACCACTCCACGACTCCTCGTCGTTGAGTCGCTCACGCACGTTGGCGGGACACTGCCAGAGCATATGTTGTAAGTTGCAGCTCTCGAGGCCACATTTGGGGCAGCCCGGTGGGAAATCCGGCTCTATCCTGTAGTATGAACGTGGGCTGGGATAGATGCCAGTTTGCAAGCGCCGGAGCGTAACACCCTGGGCTCTGTTCAATCGCGCGTTGGGGAGTGGGTAAAGCCTCCTCCCCAGCCGGTAGTGATTTGTAATCTCGTGATACGTCGTCAGTGGGTCCCTTTCCAGACTCAGCCCCTCTTCAGTCGCCTCTTCTATCCTCCCGCGGTTCATGCATTCACGCGCGAGGGTGTGGGCGGCGATGTTGGGGTTGAACACGCTGAGACCCTCCATGTGCGCCGGGAACCAGGAGCTGTTGTGGTCCCCGGTCCAGCGCGGACTGTTCCGACTTGCTCGGACTATTCGGGCGGCCAATGATGAGACCGTGCCCGCGGAGAAGGCCCTAACAGCCGTTCTCGAGTCTGAATAGATTGTCGCTGGTGTGGTTGCCGCTTGAAGTGCCAGGGCTATGGCCGCCTCCTCCGCAACGCTCACGCTGTTTGTACGGATCGTTGCGGTCGTGATTCGATTGCCTCCACCGTCGACGACGGCGACGGCAAAAGCCGTTTCACAGTGGTATTCTGCCGCGTCAACAAAGAACGTTGCGTCCCTGTTTCTGATGCCGCGGATGATCGCCCTGGCCCGGGCCACTCTCCTTCCTGCACGGTGCACGGGATGTACGTGCCTAGGGATGGGGTCTACCTCTATATCCTCCCTCTCTTTGCACGTTAGCATGGTGCGCTCCTTGAGCTCGATTCCGGGGAGGGCGGCCATCCCAGGTTCATCTAGTATTTTTATTCCTGCTTTAGTGCTTGATAGGCGTGTTCTTTGTGCCGTGAAGTGCGCCTCGACGAGTTCGTCTATGCTGTTGTGTAGACCAAATTCTAGGAGCCGTTCCGTGCCGGTGGTTTGCGGCAAGCCCAGGGTCCTTTTGAGACCAGTTCTAATGAGAGCATCGAGTTTTCGTTTTTCAGTTTGGGTCCAGCTCATGTATGGGGCCGCGTAATTAACGTGGTTGATGAAGAAGGCGTCGAAGACCCTGAGTAACAGGTCCTCTCTCAGGCCTTCGTGCTTGCTTGTCACTCTAGAGATCATACGTAGCATGCTGTTAGCTTGAGTTTCTATCCGCTTGATGACGTCTGCGTTGCATCCTCGCGCGTCAATCCACATGCCAAGGATTTTTATAGTTTTGACTCTCGGGATCGGCGTTCCGAATCGGGTTTTGACTTGGACGGGTATTGAGTCTAGTGTTTCCGAGAATCTCATGCCCTGTCGGGCCTTTCGGTAGAGAAGTAGTTCCGATTTTTTCACAGAGAGTGTTAGTCCCGTACTTTCCAAAAACAGTTCTGTGACATTCATAGCCTCTTGCAGGGATTATTCGAGCGTAGCCAACGATCCTCCTTTGCACCATATTGTAATATCGTCCGCATATATTGCGTGGCCGATGCCAGGTACTTTACTAAGCAATTCGGACAGCCTGTGCATGGCGATGTTAAAGAGTAAGGGTGATAGCACCGATCCTTGTGGTGTTCCCTTGTCACCTAGGGCAAAAGCTTCGCTCGTGATTGAACCGAACTTGAGTTGCGCCTCACGGTCCGTCAGAAAGGACTGCACGAACCGATGAAAGCCTCTTCCCAGGTTCAGCGACGAGATCTCCTGTAGAATGTGTTTGTGCGAGACAGTGTCGAAGGCCTTGGCTAGGTCTAGCGCGAGGATTCCCTTAACGTCGCGCGATGGGTTGTCTATGACGGCCTTCTGTATGAGGAGGAGAGCGTCCTGTGTGGACAGGCCTCGTCTGAACCCAATGAGATTGTGGCGAAAGAGATCGTTGCGTTCGATGTATTCCGTAACGCGGTTATGAATAACGTGCTCTGCCACCTTGCCAAGGCACGATGTGAGTGAAATGGGTCGTAGGTTGCACATCTCCGGCGCCTTTCCGGGTTTCGTGATGAGTACAACCTTCGCAGTGCGCCATTCCCGGGGCACTTGACCTTCCTTCCAGATTTTGTTTATTTCTACTGTAATGGTATCTATGGCCTTGTCGTCCAGGTTCCGTAACAGTTTGTTGGTGATTCCGTCGGGATCCGGAGCTGACCTTCCGTTAAGATTAAATAATGCGTGCCGAACTTCGGATATCGTGAAAGGCTCGTCAAGTTCCGGCCTGTCTTCGC
Source organism: Hyalomma asiaticum (assembly GCA_013339685.2). Taxonomy (NCBI): domain Eukaryota; kingdom Metazoa; phylum Arthropoda; class Arachnida; order Ixodida; family Ixodidae; genus Hyalomma; species Hyalomma asiaticum. Next base: position 70,223,935 of record CM023491.1, on the reverse strand, counting down.
CTTTGTACACGTTGTCCTTGTTTCCTGCAGTGGCATTCTTGCTTCTGATGGGCAGGTAGATATTGGCGAGTTCCTTAACGAGCTCGTTTTTGGAGCTTCCCGTGCTTATTTTCTTGTTAATGATGCGGTCTGTGGCCAGCATGGCTGCCCCTCTAGACGGTTTGTCATTGAGGAGACTTTTGAGGAGGCCCCACTTGCTGCCCCGGCGCATTTTGCTGTCGGTTTCGTTGCATTTCTCGACCCACTGTTGTCTCACGAGTTCTTTGGCGTATGCTTCTATTTCCTTATTGAGCGCGGATATTTTGGCTCGTAGCCGCCTGCTTGAGGCGGTGCGTACGCCATCTTCCGAGTAACGCGTTCTTGGCTTCAAGCATATGCGCTAGCCTGGAGTCCATCTTCGGGACCTCAATTTGCGTTTCTATCTCTTTGGTGGCTTTTTCCACTGCCAGCTGTAGGTGTGGGATTAGTTCCGCGTAGCTCTCTTCACTGTTGGCCTCCTCCTTGCGTATGCGTCTGAAGAGGTCCCAGTCCACAAACCGGTGTTTGTTGGTTGGTGGGAGCTTGGCTTCTGTAACAATTTCTAGTATATAGTGATCACTGCCCAGGTCCTCTGTCAGGTTGTCCCACGAGCCGTCCGTATTCTTTAGGTAGGTGAGGTCCGGTGTGGTGTCGCGCTGAACCGAGTCCCCTCTTCTGGTAGGGAATCTTGGGTCCGTGATCAGTGTGAGTCCCAATTCTGCAGCCAGGTTGGCTAGTCTAGTACCTTTGGCCGTGTTGTAGCTGTGACCCCATTCCGTGTTGGGGGCGTTCAAGTCTCCGGCTATGACCAGGGGCAGAGGGAACAACCGCATTCTTCTTCTTGTCCCCCTGCTTGTCGTTGTCGCTTTGAGTTGATACCCGCAATTCGCAGTGCAAAGGCACTGAAAAGATTGCCTTTACTTGTAAAGAAATAAAGAAGAAAGCAGTCATATTCGCGAATGTGGGCTTTGCTTGAAAGTTTGAAGGAGAGCCGCAGTTCAGTGGCACATATAATAAATTCGCAAATGGGGCAATGATACTGGGCAAGACCAGGCCTGCACTGTATCGCAGTAGAAGAGTATCGCGATACCCTAGGGATACTTTTCAGTATTCGTATTTTTATATCGACATATATTTGAATAATTCTTTTCCATCTCAGTACTGAACTACTTCTATGGTGTAACGATCGTATGGAGATAGTGTACCGGACGCGGGTATCTCGTTACTATTTTGTCCAAAGTGAACTTATGTGTGGGAAGGCGGAAAGAAAGATTTCTTTTCTGTAAAGTCATGCAGCGGTGCGCCCACGGCCTTTGTGAGTCTCAGTTGACACTTCTAAGCGGTTGGTTTCATGTGGAAGTGATTCGGGGCCTATAGGACCCGATAATAGTTATCACCATGCTCTAGGAGATTCTTTCTCCAAGGTGTTCCTTATAGGACGAACTCTTCTGATCTGCAGTGCTGGAAAGGCTTCTCCTGTCCACGAGTATTCAAAAAGGACAATTGGTGAAAAGCAGGCTAGACTTTATAATACATGTTATATATTGCAATATTACTCGAAGTGAGATGTAAGACACGATTACTGCGTATTCTGTATTCAACAACGCCGAAACAGAGATGACATACGAAGAGTCAATGGCTCCTAGCTGATGCTCATTATGAAGACCTACAAATAAGAGCTCAAAAGGACAGAAAGTTGAGCGAGTTGGTAACAGTCCATAATCAAAAGAAGAGGCGAGAACTCGAGAACTAAGCCAGGATTACGCTGTGCTAGACGTAGCAATTTTAATCTTGGCAAAAGCTCGCAAGCTTTGCTGGTGGAACTGCTTCTTGTAATAGGTGTCACCTCGACGGCAGTACGCGCATTGTGGTGTAGCAATGTCTAGCTAAACCTTCAGTTCCTTTGGTACCAGAAAACTCAGAAAATAAACGAGGAAGGAACTGAGCTGAGTCAGGGGCTTAATTAGAACTTGATGGTATGGCTGGTAGCCGATTTAGAATGTAGCGTTGCTCTTCGGGAAAGGCCATTTAGCGTTGTCAAGAAAGGGCACTCTCTAGAGGATAGAAACCGTGCTTGCATAATGCAGTTATCCTTGGAAAACAAAATGCTAATAAAGATCTCCTTACTACGAGCACTTAGCAGCTCAGAGAGTATTGTGAGAGCTTGCCTCGTAATTTAAAAACGGCCTTTCCTTTTTCCTTACTCAACGAGAAAAAAAAATTCAAGGTGACCTTGCTACTATTATCACGTGCTCGTAACGCGCGCAGAACTCAAGACGAAGCACGCAGAACTCGAGGCGTTTTCAGGCGAACTGTATATTCGGCGAACTTGCGCCCAGCAAAACAAAGCCAATGACAATGCACAGCTATTAGTGACAGGTACGGTTGTTTTGGTTTGTTTAACTGGAAAGCCGTTATCACTTTCCTGTTACACGCGCACTTAATTCTTGTTTGAGCGAGTGCCGCTATCATTTTCTCTTACGCGCAGCACAGGCCGTGTTGATCTTCCATGTCGCTTCGGGAACACTCCATAACTTGGATAATACGAGAACGCTTTATAACTCGTGTACAAAAGTCGGCGCCTTTTGCCGTTTGTCAGTCTTTCCGACGACCGACGACTGTTCACGCCCCTATTGCTGTGCATTGTCATTGACTTTGTTTGGCTGGGCACAAGTTCGCCCAATCAACGGTAAGATCAACGTGGCCTGCGCTCCGCATAAGGGAAAGTAATAAAGCGGCCCTGAAACGGTTTGGGTGATTTTGTACAAATGCGTCGCACCCTAGCCCGAGTCCTTCTGATCATTAGCGTAGCAATATCAGCACTCCGCGTTAAGCGTGTAATTTACTACAGAGTTTTAAATACGTACAGCCGCCAACTTCTTTAACTGGGGTGCGCGAGCGGCGACCGATTTGTGCGTCAGCGCCGCGTGGCGGAGCCAACTTGCAAAAGGTTCGAGGCTATGCGCCCGCCGACACCGCGCTCTCGGACTCGAGCGTCGTCTGCTAGGCTGCGCTTTTTGCGGTGGTCACGCCCATATCAGCTTGATTGTGACAAATAGACAGCATGACTAGGCGAAATGTTTTGCTCGTATCTGATGTTCCGAAAACGGGCGTCGATATCATGCTGATAAGGGTAAAAAGGAACAGCCTAGTAGACGACGGTGGAAGCCGAGCGCGCGGCGTCGGCGGGCGCATAGCCTCGATCCTTTTGCAATTTGGCTCCGCCACGCGGCGCTGACGCACAAAACGGTTGCCGCTCGCGCGCTCCAGTTAAAGAAGTTGGCGGCTGTACATCGTGAGCAGGGTGTCGGAACGAAATGTTTTTCGTTCCGGTTTTCGTTTCGTTCCACAGAAGAAAGTTCCGTTCCGTTTTCCTTCCGGAACGAAAAAAAAGCGTTCCGTAACGGTTCATAACGTTTTTTTTTTTTCAATAAGAAAAACGAACAAAATACTTAATATTAAAAGTATCTTTTAAAAACAGCAAGAGATACTGAACTAATACATAAAAATGCAATTATAATTGTTCGGGTTTTACGTCCCAAAGCCATGATGTGACTACGAGGGAAGTCGCAAAATGTTTCGAAGCAAGGACACAACAACAACTTGGTATTTATTTTTCCTCAAGTTTGAATCCCGAATTTTCTTGGGGGGAGGGGGGCACACGATTTCAGAAGTAGCAGGTCATCAAGTGTACTCGCCGATAAGCGAGACCGCTGCTCTGACAAAATGAACTTGAGTGCCGAAAATGCCCTCTCAACGCTGACATGTGTGGCTGGCACACCAAGGGCCACTTGTTCTAACATGTACAACTCCAGTTGCCGCTCTTTGAGCTCGTCCCAAAATTTCAACACATTCAACACGTAAGCGACGACAAAGCCCTCTCCACGAAGGCCTGTATGAGAGGCAGGCGAAAGTCCACTTGAATTTAATACAAACAGCTATGGTTGCCACTTTTGACGTTTCCTGCATTATTTAAACGCATCTTTTCTTTGAAATACCTGCCCGAGATGCGAGGTGACGTTGAACCCTGAGTTATGCTTTAGTGCTCACGTTGCATGACCTCGGTTGTTCCGGATCGCAAAGCATTCCCGTGAACAGAAAAACAAAAAAAGATATTTCGTTTTTGCTCCGGAGCGAAATAATAAATAACGTTCCGGTTACGTTTTCGTTCCGGTCAAAAATATCGTGTTTTTCGTTTTTCGTTCCGTTCCGACACTCTGATCGTGAGAGATCAACGCGACTCGACTCGAAGCGTTTTCAACCGCCCCTTCCCACGTGACGTGCAATGGGTGCTACGAAGCGGAACCCGCGTGACGTTACGAACACTGAAGGGCAGCTAACAGTATCGTCGCGGCATCTGGCGGTGCACACACGAGTCGCCGGCGCAGTATTACAGAGGCTAGCACTGCCGAGTCAGGCGACATCACTAGAGACATCGCGGCGCTATGTCGCTCTGCACAGCGGCTGATGTGGGAGGCGCAGTCGTCGCTAGCTCGCACTCCGCAGCTTTTCCCCATCTAAGTACACAGTTATGGGTGAGAAAGAAAAACTAGGAAAAGAATTATCGCTGGCGTCGTCGCACTGGGAACCGAAGCGACGTCCGCCGTTCCGCGATAAACGGTGTCCAGCGCTGCACTCTCTGCGCTGTTGAAAGAACATGCTGAAAAGAAATGGAGAACCCACGTCCAGTGGGAATCGAGGAAATGCGATTCACGCATCAGGAACGTAAAATGGATCTGCATCGTTGTCTCGCTATGCCGATTTTGGTACATATGAAGTTAGGGAAACGGCCGCAAGGGCACCAAGAGTGTGACATATATACCATGCCGCTCATGACACGCATGTGACAATTGCAATGTTATGACCTCTCATTTAAGCTTTTCATGCACTCGTGTTGTGCCATGGCAATTTTGGTACACATACCATTAACGAAATGCCTGGCATGTAAATCATGCCGCCCATGACATGCATGTTATGCTTTTCATGTTATGACTTGTCATTTATGTTCGTCATGCAGTCATATTGTTGCATACCAATTTTCCTATACATCCCACTAACGAAACGGCCAAGAGAGCACCAAGACCGTGGCATGTAAATCATGCCGCTCATGAGGTCCATGCCACGATTTTCATGTTGTGACCTGTCATTTAGGCTCGTCATGCAGTCACGTTATGGCATACCAATTTCCGTATACATCCCATGAACGATCGGCATGGAGAGCACCAAGCCGTGGCATGTTAATCATGTCGCTCATGAGATGCATGTCGTGATTTTCATGTTGTGACCTGTGATTTATGCTCGTCATGCAGTCATGTTGTGGCATACCAATTTCCGTATACATCCCATGAACGATCGGCCAGGAGAGCACCAAGCCGTGGCATGTAAATCATGCCGCTCATGAGATGCATGTCATGATTTTCATGTTGTGACCTGTCCTTTATGTTCTTCATGTAGTCATGTTGTGGCATACCAATTTTCGTATACATCCCATAAACGAAACGGCCGGTCGAGCACAATGTCGTAGGCGGCTAGTTGGACGGACAGACAGACAGACAGACAGACAGATAGATAGATAGATAGATAGATAGATAGATAGATAGATAGATAGATAGATAGATAGATAGATAGATAGATAGATAGATAGATACGCTCCAACTCGCCGAAGTTCGCTAAGAAATGCTTCGCATTTAATACGAACAAACGCGCCTCATATCCTTCCTTTCCACCCTTTCCCCTCGGCCTTAATGCATGCATTCGCCTCCGCGCCCGCGCATCTGGAGCGGTGTCGCCATCGAGGAGCGGCTAAAAGAATTCCTAAGTACGGCACTCACACGCACGTAGTTATCGTTTCCACAGTCTCGCAGCAGCGGAGGCTGCTGCCGCTGGACCACTGTCACGTGAACGTGGTGCTCGCAGTGATTGCATTGGGTGACAGTGGAGCTATCGAGTTGTCTCTCGCGCCGTATTACCATGTGACGCCTCATTGCCACCAAAGTGTAGCAGTAGCCAGCCAAGTGGTGTTTCCATGCCGAGCAGCCACCGGCCACGAAAACTGCTCGCAACGATGTCGCGGGGTCAGTGTCGCGCAAGTTGACGTGCAATGATGCCGCTGTGTCGCGGCATGTCGAGGTGGAAGAAGCATCCAACTACTTCTCTGAGGACACTGTTACACTTTCGTGCTATATGGATTCCTCTACACAGACGGATCAGTCCAGATTTTTCCATGTTACGCTAAAACGTATTCTCACAAGCATATAGCGAGGCTCCGTATTTTACGTCCGCCAGAAACAGTCTTTTGGAATGCAGCTCCTGTTGTCGTACCAGGACTTAAAAAGTACGGGCATTGTGGCCGCGGTGACATGTTGACGCAATTCTTATCGCGGACGCTCTCAAAATGTTAAGTGACGCGTACTGGTGCCGATTTCGAAAGCATTCATTTTTCTTTGAGTTTATTTCAACATCACCTGCATATTTATTGCTGTCTGACATATGTTTGTTCGATTTGTTCTTACCACGAACTACGCAGATGAAGCTGTACGAAGCGATCAGCCAATGTCATTTGTAGCAGCAATTAGGCTTATTCCAGGTTGACTTGTGCAAAGTAATTCCCGTTGTTTCCAGGTCACTTTTCTAACTAGTCCTCTTAACAGGAGCGATGGCAATCTGCCGTCAGTGTATGCATGCTGCCTATGTATGTTTAGGCATATTTAAAGCGAACTGCTCAAACGCATGTTTTCATTTTACTTGTGATCAAGGCCCCGGTGTGGGCGGGGAAACGACTCTTATGTAGCAAAACGAGTAACCGGCCTAGTTGGAACGAATTCATGGTGGTACTTGCGCGAAACAAACGGGGATGAAGCAAGGAGACACACAGACAAGCGCAATCTCACATTTATTATTGCGATAGCAATTATATGGACAGTCTCGGCTGGTTTTTGCTGTCCCTGTCGCCGCCGTCATGAACCATATATTTAGAAGCGTGTGAAGTTGGGCTTGTTGGTTCATATCAAGACACTTGAAGCGCAAACAGACAAGGACTAGGACGAGTAGACACACACAGCGCTACTTGTGTCTACTCGTCCTAGTCCTTGTCTGTTTGCGCTTCAAGTGTCTTGATATGAACCATATATGTATAAGTATGTATATGTATATAAAAATCCCAAAGAAAATAATTCAGATAAATGCTTCCGAAGCGCGGAATCGAACCAGGGACCCCTCGCTCCGCAGCGAGTGGCGCTAACCGCTACGCCACGAAGAGCAGATCCTGCACGGAGCTAACGGCGAGCCTTATATACACACGCTTTACCGCTTCGGCTCAGAGACGCCAGGCGCTTGTAAGCGTTTCCCCATTACCGGCGAGATGGCGCGAGGAGCGCAACGGCCGCATTTGCAACAGGAGCGCTGTTCAAACTGAGAGTATCCACTGTGGTAGCTTATTCGCGATCGTTCGGTGTATATCTGTGCGTTCGTTTCGTGCGTGCCTCACCTGATAGCTCGCGCTCATCTTCTGTTTGTTCATTGAGCGGCCTCCTTTGAGCTCGAGGGACGCGCTGGAAAGTTCAAGCTGCTTCCATGCTGTTCGCGTTGCGGTCCCCTTTGTTGCTATACTCTAAGCAAAAGTTGCCCGATATTTGGGTTTTTGCGGCTCATGAGCCTTAAAAACTCCCTTGTTTTCAAAATTACTACGTCTCGTTGAGGTAAAGGGAGCATATGACATAGCTTTACTACCACCTGTTAGAAAGGTAGTAAAAGGACGCTATTGCCCTATTTTACTACGTAGGGGGTTTTGTGTCACGTGATAAAAAACCCCAGTCTAGAGTTTAAAGCCACGTGATCAAAACTACGTACCTCGTCACGTGGTAAAAACTCCAAACTGCCGTGGCGCAGGGGTGGAGGCCGTGATAGCCCTCGTATGACTGTTTACGCCTAGCCACATGGTGCGCGTTTGCAAGCAACTGTTCCTGAAAAGCGTCGGTCGCAGAAGAGAGGACACGACGTCTCGGGGCGTGAGTGTGAACGGCGTGAGTGTGATCAGCGCGTACGCGTATCGGCGCGTGCCGATACGCGTACGCCGGCGTCCGTCAACTAGAACGTGATACCGTGACATCTCCGGCAGCTATGCCTAGTGACCGTCGTTTCGAAGGCACCGCCGAGTTCTGGGAAAGCACGGAAACTACGGTCGCAAACGTTCCTGACTGACCGCATCGTCAACCAGTACGACAACGACACGGCGAACTACCCCGAGTGTTACCAGTGCGGCGTGGTTTTGTGCTGAGTTCGAGCGATGCTCGCTGTCCTAGCGCCGGTCTTGGTGGACGACGGCCAAGTGAAAACGCACTTTCGAGTATCTCTGCTCCCGCGCTTGTGCCTGTGCTTGTTGCGCTCTCAACGAGTGAAAACGTGCTTCCAGTGTTATAAGTTCGAAGGGTGAGTCCTCGTTTACTGCTCAATAAACTGAGTGATGTCTGCATTTTGCGTAAGCCTAATGTTTACCCAGCCACAGTAAACCTCAAATGAGCTTTAAAAATAACTCTAAAAAAAGCCGAGAAAACATTGTTTAGGCAGTAAAAAATTACTCCGCGTATACTCGCTGAAAACCTCCACGGGGTAAATAATTACTGCCGTTTCTACGTTCAAAAACTCGGTTAGCGTGAGAGTAAATTTTTACCTTGACTGTTACGTAGTAAAAAAAACCCAGAAAAGGTTGTGCGCTAGAGGACAAGCTGTTTACTCCCGTTTCTGGTTATTTTTGTTTAGTGTGTATCGCATTCATTGCTCCGCCCTTGCGGTGAAACTGTGACTTTTTTTGGTAAAAACATTGCTTAAAAACCCAACATGATCTTCGCCATTCCGCCAGAGAGCACACCATCCGTGCATATAATCACTGTAGACTAGAATCCCCCAGTTCATCGCGTCCTCACATCAAACACATCAAAGGCACATACACTGACTAAATGAAAAGAACACGTCATTAAAGATAAGCAGACAGCAGCGAAATATCCTTATCTAATAAGGCTACCGAACGATGGCTGATGAACTTGTCCTTTAGTCTATCAATCCAAAGGGCTTCTACTATTTCCCTCGCGGTTTTGTTCCGGTGTTTAAGCAAAATGCCAGTGCCTCCAGGCTGAGGTGTGCACCCACATTCTTTACAATGAATGGCCAAATGCGTACTAGGGCGACCTTTCAGGCTGGACAGATGTTCCATTAGTCTAGTGTTGCAGGAACGTCCAGTCTGCCTCACGTACGCATGGCCACACGTCATCGGAATTTTATACACTGCATTAGTCGCACATTCCACAAACTGGTTCTTGCTCGGATGTTTGATACAGCATTCTTTCTTTGTTTCCTCCTTGCTTTCGATCATCTTTTTCACCTTGGAACACACATTTCCTATTTTGTAATGGGCTGAAAACAGCACTTTCACTCCGTAATTTTCGGCTACTTTATTTAGTCTATGTGAGACGCCATGTACATACAGAATCACGGAAACCTTGGAATTTGGATCATTCTTTTTCTGGGAATAGGTCCTCTTCCTGTTTCAATTTCCTGATAAGCCTAGTGCATGAATCTTGCATCACGGTGAGCGGATACCCGGCCTCTCGCAAACGATCAACTTGCCGTAAAAACACCGTATTCACAGCATGAAAACAAGACTTTCTTAACGCTGATATGAAACAAGACATGACAATACCATTCTTCACAATTCTCGAATGTTTAGATGCGAAACTCAAAAGCGGCTTCGCTGCTCTAGGCGAGAATTGCCAGCAAACTTGCTCCGGTCCAAATTCTAACTTAATGTCTAGAAACTGCAATTTGCTTCCTACAGGTACCTCAGACGTAAGTGTGAAGCCTTTTCCCCGAGAATTGAAGGCCTCAACCACCCTATTCTTGAACCCTTCCTTGTCCTCTTGTCTGCCCAATATCAAATAGTCATCAACATACCTGTATATGTTGTATGTTATGCCTTTTAAATCATTATCCAGGTCTCTATCAATACTTCCGAGAAAAATGCTACTGAGGATAGGAGCCACCTTCGATTCAATGCACACCCCCTCGGCCTGTATGTAAGTTCCTTCACAAAATCCTACATGCGTATTCTGCAAATAGAAAAGCAAAAGTTCCAGGAAGGATTCAACTGTCATCCCACACAAGTTGCGGAAGGCAACCTCATCGTTGTCCTTTGTGATGCAGTCGTTAACTGAGTTCATAAGGGGTCCTTGCGGCAAGGAATAGAAGAGGTCCTGAACATCTATGCTAAATCCCCAGTTGCAACCACTTATACCATGTGATGCCAAACACTTAACAAGCCCGTCAGAGTTTTCCAACAAAAACGGATCCTGTACTACCAAGGAATTCAGCATTTTCTGCAGGAATCCCTCTATAAGGACCTGCCAAGACCTTCTCTCCGACACAATTGGCCTGTACGGAATGCCTTCCTTGTGTGTTTTAGCGGTAAAAAATATATCCAATTTCATTCCTTTCGAGTTTTTTACTTCTAGCGCGAGCTTTTCTTTGTTCCATCCTATTAGTAGCTCAACCGCCCTCTTTTCCTCCGCCCTCTTTTTCCTTCCTTCGTCCCCGTTTGTTTCGCGCAAGTACCACGATGGACTCTTCTGTGTGTGTAATAGATCTACTTTTGTAGGCGCAGTGCCGCGAGTTACTCTACCTAGACCATGTATCATGCCGACCAGGTGGCCTCCGTCAAGCCCTAAATCTTGCTATTTTAAAAGCGAACTGCCCTGACGGCAATGTTTCCGCAGCTAGGTAGTGAATGGATAGATGTCCCACGTTTCGGTGTTGCCGTCCCTGCATACCTTGGTATTTGTAAGCTACTTGTTGAAATCGACAAGAACTTTTCGGGTGAGCTTTCTGTAACATCCCGTGTCCCACTGGGCATTGTTCTAAGACCATTACTATTTCTAATATATAACAATAACATTTTTAACGTAGTTAAATCGCCGTGCAGATTACTCTGTCCGTGGATGACCGCGGACGGATGTTCAACGAAATGACTTGCTGTGCAGACCAAAAGCGCAATTAAGTAGAACCTCCAATACATAGCGCCTTTATGTTGTATATGGAGTATGGAATGAAAATCTAACACACCAATTTTTATAAAGATTACTCGACAAACTAGGAATTGACTGCACCTGCACCTCTCGCGGAATACAAGCACTGGGCGTCCCAATAACTACCAAGCAACTTATCCTGAAACGCCCGCTCTTGTCAGGCAGCTCTCACAAAGATTTGCTTTCCGAAGTATAAATAAAGATTTGCTTTCCGAAGTGTAAGTAAAGCACGTTACTCACAGTATTACTCACTTATCCGTCGTAAAGAAAAGTATGCATATATTGCATGGGGTTCTTACACGAGAACTGACGTTCTGAAACGTAGAGCGCAAAGCAGACAGATTCATTTTTCCAAATATCGCTCCAGTAACAGCGGAATCATGAGAGCTGATAGCATGGAAACGTCCAAATTTCGAAAGGAAATTCATAGACCTTTATTCATTTTCTTGCTGAAGGACTATTACTTCGCTATTAAACTACACGCCTTCATAAAGCCACTGTAGCACGCACAATGAGACATCGGAATGCTTAATCGTTAACGCCTCATCTCATGACACCTGACCTTCCCAAATAATCTTTCTTTGTTTGTACCGTAAATGACTGGAACTATCTCACTCGAAACAAATTTATGCAGCAACGACGCTACTGACCAAATAAGTTGTAGAATATGTTTTTGTGCACCTTCATGCATTAAGTTATTGTGCTTAAATATTATTTGCTGAATAATCTGAGAAGCGGCTAGTTGGTTCATGTTAAAGGATTAATTGAAGCGTGAATGGACGAAGACATTCGTGTGCCTTATTTTCCTTCGTCCATTCGCGCTGGAATTAATCCTTCATTATTTGCCCACGGAATAGTGCGGCCCTTGGGCATTTTTTACTTGGGCATTTCTGCACTATTTCTTACATGCTGCAATATTATTGTATTATTCTTGCATCTTCATGCTCATTTCACGCTCTTTTCTTATACCTGGTGGTATTGTGCGTGTGTGCCCCTCTTACTTAGGGCCTTAGTGAGGCCTGCAGGAGGTTATAAATACCAAAATAAGCTTAGCTTTCTGCGTCGGAAGTTCCTTTTTCGCGGATGCGAGAAAGCGCTCTGTCTGTCATCGTGCGTGTGCCTTTTGAGCTTTGAAACTTGGAATAATGTTGCACCAACCAGGCGAAACCTTAACCTAGATGGACACCGCATATCGACGGGGCTTCAAATTGTCCACTCAGATTTAGGCGTGAGTTGAAGACGTGGTCACGGATAACCTGGACGCCTCCGCTAGAAGGTCGTCGTCCCATCTTTGCGGGTCATAGGACTTATCCGACGCCGCGAGTTTTCTGGGTGATGTGCATTTCAAAGCTTTGTGAAAGCGCGCAGCTTCTCTCTTTTTATTTTTTGCTGACAGGTGCTAGCGCGACTAATATAAATGGAAGAAACGGACGCTTCCAGAAGGACCCGCTCGTGGGCTAGCTGGTACATATATTGTAAATACGCTGTGTGTGCAGCGCTAGAAAGCAGTACGAAGAAAGGAACACATACGCTAAGTACAGGCGCTGAACTTGTCGCATGTGCCCCCAACTCCACCCCGCACCCCCCTTCCCCACGCCGCACACTTAGTGCGTTTTACCGAAAGCTTGTTTCGAAACAAAGTGACTACACTCTTTAACGCACTTGTTCTGGTTGAAGTGGATGGGGGATCAGCACGTGAAAGGATACTTTCGGGAAGAAACGTTGTTAGCTTGTACAGGCGAAATACCTTAATCATTTTTCGTGTTTTTAACCCCCCCGCACCGTGTCCAATGGGCTGCAGCGTTTCCTTTGAAAGATTCATAAGTCCAGGCTAGATAAGATATATCCTGTTCTCCATCCTTTTTAGCGATCTGTTCATCACTTGAACGTACACTTTATTGCATTTGCAGCGCTACCTATTCCACGCGTCAACTAGCCCGGCTAACCGCTTTAATCAATTAGACGTGTTCACTAATAATCCAATTATTGTTGGATTGGATAAACTTCATTTGTCCAACGGCTACCGTTGATATATATATATATATATATATATATATATATATATATATATATATATATATATATATATATATATATATATATAAGGGTTCTTCCTCGCTATCGGGATAAATATACTATCAGAAAGTCACAGGGACAAACATATTATTTAGGATTTATGCTGACGTTGCGGCTGGAGACCAGCCTTTTTCAAAGGGTGGTCTCCAGCCGAAACGTCAGAATAAATCCTAAATAATATGTTTGTCCCTGTGACTTTCTGATAATATATATATATATATATATATATATATATATATATTATCAGAAAGTCACAGGGACAAACATATTATTTAGGATTTATGCTGACGTTGCGGCTGGAGACCAGCCTTTTTCAAAGGGTGGTCTCCAGCCGAAACGTCAGAATAAATCCTAAATAATATGTTTGTCCCTGTGACTTTCTGATAATATATATATATATATATATATATATATATATATATATATATATATATATATATATATATATATATATATATCCAACGGCTGCGTTGCCCTTTTGATTTCTATATATGTACACCCGTTGACAAAATAAGTCGGGACGTGCGAGCGACGACCGCAATCAGATAAAACTGCATCGCCGCGCCATTTGACGTGGAGAGTGCGCATGCGCGTCCTTTCAATTTCGCAGCCATATCTTTTTACTCTCTTGCAGCGTACCAGTGATTACATGTAGCGTTTCGTGCTAGGCGTTGTTGAAGATTCTGAAGCGCCCTTCCCGTGCGGATGGGACAGCTTGAATTCATTTGTGCATTCGTCTCCCGCGCACGAAACGAGGCGTCTCCGTCGACGAGGGGGCCATCAAACCCGTTTCGGGCGCATCGCTTCAAGGACGGTGTCGCACCTCCACCGGAAGAGAGAGAGGGAGGGAGAGCGGCCGCAAGCGAGGAAGAAAAACTTGACCAGAGACGATCGGGAAGCGAAAAGGAAAACATCGACCTACGCAGTTGTAAATATTGTAAAATAAACGTTCCTGTAGCAGTACGAACCGAGAGAATCATTGAAACCGACCAGTATATTTCACAATTTTTGGTGCCGAAACCCGGGATTCGTCAGCGGCTACAGGAACTCAGCGACTACAACGACAACTGCGCCGAATGAAGAATGGAGCGACTTCAAACAAAGAGAACGGTGACGCGCGTCGAGCTGCAGAAGCTCATCGACGAGCTGATGCAACTGAGGACCGCCGATGCCTTGGAGCTTCATCAAGAAGATCGCATTGCGGAAATGAAGGAGGAACTGGAGGCTCTTGCAAAGGAGATGAAGCAGCTAGACGCACTCATCGAGCCGCACGTTTGCGACGAGGACCTTGCGGAGGAATACGGTGGCGTGCGGAAGAATCAAGGGCTCATCACACGTATGCGAACCCGACTTGAACGCCTGCAGCGAAGGAGCATTACCGACACTGATAGCACAACGGCCGTATCGTCCGCCAGCAGTGCAGGGAGCCTCAAGCTACCGAAGCTTGAGTTGCAAAAGTTCAGCGGCGACCGACTTGGGTGGCAGCCATTTTGGGAGCAATTCCGACAGGCTGTCCACGAGAACACCACCCTTTCGGACACTGAGAGGTTCCTCTACCTGCGTACGGCGCTGACGGGCAAGGCGGCAGCAGCGGTGAGTGGCATCCAAGGAACTGAACAAAATTATCAGTATGCCATAAAGACACTGAAGGAGCGTTTCGGCAGGCAGGACGTGCTTGTGCAGGAACACCTCACGCAGCTGTTAAATCTGCAAACCGTGAAAGCACTCGACGATGTTAATGCGCTCCGTCGGCTGTACGACCACATCCAGAGAAACATCGCTGGGCTGAAAAACCTGGGTGTTCAACCGGACTCCTACGGTGCGATGCTGTGCGCGGCGTTGTTTCGTGTGTTACCTACCGAATGGGCTGTGCAGTACCACAAATCTCACACAACGGACAATGATGTGCTGGACAGCTCGACTCTCGATTCCATCCTCGGCTCCATTCGCCTGGAAGTGGAGAGCCGTGAGAGGATCCATGCTGGTAGCGCACGAGACTCGCATCCCGTGCCCAAGGAGAAGCCCCCTGGCTACATCAGAGGAAAGGGCTCAGCGGCTAGCCTCAAGGTTGGTGTCAAATGGGACAAGGAAAGATGCCCCCTGTGTGAATCGGAGTCTCATGACGCAGCATTGTGCGATGCGGCCATCCCGGTCAAAGAAAAGAAATTGAAACTCCGGAGCCAGGGAAGATGCTACCGCTGCGCAAAAAAGGGGCACCTCTCTCAAGAATGTAAGAACTGGAATATTCAATGTGCTAAGTGCGGCCGTCGTCACATCACGTCACTCTGTGACCCTCCTCAGCCATCCACCTCCGAGAAGACCGCAACGCCACTACACTCAACGGCTTCGCTGAGCAGCCACACGAGAAACTCAGTTCTGCTGCAAACGGCGCAAGTTTGGGTTGACGGGCCTCATCGAAAATGTCTTGCGCGCTGTCTCTTTGACGGAGGCAGTCAGCGGTCGTTTGTGACGGAATTCATCTCGCGACAGATGAACTTGGAGGTGATCGGCGAGGAAGAGGTTACAATTTGCCCGTTCGGGGGAGTTGCGAACGTGATGAAGAGCAAACGACGACTCGTGCGAGTGTGGCTCAGGAGCCAATACAGCCGTCAGGAACATTCGATCGAAGCGCTTGAGGTCGAGGAGATATGTTCCGACAGATTGATGCTGCCGGAAAACGTGCTGGATCTCACCGGACTCGCGGATCTGCAGTTGGCAGACGCGGAACTGCCTCCCGCACGCAACGACCGCGAGGACATTGACATTCTCATAGGAGCCGACATCTACTGGAGCATTGTGACTGGGGAGGTGCGAAACATCAAAGGAGGCCTGTTTGCAGTGAATACTGACTTCGGTTGGACCCTGCAAGGTCCGATTCCGCAGACGGCCTCGGCAGTGTGCTGCTCATCGGTGACCGTCCTGCGCACCAGTGTTGTCGATCCGGTTCCTAGCCTCTCCAACGAGCTTCGAGCCTTCTGGGAGCTGGAGAGCCTCGGGATTTCAACGAGGGACGTCCAGACGGCTGACGAGGGAGAACACGTGAGCCAAAGCTTCACTAATTCATTGAACTTCATTGACGGGCGCTACGAAGCAAGTCTCCCTTGGAAGCCTTTGGACCGGCCTTTAGAGAATAACGAGGCAGTTGCACGACAGCGCTTAAGCAAGTTGTTTCGGCGTCTGAAGTCAAATAACGAAAGGCTGAAGGAGTATGACACCACCATCAGAAATTATTTGGAAGAAGGCTTCGCCGAAAGGGTTCCCGCTAACGAGGTCCACAGCACAGACGCAAGGGTTTATTACATGCCGCATCGGGCTGTTCTGCGACCTGGGAGCACCACGACCAAAGTGCGAATTGTGTTCGATGCCTCCGCGAAAGCGCAGGGTTGTATGTCCCTCAACGACGCACTGTCAACAGGCCCGAGCCTAAACCCAGATATGCTGCAGCTACTGCTCAACTTCCGTCGTCATGCTATAGCGCTCACCGCGGACATCGAGAAGGCTTTCCTTCAAATCCGTGTAAAGCCAGAGGACCGCGACGCACTTAGATTCCTGTGGTTCCGTGACCCGCCAAACGAGCAGACGGCAACCGATGAAGCGGAAGTGTGGCGCATGACGCGAATTCCATTTGGAGCGACAAGCAGCCCTTTCATACTGGCCGCCACAATCCGACACCATCTTGCTGGCGTATCCGCTGACCTGTCGGATACTGCTAAGGTACCTGATAAGTGCCTTTACGTTGACGACCTAATAACGGGCGTTGATGAAGTGCAAGAGGCCATAACCTTCTACGACAACGCACAAAGAATCATGAGATCTGCCGGAATGAAGTTGAGGAAGTGGAGCTCGAACAGCGAGGTGTTGCAAGAACGGTTCCGCTCTGATGGCACTGAGAATCCATGCAGTGTTAGTGAGGCTGCGACGGCAGAAATAACGCCAGTGCTGGGACTCGAGTGGAACAGGGAAGACGACGAGCTGAGGTATCCGCTGAGAGCTGTATTGGACCTTCTCGCCATCAATAGAAATACGAAACGATTCGTACTACAAGCCTCAGCGAGAATATTTGACCCTCTTGGTCTTCTCAGCCCAGTGACGATAACAGCAAAGATGCTGTTTCAGGAACTTTGGACCCTTGGCGTAGAATGGGACGCACAGCTACCCCTGGGCGTGAGTGAGAGATGGGAAAGGTGGATCGACTCTCTATACCACCTCGCGGATATCACCTTCCCTCGCCGCTACGCTTGCAACCCTGAAGCGGCCGAGCTGCACATATTTACGGACGCAAGTCCGCGTGCTTATGGAGCGGCGGCCTATCTGCGTGGTGAGAGAGGCGGGAAGACCACTGTTAGTCTAATCCTGGCGAAAACACGCGTCGCGCCTTTGAAGGTGCTATCACTTCCGAGGTTAGAGCTGCTTGGAACATTGTTGGGCGCTCGACTTTGCGCCTACCTCAGAGAAGCACTGGAACTACAGGTTTCGAAGGTGACCCTTTGGACAGACTCAATGATTGCTCTTCACTGGATAAAAGGGTCATCTACTCAATGGAAGCCTTTTGTCGCGAACCGCGTTCGAGAGATTCAGGAGAAGGTTGACCCCAGCGACTGGCGACATTGCCCGGGTGGCGACAATCCAGCGGATCTGCTGACCAGGGGAGTCCCTCCGGAAGCTTTGAAGCCATGCGAGAGATGGTGGACTGGGCCGACGTGGCTTTCTCAGGCACCGACAAACTGGCCTCATACAGTCACTGAAGTTCCCGCAGGGACCGCCAATGAAGAACGAAGGGCGACAAAGACGGCAGTGGGGAATGTTTCTGCAAGCGTACCGCCAGTGCTGATCGACACCGAACGCTTCAGCGACCTAAATCGTTTGCTACGAGCTACCTCTTGGGTGCTGCGGTTCGTGCACAATTGCAAGCACAGAAACGAGAAGCGAGAGGGCCCGCTCAGCAGCGAAGAAATCCAGGGCGCCCAAGTTGTGCTGCTGCGTCAAGTTCAGAGAGAGGCATTTGGTGACCCACGAAGCAACCTAGACCAAAATTGCCGCTTGAAACGACAGCCACACCTCCGGAGTTTGGAACTGTTTATGGATGACAGCGGCTAAAGGGCCGTTTACAGAAGTCCAATCTGGCCTATGAGACGGCGTACCCGTCCTACTGCCAGCGTCTAATCACTTCGTGGAGCTCCTGATACGAAATGCACATCGGCGCCTACTGCATGCTGGGTGTTTGGATACACTAACCCAGCTGCGCGAGACCTTCTGGATCGTCCGAGCGCGGCAGGCAGTGAAAAAAGTGTTGAATCGCTGCTTCGTGTGTAAGAGAATGAATAGCAGAAAGGCATCAGAGCCGGCCGCACCACTTCCCCGAGACAGAATAACAGAAGCCGCACCTTTCACCGTATTGGGTCTCGACTTCGCTGGACCAGTGCTCACAAAGACGGATGGCAAGATCCAAAAGTCGTACATACTGTTGCTCACGTGCGCTGTGACCAGAGCGATTCACTTGGAAGCGGTTACTGACATGTCGACGGGAAGTTTTCTTTTGGCATTTCGCCGCTTTGTGGCACGGCGCGGACTCTGTCATACAATCTACTCGGACAATGCCAAGACCTTACACCGTGCTGCTCGTGAATTAAAGAAACTGTGGAGTGCGGCGCGTGGACAAGAAGCACTTAACTACCTGTCTCAGCAGGGAATCGAGTGGAAGTTTATCGTAGAAAGGGCAGCCTGGTGGGGAGGTTTCTGGGAGAGGTTGGTGCGCTCGACGAAGACAGCGTTGAAGAAGGTGCTTGGGTGCAGCTATGTCACATTTGAGGAATTATGCACTATCCTAGCGGACATCGAAGCAGTTATGAATTCTCGCCCTTTAACTAGCCTGTCCTCTGACGCAAATGAACCAGAACCACTGACACCGGCGCATTTTCTGATTGGGAGACGCCTAACTTCCTTACCAACTCGAGGAGAGCAACCGACGGCATCAACCGCTAACGAACTCACGCGTCGGTGGCAGTACCGCCAGAGGTTGTCCCAATCATTGTGGAAGCGCTGGAGAGCGGAGTATTTGTGTGCTTTGAGAGCGTATCACCACGCTACTCCGTCAGCATCAAGTGACCTGCGCGTCAACGACTTGGTGTTGCTACATGACGACTTCCACCCACGACAAACATGGAAAGTTGGCCGTATTACTGAAGTTTTTCCGGGACGCGATGGGCGCACCCGCTCGTGTACGGTCCGCCTGCCTGGGGGGACAACAGTGCGGCGGCCTGTTCAGCTCCTCCACCCTTTAGAACAAAGAGATCAATGAGCTGCGCTCATTCGGCGGGGAGGTTGTTGAAGATTCTGAAGCGCCCTTCCCGTGCGGATGGGACAGCTTGAATTCATTTGTGCATTCGTCTCCCGCGCACGAAACGAGGCGTCTCCGTCGACGAGGGGGCCATCAAACCCGTTTCGGGCGCATCGCTTCAAGGACGGTGTCGCACCTCCACCGGAAGAGAGAGAGGGAGGGAGAGCGGCCGCAAGCGAGGAAGAAAAACTTGACCAGAGACGATCGGGAAGCGAAAAGGAAAACATCGACCTACGCAGTTGTAAATATTGTAAAATAAACGTTCCTGTAGCAGTACGAACCGAGAGAATCATTGAAACCGACCAGTATATTTCATAGGCGTCGCTTTCTTCATTCCGTGACGCGCTTCACGCACTATTAAATTTTTGTTACAAAGGGGGTGAAGGGAGCAGAGGTGATAAGTTTCGCCGTTGCTATTTTTCGCTCGCCCTCAGTTGCTTTCCTTTTTTGTTCTTTGAAGGCCAACCCATGACCTCGCCTATTACAGCAATCGTTTTTCTTTTTCTTTTTTTTCTAGTCCATTCGGCTCTTTTGTTGCATGTGCAAGGTGATCTGCTTGCATCTTGTTATATTATGTTAATAAACTGATACATTCTTTAGGCTCAACGCCTTTTCGTTTTCGATGCCCTCGTTCGTGTTTCACTATCACATGGTACGCTTCAACTAAAACGACCGTGCAGAGAAGAGAATTAATGACGTGTGTGGCACCGGTTTGCCACTGAGACAAGATATGCTATCTCTTTAATCAGGGCGCAGCGAGCCGCATACACTTCACCGCCACCGTGCCCCCGCCGAATTGAGCGCGTCACGGATTGAAGAAAGAAAGCGACACCTAGCGCAAAACGCTACATGTAATCACTGGTCCGCTGCAAGCGAGCAAAAATATATGTCTGTGAGATTGAAAGGACGCGCACGCGCACTCTCCACGTCAGATGGCGCGGCGATGCAGTTTTATCTGATTGCGGTCGTCGCTCGCACGTCCCGACTTATTTTGTCAACGGGTGTACGTACGTTTTTTTTTTTCTATAAACACAGTTGGAAGTCAGCGCCCGTCTAGTGCTCTTTGTCTGTGCGTGTGCTCCTTTGCGCTACATATTTTTCAAGTTGATACCCGAATCTAGGCTGCCAGAGATCCAAGGCTCGAAGATCATCTTCCGGGGTCTTCGATGACGCTCTCGCTCGCTGGACGGCGCACTCTTGGTCTTCGATTTGTTGTGATCACTTGCCACACGATTAATGTGAGCCACAAAGATGAACAAGAACATTTGAGAAAGTACGCTGACGGTGTTTAAGCGTTCAAGCAACGTGCGAAAAGAACTGATGACTGTTAAATGCCAAAATGCGGCCTCACCCCGTCAGAACTGGCGAGCGACAAACCGCAGCACGCAAGATCTAACGAAATAAAAGCATTTCGGTTGTTCTCGACCAGTACCCCAATGCTAGATCGTGCCTGGCCGCATGAAGTGACGATTATGTGTTCCAGCTACCTTTTTTTAGAGACACCGTTGCTAACGGTGCCGAAATTCACTTTATAGACAAACCTGTTTTATTTTTAAAGCGAATGCATGCTTTTTCTATATGGAGGCAAGGATTTTTTTAATGCTGGTCAGTTTGTCTTGGATAAATTTTCGAAGAACAATCGTACCATAGTCAATGCATGGCTCCTGCTTGGAATTCGGAATCCTGAATGGACAGGTGGCAATTGTGATCGGAAAGTTCATCACCAGGTCGTCACCGGACTTCTCCATCTCAACCCAAACCTGCAGGACAATGAGAACGGAACAATGACAAAATTACGTATGTGGCATGCCAAGAGATGTGCAAAGAGCGAGGTTACGGGCACTCCTTCCATAGCATGACTGAAACGGGCAAAGAGCATTTTTAAGGCAATTGTAAGGCTAAGTGCTTGAAACAATGAACCATAGATTCACACCACTATACCGGGTGTGAATTATTTGATGGTCACACTATATCAAAACATTCATAAAAGTAGCGCTGCGACATGCAGTTTTTGAACTGTCATCGTGTTGAGTCCAAGTGTAGTTGTAGCAGTGCTTCTAGGCTCCTAAATTTATTGAACGTTCAGTCATTTTCTTAAGATTCTCGAGTGCAGTCCAGATAGATATTCCCTGCAAAGCGTCAGTGGACTGACAGAACTAGTCTCGCGTGCTTCTTCCGTGAAAGACATGCGACAACCACGAGAAGTACCAAATCAGGTCAATCCCGTAAGATGGGGTATTTGCTATGAAATTTAACCTGCCTGTGTTCGGAATGACTGTAGCTATCTTCCAGCTGCAAATGTATACCAGCGAAGCACAGCCAAGGCCACTATTGGCAAATTTTTCTGCATCGAAGACAATGTACTCTACATTATAACGTCAGGGTGATGTGAAAGAAAATAACGACACTCCATTAAAAATTCACCGCTTATCCACGGAGTCAATGATAATGAGTGGGCGAAGCTCGGGAGGTTCATCGTAGATAATGCCGAGTTCCGGATTAATTTATATTTTGTGGGGTTTTACGTCCCAAAACCAGTTCCGATTATGAGAGACGCCGTAGTGGAGCGCTCCGGAAATTTCGACCACCTGGGGTTCTTTAACGTGCACTGACATCGCACAGCCCACGGGCCTCAACATTTCGCCTCCATCGAAATGCAGCCGCCCGCGCCGGGATTCGATCCCGCGACCCTCGGATCAGCAGCCGAGTACCTTAGCCACTCGGGTGGTCGGTGAACGGTTCTCCAGCGCGAGCAGTCGGTATTTTTCAATCAAGAAACTCGCTAGAAGACGCTGCCTACGTCAACGTTCTCTCGCGGGTGAGGGCGCGTTCTCCTTCTTTCCGAGCTGGTAGAGCGGTCATCTAAGAGCGTTTCCATAGTCACCGCGCGCCTTTCGCTCCCTCTCTCTCTCTCACAAGACAACAGATGGAAGAGTGAGAGAGCTCGCGCGCCGGGAGGTACACGCCGAGGGCGAGCGCGAGCCTCCCGGCGTTGCATGGCGTTGCATGGTATTGTGAGTGGCGTAGGTTACACGATACGACGATACGTGACAACCGACCCACAGCTTAAGGAGCTTCGCCCCTAAAAACAACGAGCATTCGGCTGTACTCTGCTCCGGCGTCCCTCTGCCAGTCAGTCGGCTTGCGGTACAGCTTCACTGCGCCGAAGGCCGGTCCCACGGCCGAAACGTAAAGAAACCATTGTGTTTAAGGGCGAAGCTCCTCTTAGTCTAACCTTGTCTTGCGTCAGGCATCAGGCGTAGCCGGCAGTATCTCCCGGGAGGCACGCGCTCGCCCTCGGCGCGTGCCTCCCGCCGCGCGAGCTCTCTCACTCTTACATCTGCTGTCTTGTGTGAGAGAGAGAGATAGACAGAGAGAGAGAGAGCGAAAGGCGCGTGTTGGCTATGGAAACGCTCTTTCTTATGGCGTTTTTCACTGGCAGATTCGGAGCAGGTTTTTTTGCTCCGCCGCGACGAATCCGTGTTTCACTGGTCGAGCGGCAGCGGGTTGGTGCGCTTCACTCGCAGATTCGGAGCAACTCAAACCGCGCCAGAGCGCTCCGACTTGCTCCAGCGCCGAGGCACGGATTCAGACAGATTCGGGCGGAAGCGGGCCGCGTCCTCGCGTCACTTCCGTCTTGCCTGTCCAAATGGCTGCGTTCGCTGCGGGTGTGGAGCTGGAGTGTACAAGAAAGTGTAGCTCGCGTTTAGCGACAACGGCAGGACAAGCAGAAGCTTTTCCAGCTCAGAAGACAGCGATTACGACGTGCTGTACGTAGCGTCGTGCGCCGTACGTGTGGCGTCGCGCCGCTGGCCAACGTTTCCCAGGCAGCACGCCAACACAGGACTGATGTAGGCGTGAAGTCGGCCAAAGTCGGCAGCGATATCGGGCCTAAGTTGGCAAACCGCGCTCGCGCTACTTTCACCCACATCTGCCCGATGACGGCCAGCCAGAATGGCTCCACTGTGGCGAAGCCACCATGGGTCGAACTTGGCCAGCCAGAGTGGGCGAAATTTGGCCAGCCAGCGTGGGCGAAATTTGGCCAGCCAGAGTGGGCGAAATTTGGCCAGCCAGAATGGGTCGGATTTGGCTAGGTAGCATTGGCCGATGTTGCGGGCATTCAGGCTTTTTTGGCGTGTTGTCGGCCACGCCGACATCGGGAAACCCCTTGCGCGACCGTTCACAGCCACTATGGTGTTTCTAGTGTTTACCCCACGTGTGTCGTGCCGTTTGGATTGCAAAAATTTTTATTTTTTATTTTGGTGTTTTCACATTTTCGAAGGGCTACGAAGGCATTTTCGAAGGACCAACAGTAGTTAGTGCAAATGTGCCTCTCATTCATACGCGAAAGCTTTATTAACACAGCAAAAAGTGGGGATAAGTGGACCCTCTGTACTTTCTATTACTGCGTTCTAAACAAAACAAATAACACAACAAGGGAGGTTTATAGGGAAAAGCACTATTTCATTTATTTTGTAAACTCTGCATTGATAATATGCTATTCTCGTGTTGCACCGTCGTAGTGGAAAAGCTTCGGCAAGGGTGGAACCTGCGGGAAAAGGCGTGAATAGTTAGCACAGCTGTGGAGCACATCAGCACTATACTACAATTGTATGCGATTTATGTGCGACTCAAGAACAAACGCGGAAATTCAAGAAATGTCGGAAACATCTCATAATCGGGCACTACTTTCGAAAATAACAAAAGAAAGTTGTCCTTTTACTATAAAATGAATGTATGTTCAATATTCAATGCCCAGATCTTGGCTTTGTGTCACTTTAGATACCCAAGGGAAAAAGAATAGAAACACGAGTAAAGGTTCTGTTGCAAAGCAATTTTAAAAGCGGCACATTAGTTGAAATAGGTGCATTTTACATTATAATAAATTTCATATTTTTTGGCATACATCGGAAAGGAAAACATGTAGACGTGAGATAATACGACACACACCAAGGATGGGGTCTTTAGGCAAAAATGTCCTTAAATGATAGGTACAAGGCGCATTATGAGCAGATATTAGAGGAAGAACATATTTTCAAGGCTACATTAAAAATGCCATCGCGTGCCGAACTGCCACACGTGTCCAACACCAAGGAGCGCGTGTTCGGTATCACGTTACCTTTAAAAATACGGGCAGGAAAAAAAATGTTACGAGAACTGCAAGTCACCACACAATGGGGGTTTGATACAAGCACAGGATTAACTATATGAAGTAAAATTGCTTTGGGACAATGTGCGTAGGCTCTTTATTCGAAAATATAGAGCCTACGCACCTCACGACACAAATAATATATAAAGGTGGAACCGGTGGTTTAACATCGCAACAAAAAGTGCCAGGCCCCATTCTGAAAAGCGGCCAGCAACTTACCGAATTTCGGCATCCGCTGTGCACTCTTGAGCTGTGTGTCAGCAATACAAAATTCAGCGACGGCACTGTAGCCTCACCAAAAGGCGCAGGCTTGTGTTCATATACGACCGATGTCACAGTTGTGATGGACATTGTCTTAGGAGGTACACTGGCCAAGGAATCGCGAAATCAACTTGATGATCGATAAATGCAGTACATGCGCTGATACGCGTAGGCAGACTGCGTGCAGCCGTTGAAACTCGTTCCATGTCGGTAGCACTGCAGCCGCTACGAGAGAATGCAGCCACGCGTAAAGTTCCCCGAAAACTGCCCGGTCTCCG
The DNA here is from genome assembly GCA_013339685.2 of Hyalomma asiaticum. Classification (NCBI taxonomy): domain Eukaryota; kingdom Metazoa; phylum Arthropoda; class Arachnida; order Ixodida; family Ixodidae; genus Hyalomma; species Hyalomma asiaticum. Next base: position 70,198,744 of record CM023491.1, on the reverse strand, counting down.
CCCCGAAGGGCCACCACTGCCACGAAAAGCAGGTTCAGAACGACATTCTTTGCAAACTGTAGGTGCGCACAATGGACGTGCAGGGAGGGGGCCGTGACGAGGGTGGTCAGTTCGGGAAGCGACGCGCGTCCCCCCCTTCACATACTTCTTTTTTATTTTTAGTTGCTGCTGGCTTAGCATGTGCAAGGTTGCTTCTAGGCAGAATATGCGCGTTTTGCTTTCTTTTTTTGTGGTTGTCGCAAAGCGTGGAAGACAGCATTTCTGCTGGGTAAAAGCACAATGGCGGGGACACCCGCCGGGACTGCATTTGTTAAGTGCAGCTTGGTGCAGCCTATGGAGTATGCTTGTATGCATGTGTTCTCTTGCTAGCTACCTGTAGCATAGGATTTCGCAGAGGCTGAACCACCCACTCCAGCTAAAAACGCGATCGAAATGCTGCACTGCAAGTAACAAACGTAGCGAGGGCGCGCGGCGTCGCCATTGTGAATTTCTGCACGTTTCTGCAGCGCAGGAAAACACGTGCTCCCTTCCCGCGCGACAAGAAATATTGCGCTGAACCTCCACTCGCGCCCTTATTTTACTCTTTTTGGTTATAAATAAATTAGTTTTTAAGTACTAGAAAACGCAGATGTGGGCTTCTATCGACACCATAGTCTCATATGAACGTCAGAGACAAATGCTGCACTCGCTGCGCAGAGGATGCAGTCAAGCTCGATATATTCTTCTCATCTAACCGCGATGGCCGATGTGCAAAAGAATTCGATATGTATGGAAAGAACGCACTAACGGTCGTTCACAAAAAAGCAAAACATAAAGAAAGAAGGAATTATACGCAATGCCGTGGACATATTAAGAAATTATTTGCCTATTGTATCTGCGTGGTAGTAGACAGCATGGAGGTGGAAAAGGGAGGTATAAGTTTACCCGACCAGTAGACAATTATTTTCTGTTGCTGAGCTTATGCGAGCTGCGATACATGCGTTGCGGAGCTGCTTTTGAAAGGAGTGCACTAGTTTTGCGAACGCACTGATGAAATGTAGTGGAGGGGCACGTGGTCAACAACAGCTTGACTTAGGACGGTTGGTTTATAATGTGACCCTGCACAAACATATGAAGAAACTAGACAACAGAAGAGAGCTTTGATTTTCAACTGACTTTTTTTTCAGTGCATGCTTGCTGTTTTTATATACCATAAAATACGCACATCGCCTGCGCAAGAACACTTTGTGATCACATACACTCTAGTAGAACTCACCAGAAAAGCTCTCTATACATCAATTATACGTGTGTGCATTTATTTGCCACCTTTGAGATAAAAAAATGCTTGCCATATGACTGCTTTTTATTTTTCGTTTTTGCCTTTTTCGCAAATGTCGTGGTCTTGACAAGAGCAATTCATTTGAATTTGCAATGCAAAAGGGATCTATGTATTTCGTGGTGTATAAAAACAGCTAACATCCTCTGAATATAAAGTTAGCACTAGATCTGTTTTGTCCTCTCGCTGTCCCGCTGTTAGCTCCGTATACCCTTCATTTGCATAGGCTGCTAAATGTCAGTAGGATAACGCCGGTTGCGAGAGTTTATTTCCGCTTCAGCGCACCATAATGTCTGCGCTAGACCTTTTTTGTCCACTCGCTGTTACCTCCGTATGTCCTTTCCTTCCATAGGTTGCTAAATGTGAGTCGTATATAGCGCCGCTTCCGACTGTTTATCTTTGTTTGAACATATGAGTGGTGGTTGTGCCCATCGATGTAAGCACGAACAATTTCTGTGAATTTAAATTTTCTGACAAGCGCTGTCAGATAATTTTCCACCATGCTTGTCGATCCTTCTGGCTAATGTTAACTGTTGCGCCAGCTTGTTTCGCAAAGTTCCCGCAAAACAGCCTGTAGATGTATATATGAATAGTTTATATGCATGTTTTTTTTTGTGTGCCCTGCTTTTTAAAAGCAATGCGCGCGAACATAATGTCATATATGCTGCTCAAAACGCACGTGCGCTATGTCCCGGCACTGAAACGCGTATACATGAGTATATGAAGCTCAACATCTGATTCTTACGTCGAATCTCTCAAGTGAATTTCGGTCATGCTTGTCTCGATCGGATCTCTATTGCTATATACAGCAGGCTTCCAAAGAGGCCCGGCCGATATCAACCATGAAAGGCTGCGGCGTAGTCGACGTTGCCTCCAGGACAGCAGAAATGACTCAATGTTTCCTGTGAAATAATCTTTCTGGGCAAATATCGCGCCAAATTCGCCATTCCTCAGGCGATTCTGATGAGCGGCAAAATCGGCGTCACATTTGCCGGAGAAAGTTATCGGCTAGCCGACGGGGGCTCTAAGGCGGCATACTTGGCACAGTGTTGCCGATAAATGGCGTCGGCCAGCCCATATTGTCTGTAGAAAGGCAAAATCGGCGCCATAGTTGCCGTTGAAAGCCATCGCCTCAGCTGTTGTCGGCAGTAACGCGGCATAAGCGGCCCCATGTTGCCGATTACAGTCGACGGCCTGCCGATATCGGCGGGGCAGCGGCTATAGTAGCCCGACGTTGCCAGTCATTGACGGCGGCGTGGCCGATACTGGCTCGCTGTCGGCAACATCAGGCCGTGGATGGGCCGAACTTTGCCGCCATAAAACCAATATCGGCCCTACGTTGCGTGCTGCCTGGGTTGCTTCTCCCCGACGCTCGAATAGGTGTGATGTAGGCTGCATTTGCCGGTATGGCGTGTAATATATTGACTGTGATTGGGTTGTGAAATGAAATGGCTTACAAATGAGTGTCAGTATGTTTAAAGTGGAAAGCAGCACCTGTTTTCGAAACATGCGATAGATCTGAAGCCGCGGTACGAAAGGTAAACAGTGGCACTGGCCGTTTGACCGATGTGGCTTGCTTCGTTTCCATCGCTGCGCTCCACACCGATGTTTCAAAACCGATTGGATGTGTTAACGCATGACATGTGAGTACAAACGTTTATCGTGTTGGCGAAAGTAAGCGCTTCATTGCGAGTTCGCGGTTCGTCGCGAGCGACGACGGGATAGAAGCGGCGTCGTTCTAACTAAGCCTACCCTCGGAGTCGTCATTGACGTAGGACTGTTTGGATGTGCTTGTCGCTCGCGAAGGCACAGCTTTATCGAGAGTGTTCTTCAATGGTGTTAGAGAGCGGGGATGTGCAAAACTCTTTATTTTCTACTTGTTGATGAAGATACGAACTCTGACGAGCGCGTATGCCAATGTGCAAAATGCGGCCGAGCCAGCGTCCCTACGTGCTCATCGTTCCCCTCCCCACCGATCGTACGCTTCATGCCGGAGCTTACGGCACCGAACGCAGAATCGTACCGTGTATTTAGCGCTTAGTGCCCTCTCTGAGTAATAAAGCTTGAGCACAGAATGCGTGAATTGAATGTAACCAACACAGAAACTGCTGGAGTCAAAATGTGCCCGGGGAAGGCGTCTTTGGTTGCCACGGAAACGCACGGAGTGGAAGTTGGGTTTGTATGACGTGCTCATTGACTTCCTGTATACTCGCTCGCGGAGCATTATTCTCGCACTCCGCTGGCAGATTCGGATTCGTGAAATTCTAGCGCTCCCTCCGGGATTTCGGTGACTGCTCCGGATCCGCCAGTGAAAAACGCCATTAGATGAATGCTCTACCAGCTCGCAAAGAAGGAGAACGCGCCCTCACCCGCGAGAGAACGTTGGCGCAGGCAGCGTCTCCTAGCGAGTTTCTTGATTGAGAAATACCGACTTCTTGCGTCGGAGAAGCGTTCACCGGCAACCCATATATATATATATATATATATATATATATATATATATATATATATATATATATATATACAGGCACTGGATCTTGACTTGCAATGAAGTGCCGGTAGGAGATTTCACTTGTGCATAGTTGAACCATAAGGATTCGTAGCGTGCGCGTTAACTAAATTAATCCGGAACTCGGCACGATCTACGATGAACCTCCCTAGCTTCGCCCACTCATCATCATTCACTCAGTGGATATGCTGTAATTTTTTCGACGTGTGTCTTCTTTTTCTGATATTATTTACCGGCGTGCAAGAAGTCGTTCACTGCATATATATATAGGTATGTATATATATATGCGAATGGAAATAGATGTATCCGGTGTAATATGTGTTTGAGGAGGAGGGTAACAAACGTTTAACGTTCAAAACACAACTTTTACCAACATTTCGGCTGGTGGGCCTGCCTTCGTCAGTGTAACAGAGACTGCTTGGGCATATATACCGTCCGCATATACTGGCGTATCACAAAGCCGTGTCATCACTAATATTGTTTCTGGGGATTATCATTAGTTATCGACGCATGCACGTGGCCCTAGGCAGAAACACAATTTTAACGCGCGACGTTATACAATCATGAACTGACACCTTCAATCTTTTGTCGATAGCCCATACATACACGGCCGCTTAATGGAAACAAGTTGCGGCCCGCCGAACGTGCTTCTCCGCCGGTGACGGCAATAGTTGCTGTTCCCTCCGCCGCGCCGGCGCTGGCGCTGCACATCGGCGAAGAAGGGAGGCCGCGGGGGTTGAGGAGGCCGGGTAGGCAGTAATAAAGAAGGTCCCTGGGGGGAACCTCAGACTAGCATCACCGTCAATAACAGAAAAGGGATTCAACGGAGAGCTTGTCGTGCAACAGGCAACATGAATATGCACGGCGGTAGAAGAATAAAACGTGGTTAGAGATTGAGGTGCAGCAGTTAAATAGACAACGCGTGTGCATGCGGTTACAGAAAGGCACCTTAGAGACTCGGAAGAGCCGCCAGTGATTGAGAACTATGTTTGGAAAGGATGCAACAGAACTGTGGAAAAGTGCTGTGGAAAACTGCTGTAGTGAGTAAATAAACGGAACAAACATCGCGCATATGCGCATTTCAAGTTTCAACAACGCGAAGAAAAAAAGAAAGATAAAACAAGTAGGCAGACTAAAGATCGGTCAGTTCTCGAGTACGTGAGAGTGATGTACACGTGACCGTAATACAGGGCAGTGCTTCAAGGCAAATATCTAAGTCAGAGAGCCCGGGCTCTCGTTCATGCCGTTAGACAGCGTGTTGAATTTATGGATTAAAAATGATTCCCTGAGTACCGAAGCATTCTCTACTAGTCACGCTCGACGTTGCACCACTTTATACGAACATACCTCACTTGGACAGGGTAAGGTCTGTGGTTGACGTTTACGATAACTGTACTTTCGATAAGTCCATTGATAGCTCCACTATAGCTATACTGTTGAATATTATACTTCAGCACAACAACCTTGAATTTAACGGAGCACACTATATTCAGGTAAGCGTCACGTCAATGGGAACAAAGATAGGACGAAATTATGTGAATATATTTATGGGGAGTCTCGAGAATGATTTTTTGGCGGGCCGCGTACTAAAACCATTTCACTATAAGAGATTCATCGACGACATATTCATAATATGGCCCGATGGGGAAGCAGGACCTTTGTCTCTCATTGCGTATTTTAATCGTGCTCTTCCATCTATATCATTTTCGCACGCATAATCACCTGACAGTATCCACTTTCTGGATATTACCGTATGCATTCGTGGCACGAACCTGGGCACTAAGCTGTACCGCAAGCCGACTGACCGGCAGAGGTACCTATGCTCTCAAAGCAGCCATGCAAGGCATTGCAAATCCAGTATTCCTTAGAGCCAGGCCTTACGGTTTAAGCGGATATGATCCGAACAATCTGATGTTGACGCTACCTGTGATCGACTGCGCAATGCTCTCCTTGTGCTGAAATATCCGCCGAAATGAACTGACGACGCAGTGAATCGCGCCGACACAATACATCGCGGAACACTCTCCTGTCCTAAGGAGAGTTCTCATAATCATTCACAAGTCAAACTGGTAGGAACCCATAACGCATCCGTCCCTAATTTTGCGGCTATTCTCCGACAACATCACAGTATACTTATGTAGAGCGACCGCCCTGCGCGAGCGTTTCCGAAGCCACCGCGGGTTGTTTACAGGCGAGGAAAACACCTACGAGACTTAACTTCTAAAATCAATCGTAAGGACAATGCCCGGACGGTTGAGTCCCATCCTTGCATGAAACGACGCTGTAAAGTGTGCGCGCACATGACGACGACAAACGTGGCCACGAGTAACACTGCAAATTTCAGTCTAAAGATCACGGGCAATTTCACTTGCGACACAGCAAACGTCGTTTATTTGCTAGAATTCTCCATCTGCCATCTTCAGTACATAGGCCAAACCGAGACAGGTTTCAGGTACCGTTTTAACAAGCACAAGGCACATGTGCATGCCCTTCCTAATTTGCCTGCTTCAAGGCATCTCGCTGACGCATGTCACTCCTTTAGTAAATCGAAAGCCACAATACTTGAATCAGGGTTGAAGAACACAGAGCAGCACCGACCAAAGTAAAAGTAAATATATTCGTAAAAGACGGTTCGCCTCCCGCACGGGAGCCCTGTTCACAACGAAGCAAGGATGAAAATATCACTTATTTATAAGGTCGTCCTATCACATCTTTTAGGCAGCGAGCATATACAGGGGGGAGATTGCCGCTGTTCTTGTTCAGCGTCTGCGCCGTAGTCTGGATGAACAGAGATTCAAGATGAAGTCGCGGAAACAGCCTCTTTTCCGTGGCGTTGACGGAAGCGTCCTCCCAGCTGATTGCATGGCCCGATGACACAACATGTTCTGCCAGGGCATTAGATGTCACCTTTTTATTCCTCAACTGACATCATGAACGCGAACTCAGGGAATCATTTTTAATCCAGAAATTCAACACGCTGCCTAACGGCATGGACGAGAGCACGGGCTCTCGGACTTGCATATTTGCCTTGAAGCACTGCCCCGTAGTACGGTCACGTGTACATCACTCTCACGTACTCGAGAACTGACCAATTTTTAGCCTGCCTACTTGTATTATTTTTATTCTCTTCTTTCTTTTTTTCGCGTTGTTTAAATATGAAATGTGCTTTTGCGTGATGTTTACTCCGTTTATTTACTCACTACAGCAGTGACCGTCAGCGCTTTTCGCCATCATGTATTTATGTATGGGCTATCGACGAAACAGTGAAGGTGTCATTTCACGATTGTATAACGTCGCGTGTTAGAATTGTGTTTCTGTCAAGGGCCACGTGCATGCGTCGATAACTAATGATAATTCCCAAGAAACGATACTAGTGATGACACGGCTTCGTGATACGCTAGTATATGCGGACGGTATACTATATGCCCTGCGCGGCAAGCACTCTCTCTTACTCTGACAAAGGCAGGCCTACCAGCCGAAACGTTAGTAAAAGTTGTGTTTCGAACGTTTGTTACCCTCTTCCTCTAACATATATATATATATCAAAGAAAAATCCTTGGCACCAGGTTAATTATGTCACCAAAGGATCACGTTAAGAAACAGAACTCGTGTCAGACGCGAGACCGGCCTTTTTCAAGGTTAGAATAGTCGTACAGGGAAGTAACGGGAAAAAGAAAGGGAGAGAGCTCTGGAGAAGTTGAAAGCTAAAAAAGGGGGGTCTCCGACCTGAAAGCCGACAGAAAAAAATAATAAATATAAAATAATAAATTATAAAAATGTGGGAGGGGGGATGGAATGACGTAGGCTGACAGAAAAGTTGAAAGAGGAAAGTGGGGAGAAGAGCTTCCGGCATCGCCGCTTTGACTAACGGAAGAAGCTCAGCCGTTTCCACAGGGCCCAATGCACAGGTGCCGAGAAAGCAGTGCATTGAGAGAGAAAGAAAGCAGAAAGTAGGAAAACTCAGAGTTATGGCAGCCTGTAGGACTGGCAAAGGCGTCATAGCGAGTTCACAAGAAAAAGCAGAGAGAGAAAGAGAGGGAGAGAGAAAAAATTTTAAAAAATGAAAACAGGGAGGGAAGCGGGTGGTGGGGGGAGACGAATGGACGCGTGTGTGATGTGGGGCGAAGGAAACGTTGTAAGACGACAACCGAAAGGCGCACAATCACAAATACCAACACAACAGGCTCAGGTGAACAGTGAATAGGGATGAAAGAGCGCAAAGAAATATACAGGCAAAAAAAGAGTAGCTATTCCGAGTATCTTACACGGCAGTTTGATATGCAGTAGACATGGCGATATATAAATGCTTATATGGACACATTCACTAATACCCACACGTATACATACATACATACACACAAGTATTACGCACATACATGCAAACCCAGAAGGTATATATATATATATATATATATATATATATATATATATATATATATATCATCAGAAAGACACAGTGACAAACAGGATTTATTCTGACGTTTCGGCTGGAGGTCAGCCTTTCGTGAGAAGGAGGCCAGCCTTTCGCCAGCCAACGTCAGAATAAATCCTATGTTTGTCACTGTGTCTTTCTGATAGTATATTGTTACGAGGCGCACCAAACCGAGGCTATCAAACGAACGATCGGCAAGTTGAGGAAGCTCAAGTTGAACGACGCCGCTTGCGCAGTCAGTAAGGGCGGCATGCGTCGACAAGAAATCGAGTCCCAGAATAAGGTCGTTAGGGCATTGTTCAAGAACAGTGAACAGAACAGATATGTGATGACCGGCGATGTTGATGCGAGCTGTGCACATTCCTATGACGGCAGGACTTCTTCCATCAGCGACACGAATAATACCAGGAAAGGCGGGAGTAACTACTTTGTTAAGGCGCCGACGAAGTTGATCGTTCATCACAGAGATTTGTGCTCCGGTATCGACGAGTGCGGAAACAGTTAGGCCGTTAACATCAACGTCAATGAGATTTCGTCGTGTCGGCAATACGAGGAGAGGATTTGAGGTGGAAGTCGAAGATGCAGCGTCACCTCTAAGAGCTGCATCCCTTAGTTTCCCTGTCGGAGGTTGAGCGGCGATGTCGAACGTCGTCGGGGAGGGGAAGGGGACGACGGGCGACGAGCTGGCGGCGAGCGCGACTGATGACCGCGGGGCGACGGGAAGCGGCGCAGTGGTGGCATCGACGGGGTACGGCTCAAAAGGCTGGAAGCGGCAGTAATCATTGCTCCATGGCTGGGTATGTTGAAAACGGCGGTAGTTGTCGGTGCGGCTAGGAGTGTCGTACCGGGGTCGTAACGGCGAAACCCAAGGGTTGCAGTAGCGTGCGACGTGACCTACATGGCGGCAGTTGAAACAAATTGGCCGCTCCTTCCTTGCAAAAATCATTGCCGAAATCCTGCGTAGCTGCTCTACTGAACATCGGCTTGCGACAGCCTACCATCCACAGACTAACGGTCTTACCGAGAGGCTGAACCGCACTCTCACGGATATGTTGTCCATGTACGTCTCTGCCGATCACACGGATTGGGACACCACCCTACCTTACGCTACTTTTGCCTAAACACGTCCAGGCATGACACCGCCGGCTATTCGCCGTTCTTCCTTCTGTACGGTCGTCACCCTACATTAGCATTCGAGACGCTTCTTCCTTCCGATCCTTCCGTACCAACAGCCTATGCTCATGACGTCGTCTCCCGTGCCCAGATGGCTCGCCAGGTCGCTCATACTCGGCTGCGTGCTTCACAGGACCTTCAAAAAGAGCGGTAGGATAATCGGCACCGCGAAATCGATTACCCTCCTGAATCTCTGGTTTTACTCTGGACCCCGTCCCGACAACGAGGCCTTTGCGAGAAGCTCCTCCCTCGCTACACAGGACCCTACAAAGTTATCCGGAAGCTCAACGATGTTGACTACCTCATCGCTCCGCTACGAAATCGTCCGTCTTCTCCCTTTACATCCGCTACTGACGTTGTCCACGTGTCGCGGCTCAAACCCTACTGCACCACCAGCGCTGAATAATTTTAGCAGGCGCCGGGACGACGCTCCGTCCGCCGGGAGTGATGTTACGAGGCGCACCAAACCGAGGCTGTCAAACGAACGATCGGCTAGGCGAAGAGGAAGAAGAAGAGACGATTCGCGAGAGATTCTGGCAGCCATACTGCTGGAGCCGCAGCCTGTGTATTTGTGAATGCACCCTTCTGGCTCTACCACACCCCTGTGATTCCCCGTGACAATATTTATCCCCATAGCCAGGAAGAACTTTTTTGATATATATATATATATATCTTAATTATCGTAATTAGCGCTTATGACGAATTCCCCTCGGATAAACCCATTGACAGCTCCGCTCTGGCCTCCCTTTTACAGCTAATCCTGGAACTGAACAATTTTGAATTTAATGGCACCCATTACGTGCAGGTGAGTGGTACCTCGATGGGCACCAAGATAGGACCTAATTATGCCAACACCTTCATGGGATTACTTGAAAACAGATTTCTTGGCAGATGTGAATTAAAACCATTATGCTATAAGCGCTTCATTGATGATATCTTCCTTGTATGGCCGCACGGAGAAAATGAACTTCTGTCCTTCATTGCCAGGTTTAATGACTTTCACCCGTCCATCACTTTTTCGCCGGTCTATTCAGCTTCTTCGGTAAACATTCTCGACGTCACGGTATGCCTTTGTGGAAACAAACTAACAACCAAACTTTACAGGAAACCGACCGATAGACACCGCTACCTTCATTTTGAAAGTAGTCATGTAAAACATAAGTCTAGCATACCGTATAGTCAAGCACTCCGTTTTAGAAGGCTGTGTTCTGCAGATTCAGACTTCCGGGATAATTGTGACAAGCTTCGTGATGCGCTCCGAGTACAGAAGTACCCGCCTCAACTAATTGACGACGCTATTAAACGTGCCACTGCAGCTGAAAGAAGAGAGATTTTCAACTCGGACAAACGGCTTCCACAGCAACCTACCACTAACCTAGTCTTGACACATTCCGCGTCGATGCCGAATCTCGCCAGTTAAGATACTGGCGAGATTCGGCATCGACGCGGAATGTGTCACAACATTCTCATGCAGAGTGAAGGCATCACAACATTCTCATGCAGAGTGAGCGCCTGAAAAACATTTTCGCAGTACCACCACGCTTAGTATACCGTCGGTCAAGAAATCTGCGCAATATGCTGACTTCGTCTAAGACAGTCCCGTCTGTGTATACCGGTTGCCGTCCTTGCCGCAAGCCACGTTGCAAGGTGTGCATACACATGACCACCTCGCAGTCAGTCCAGAGTTCGGCGTCCAATTTTGTTATGAGAATTAAAGGTAATTTTGACTGTGATACCTGCAACTGCATATACCTGCTTCAGTGTTCCACTTGCAAATTTCAGTACACTGGACAAACTGAAACGGCATTTCGTTTGCGTTTCAATAACCACAAGGCGCATGTCACTGCTCTACCCGATCTACCCCTATCTAAGCACGTCATCGTTCAAGGGCATTCATTCCACAAACTAACAACAACCATATTAGAATCCGGCTTCAGATCCCACCACGAACGAGAAGTGCGCGAATCATTTCTCATCTACAAATTTAAGGCTGTATCATCTGGCATAAATGAGAGCGCAGGAGAACTGACATTCCTGCCCGTGTAGCGGACTGCCACATCACTGACAGTTCTTCAGTAAAATTACTCTGTGTATGACCCAATCCCAGTTATTTACATGTTTTATATTGTGACATGCCTTTTCTAGTTTTTATATTTTTATATTTTACACTTGTTTTCTGTTAGATATCGTTTTTTCGTTGTTTGACACCATTTTCTGAATGACGACTTTTATTGTTTTACGTCTGTCCTTTTAGCTCTTTTAGCGCATTCTTGTTTACAACATAAGATTCATCGTTGTTGATTTTTTTTTCATGCTTTACACAGGTTCTCGTTGCTTTATTCCTGCCCTTCTGTTAATCGGCGATATTCACTGTTATCCCGGTTTCGTTCAATTCTGCCATCATCATCATCATCATCATCATCATCATCATCATCAGCCTATTTAGGTCCACTGCAGGACGAAGGCCTCTCCCATCGATTTCCACTCCACCCTCTCCTGAGCGAGTTGGTTCCACTTTACGCCCGCAAACTTTTTAATTTCATCGCTCCATCTAACCCTTTGCCTGCCTCTGTTGCGTTTTCCCTCTCTTGGTATCCATTCCGTCGCTCTTACTGTCCATCTGTTATCTGTTCTCCTCATGACATGTCCTGCCCAGGTCCACTTCTTTCTTTTAATTGATATAATAATATCGGCTACTCCTGTCTGTTCTCTGATCCATTCCGCTCGTTTTTTATCTCTTAGTGTTACCCCTATCATTTTTCTTTCCATTGCACGTTGCGCGCTCCTTAGTTTCATGTATTATACATGAAACTTATACATGTATAATTATACATGTATAATTTTTGCGTATGTACCCGTCGTGTGCCTACCTGTAAAATCGGTATGTCATTGCGCACAGTTCACTTTCTATTACAAACATTGCCTGTTGATTGCCTTTCATGCGGTCATCCTGCAATCACGATGCACGAGTGTTCAGTCGTCCATGCGATAGCAATGATACGATAGTTGCGTGTTTGGGGGCCCCCTCTTATGGTCATGCAGATATATAAATAGCAATTTTTCATATGCACTGTATTTCCTGATGAAGGCCGGACCACCGGCCCAAACGTTGAAAGTAAAAAGTTCTTGCACGTTCGTCCGTTTCTTCACTGCTTATATATATATATATATATATATATATATATATATATATATATATATATATATATATATATATTAGTTTGGTTGGTTTATATATAAGGAATGTTAGTTTGCCAGTGGGCTCGTTAAGTTCGCCAGATATATTGTTGAATTTGTTGTAGTTGTTGAACCTGTTGAAGCCGGACAGCAGGACTGCGAGTATAAAGATTTCAAATGAGTTTCCAATGGTGTTTGCGTGTTTTGAAATTGGAAGTTGCGGCAGTGATTTTACGTGGGCTCTATGGCTATTCAAACGAATTCTGAAGGAAGTTTCTGTTTGTCCAATGTATTGTACGGGACACACTGTGCATTGTAAAAGGTAGACGACGTTGCGTGTGTCACAGTTGACTTCACCTTGGATCTTCAAAAAAAAAGTGCGCTACATTGTGCCACGTCAGTGGCGTTAATCACAGGGCAGACCGTGCACGCCTGTTTGTGACAGGGTGCGCGACCTTTGTTATTTTTGCGTGTCGTTGTGGACGACGTGACTCTGTTCCGTATATCTGCTGCCCGCCTGTAGGCCACACGAGGCGGAACTGGAACGAGTTGCCGCAATTTCTCGCTGTGTGGCAGGATGTTGTGATGTCTCCACAAAATGGAATTAATATTAAGTGCTGGAGATGATTACGTCAGTACGAGATTGATGTGCTTGTTTGATTTGACATGAGTGGTTTTTCCAAAGAGGTCACGGCGTTCTTATTGCCCGGCTTTTCTGATGGCATCCTCAACGACCGACGACGGATACCTTTGGCGCTTCAGGTCCATTCGGAGTTGCTCGCAGTTGGATGCGAAATCGTCTTCTTTAGAGCATATTCTTTTGAAGCGGAGGGCTTCACTGTATTGGATTGAAGTCTTGCAGTGTTCTGCGTGGCTGCTGTGGAAGTGCAAGTAATGGTGCCTATCGGTTCGTTTTTTTTTTTGTAGAGAGCGGTTAAAACCTTGTTGTTAAGGTAATTGTCGTATCTAGGAAATTTACTTGAGAGGCCGAATATATAAAAGAAAATGAGATACTTTTATGGATATTGTTGTAGTTTGATATGAATTTAACAGTTCAGCTCATCGTGAGGTAAAATTAGGAATACATCATCGATGAACTTTTTGTACAGGAGGAGATTTAGGTCGCAGCTGTCTAGAAATTCGGATTCTAGCACGCCTATGAGGACGTTTACATAGTTAGGGCCGACTTTGGTGCCCATTGATGTGGCACTATATATATATATATATATATATATATATATATATATATATATATATATATATTTTGTTACACTCGAAGAGTAACGGTGAACAGATAAGTCTTGATGCTGGCGTGGTGCGAGAGCCGTCCCTAGGCAGCCTGTCTAACGTCGTTCTTCTCTTCCTCTCTTCCGCCCGCACAGCCTGCTTCCGCGGTAACCATTTTCTCCGGCGCGCTCTCGTAACATTCCCCCGTTGCCAGACGAAGACCGCCGGGCGAGTCAGTCAGTAGTGCATGGACGGTAAGGCTTCAGGCGGGCGACGTGCGTCACCTTTGTTTTGGCCGAAGGTCGTCCGCTGCTCGTGATTCGTGCTACGCGGTAGTCAACTTCGCTGAGCCGCTCCAGAATGACAAATGGCCCGACATAATAAGCGAGAAACTTCTGGCACATGCCACGTTGTCGCAACGGCGCCCAGAGTAACACGAGGTCGCCAGGTTCAAAATAGACGTGTCGGTGACAACCATCGTAGCGGATTTTTGACCGGTCCTGAGAGGCCAAGGTGCGTAGCCGAGCGAGGCGCCGCGCTTCTTCAGCTCGACAGAGAATCTCGTTAATTGACTCGCTGTCATGAGAGAAATACGGAAATAAAGTGTCGAGTGTGTAGCGTGGCGGACGAACATAGAGAAGATGAAAGGTGAATAACCCGTTGTCTCGTGTCGTGCCGTATTGAAGGCATAGGTGACAAAAGGTAGAACAGTGTCCCAGTTCCTGTGGGCAGAATCGACGTACATGGACATCATGTTCGTAAGTGTTCTGTTCGTGCGCTCTGCAAGACCATTAATTTGCGGATGGTAGGACGTGGAATGGCGCAAGCTCGAGGAACGCAGTCGAAGGATCTTTTTCACTACATCCGCGGTAAATTGTCGCCCACGGTCACTGATTACGACGCGAGGAGGTCCATGTCGGAGTATGACGGAAGAGAGCAAAAACACGGCAACTTCCGATGCTGTGGCCGATGGCAGTGCTGCCGTCTCACAATAACGGCTCATGTGGTCCACACAAATGCCAACCCAACGGTTGCCCTTCGAAGAACGTGGGAAAGGACCAAGAAGATCTATTCCAACTTGTTCAAAAGGCGCACTGGAAGGCGGAACTGGCTGAAGGTGGCCAAGCGGCACGTTTGGGGGTCGCTTGTGGCGCTGACATTGGATGCTACTGGCGACGTACCGTTCGGTATCGACGCGCATCTTGGGCCAGTAAAAGCGTTCTTTAACACGGTAGAATGTTCGTGTGAAGCCAAGATGCCCGGAAGTTGGTTCATCGTGCATAGCAGATAAAACTTGTGCACGAAGACTTTTGGGAACTACTAATAGGTAGCGCGCACCGGTGGTCGCATAGCTCTTCTTATACAGGACGCCGTCGCGCAGGCGAAAACGACTGTCAGCAGAAGGCTCTTGCGCTGCCGCGAAGAGCGGCTCTAAGCTCTCATCCTTCTTTTGTTCGGATATGAAGGTGCCCATATCAGGAAATTCCGGGGAAACAAAAGCGATATACTGGTCAAAGTTGTCGGCGTCGCACTCAGTCGTCGGAAGCGGCATCCGGGAGAGGCAATCAGCATCAGCATGTCGCCGGCCGCTCTTGTAGCAAACGACAAAATCGTATTCCTGTAGACGGAGGGCCCAGCGCGCTAGTCGACCAGAGGGATCCCGAAGATTTACGAGCCAGCATAGTGAATGATGATCTGTGACCACTGTAAAGGGGTGTCCATAGAGGTACGAACGAAACCGCTGCACGGCAAAGATGACGGCCAAACACTCTTGTTCTTTCACTGTATAATTCCGGTCGCAGCGACTTAAGGAGCGGCTGGCGTACGAGATCACGTGCTCGTTGTCGCCAACACGCTGGACTAGTACGGCCCCGATGCCGACACCACTTGCGTCGGTGTGAACCTCAGTTGGTGACGAGGGATCGAAGTGACGGAGAATGGGCTTGGACGTCAATAGAAACTTCGGCCGGGGGAACGATGAGTCACTCTGGGGTCCACTCAAAGGGAACATCTTTGTGGAGAAGGCGTGTCAGAGGATGAGCCAAGTCAGCAAATCTGGGAATGAATCGCCGGAAGTAAGAGCATAGACCTAAGAAACTTCGCAACTGCTTGACAGATTGAGGCGCCTTGAATGCTCCTACAGCGGCAGTCTTCTGGGGGTCTGGTCATATGCCTTCTTTGTCAACCAAGTGTCCAAGCACAGGCGTCTGTCGTTCACCAAAGTGGAACTTCTTTGAATTGAGCACAAGGCCGGCTTTCTCCAAGCAGTTCAGTACTAGGTCGAGGCGCTTGTTGTGCCCACTGAACGTTCGTCCGAAAATGACAACGTCGACTAGGTAGCACATGCAAATTTCCCATTTCAAGCCGCGCAGTATGGTGTCCATGAACCTTTCGAACGTTGCGGGGGCATTACACAGCCCGAAAGGCATCACGTTAAATTCGAAGAGTCCGTCCGGTGTTACGAATGCCGTCTTTTCTCTGTCGTTGTCGTGCATCGGAATTTGCCAGTACCCTGACCGTAAATCAACTGACGAAAAGTAAGAAGCTGCAAACAGGCAATCGATAGCGTCGTCAATTCGTGGTAACGGGTATACATCTTTCTTCGTAACAGTGTTTAGACGACGGTAATCAACAAAGAATCGCCATGTACCATCCTTCTTTTTCACCAATATGACCGGGGCTGCCCAAGGGCTCGACGATTCTTGGATAACTCCCTTGCTCAACCTCTCCTGAACTTGGTTGCTGATTATCTCGCGCTCCGCGGGAGACACGCGATAAGGCTTTTGTCGGATCGGTTGGGCTGATCCTGTGTTGATTCGATGGCGAGTTCTGGAAGCAGGAATGAATGGCGGGCCGTCGTGTTGCGCGAAGTCAAATACTGAGGAATGCTTCGAAAGGAGGGTCACCAGTACACTGTGTTCATGATCACTTAGTGACTTAGCGACCATGGCAAGTATTTTTGCCTCCTCAGGGCACGACACACTATTATCCTCTGCATCCTGTGGGCCTGTAAGCACTGTCATTACTTCAGGTGAATACCCCAGAAATGTGGCAAGCTTGAGCCCTTGAGGTAGCACCGCCGCTTCAGTAGAACCATTTATCGCCCATAGCCCCGTACATCCATCGATCACAGAAACGATACAATACGGGACAAACACGTTTTTCTTGAGGCAGTTGCTGTGCACAGGTTCCACTGCAGCGTCGAAAGGGATGCTAGTACGGCACGAAGCGACGACATGGAACATGAATTGCAGATAAACCAGGTACAACTGTATCTTGGGACACACAAAACACACTTTCCTGACGAGTTGGGTCTTCTAAGAGCACAGACGAAACATTTCCATTGACAATGAGTTCTCCCGTCCGGCAGTCAACGTTTGCACCACAAAACTGCAGAAAGTCAATTCCAAGAATCACGTCATGTGTGGAACGAGGAAGAACGATCAATTCAGTATTAAAAACTGGACCACCCAAGGAGACATCCACGTTGCATACACCAACTGGGTATAATGAGTCACCACTCACTCCCCGAAAACTTGTGCCCCGGTCCCAACGAAACATGACCTTGCGTCCAAGAAGACTCTTAAACAGCCCACTCATAATAGAAACAGTTGCTCCCGTGTCCACCAAAGCCATAGTAGAAACACCGTCGATAAGTACATTAACCATATTCTTCAGCATGAAGATAGTTGGAGGTATTTGAGATGTCAGCCAGCATTTTCCTGCGACCTCACCTCCATCGGCCGCGCTAACTAGTTTCCCGGCGGGGGCGACGCGAAGCGGCGCCGAGGAGACGGTGACGTGAAACGTGGCCGAGGAGATGGTGATCGGGAATCTCGGAAGGCTGGTGGTGGCGTCGGGGTACGGTCAGAAGCTGGGGAACGGTAGCGATTCCGGGGCCTTTCTTCTCGAGAGTAGCTTTCGAGAGCGGGGCTACGGCGTCTTTCTTCCCGGGCGCGGCCTCCTGAAGTGGAGTTTCCAAGCCACGGAGTGTTAAAGTATCGACCACCGGGCCGCGCCGACATCGCCTCTCCATAGCTCGGCGCCGGTTACATTACCTAGCGACGTGACCAGGCGTACCGCAGCGGTAGCATACAGGTAGAGGTCGTACTTCTTGTTGGTAATGGTCTACTTCCGGAGCAGGTTGAGAGTAGCGAAGCTCATCCCCTTGGACTTCGTACGTTGTGTCAGGTCTTCGTGGACGAACGTTGCGTGGGTGTTTATCAAGGCAGTCGTTATAGAGTGCTGCGGTCTCGTGATAACGCGGTTCATCTCTGTAATCGCTATAATCCGTAACGTTTACAGAGTGCTGCCAAGTAGGCGAAGGGGGTGCGCCAACAGTATCTTGGAGAGTGGTGGAATAGCAGCGTGGGGCCGCATGACGTGCCTGTTCTTCGTGCCGTAGTAGCTCCTCACGGACAATCTGACGAATCGTTGACGATAGATCCGTCTGGTAAATCGTGTCTACGCTTGCCACAGTCGTTACATTGGGTAGCCGCCCAAACTTCGGTGTAATGGGGCGAGTCTTCAGCGCCTCGAACGTACGGCAGTGGCGTATTACATCAGACACGGTGTTCAAGTTTTCGTTACCAATGAGGAAGCTATACACGTCTTCCGCAATGCCTTTCAAGAGGTGTCCGACCTTGTCGTCCTCTGACATTCCAGGGTTGATAGTCTTGCACAATTTCAGTATTTCCTCGATATAAGTGGTGCAAGTTTCACCGACGACTTGAGCTCTGAGCTAATGTCGATTCCGCCCGTTTCCTCTTAGCATCTGAGTCGCCAAAACACTTTTTCATCTCCCCAACCAGACCGGCCCATGTAGTTATCGTGTCGGCGTGGTTATCGTACCACAGCAATGTCGTGCCAGCCAAAAAGAAAACAACGTTTCTAAGCTGGCTGGCAGCGTTCCAGTTATTGTACTGGCTTACCCTTTCATAATGGGTCAGCCACTCATCGAAGTCTTCCCCCGCTTTTGCTGAGAATGTGCGTGGCTCTCGGTAGTGCTGAATCGGGGCTGGATTGGCGGTGGCACTGTTGGATGAGGCGTTCCGCTCCGAAGCCATGATGGGGCGCGATGGTGAAAGGCCAGCAAGGCGACGACTTCTGCGAAGTTCTGATGCTGACGGCTCCGTTGTAGGCCGTGGAACCGCGTGGGAGGTACCCAGCACCTCCACCAAATGTTACACTCACAGATTAGTCTTGATGCTGGCGTGGTGCGAGAGCCGTCCCTACGCAGCCTGTCTGACGTCGTTCTTCTCTTCCTCTCTTCCGCCCGCACAGCCCGCTTCCGCGGTAACCATTTTCTCCGGCGCGTTCTCGTAACAATATATATATATATATATATATATATATATATATATATATATATATATATATATATATATATATATATTCTGACGATGCAGTCACCACGGGGTATTTATTAGGCCTGAGTGATGCGGCGAACCGGCCTAGCCCAAAGCATAGATGAGACGCGAGGTGACAACCCACAGTCGATGAAGAAGCCCATGTAATGATGATTATGTACAGATGACGAAGAATAGCGCATTAAGTACCCACACTGATTTCCCCGACGCGAGGGCGGCCGGCGTGGCCGCAGCTTAAAGAGACGGAGACCGCCTTGCGAAAGGCTTCATGCGGGAAACGTGAACGATTTCTGTAGAACGGCAGCGACGGTCAGTTGGAGAAACAACGGGTGTCACGCGATAGTTTACAGGAGACGTCTGGGCGTCATAGCAATTCTTGCGATCCTGTTGACTCGCTTCGGTGTTGATGCGAGCGAGCTGGCGAGAACGCTGGAGACGGGAGACGTATTCCTCACAGGCAGACGAAGGGGCTCTGATGGGCGCAGCGAAGAAAGATGCGTCAAGGAAGGAAGAGGGCGAGCGGCCGTAGACAAGATAGAAGGGCGAGTAACCGGTTGTGCGTTGGACGGCGGTGTTGTACGCGAATGTCACGAAGGGTAAAAGTGTGTCCCAGTTCTTGTGGTCCGGTCGTATGTACATGCTTATCATGTCGGAAAGCATTCGATGAAATCGTTCGGTTAAGCCATTGGTCGGTGGATGGTAGGTGGCTGTTGTCTTGTGTGTGGTTCCAGATGCTCTGAGGACTTTGTCTTCGAGTTGCGACAGGAATGCTTTTCCGCGGTCGCTCAGGATGACGCAAGGAGCACCGTGGTGCAGTATAATGGCGTGGAGAATAAATTCAGCGATCTCGGATGCGGAGGCGGAACTCACGCAAGCTGTTTCGGCATACCGTGTCAAGTGGTCGACGGCTGTGACAATCCATCGTTGACCATTGAGCGTGACCGGAAGAGGACCATACAGATCAACACCGACGACTTCGAGATTGCGAGGGGCAAGGTAGCGGCTGAAGCTGTCCGGTCGGAGCAGATGTAGGGAGCTTTCGACGTTGGCAGAGTGGGCAGGAAGCGACATACCACGCCACACTATTACATAAGCCAGGCCAGTAGAACTGAGCTTTGATGCGGTCGTAGGTTTTCTGCACACCAAGGTGACCAGCAGTCATGTCGTCGTGAGCGGCTCTGAGGACGTGGGCCCGAAGAGAGCGAGGCAGAACGGCAACCCAGCGTTGACCGTCTGGGTGGGAGACATGGCGGTATAGAACGCTGTCATCGAGCTTAAACTGTGCCAACTGTCGACGAAGGCGGGCGTTAGGAGGAAGGGAGGCTCCTTGAAGACGGTCTATGATGCGTGGACAATAAGCGTCCGAAAGTTGATAAGAAGTAAACGGTTGGTGGTTGTCCAGGGGCATGGGATCCAGCGACGCTAAGGACGGAGGACGCGAGGTCGGAGTATTCGAGGGCGTGTCACGGAAGCGATCCGAATGAGCACTGAATGGTGTAGTAGGCAGCGGACAGCGAGAGAGCGCGTCTGCGTCCATATGTTTTCGGCCGCTTTTATAGACAATCGTGAAGTCGTATTCTTTCAGGCGAAGAATCCAACGACCGAGGCGTCCGGACAAGTTCTTGAGCGTCGAGACCCAGCACAAAGCATGATGGTCCGTGACGACTGTAAAACGGCGGCCATGAAGGTAAATTCGGAACTTCTGGACTGACCAAACGACAGCTAGGCATTCTTGCTCGGTGATGGTATAATTTTTCTCGGCATTTGTCAGTACGCGGCTTGCGTACGCGACGACCCTTTCACGTGAAGACTCGTCGCGCTGTAAGATAATACCACCAATGCCGTGACCGCTTGCGTCTGTATGCAAGAGTGTAGGTGCGGCTTCATCGAAGTGTCGAAGTACTGGTTCAGACGTAAGTGCGCGCTTAAGATGTGTGGACGCCGATTCACATTCTGGAGACCAGGAAAAGGGTACACGAGCAGCAAGTAACTTGTGCAAAGGTGCAGCGATGGAGGCGAAGTCTCGAATGAATCTCCGAAAATAAGATGCGAGGTCCAAGAAACTTCGCAAATCTTTGGCCTTTTCTGGACGAGGGAAATGCACAACTGCCGAAACCTTGTCAGGATCAGGACGACTTCCATCTCTGCTCACAATGTAGCCCAACACCTTGATGCTCTTGCTGGCAAAACGGCACTTTTTTGTGTTCAGCTGAAGGCCGGTGTTGGCGAGACACGTAAGAACTTCGTCCAGACGTTGGAAGTGCTGCAAGAACGTTGATGAAAAAATAACAATATCGCCCAAATAGCACAAGCAAGTCTTCCATTTCATCCCGCGGAGAACGGTATCAATCATGCGTTCGAATGTTTCGGGAGCATTACAGAGGCCGAATGGCATGACATTGAACTCGTAGAGGCCATCTGGCGTTGAAAAGGCAATTTTTTCCTTATCATCCTCGTACATGGGTATCTGCCAGTAACCGGACCGTAAATCAAGATATGAGAAGTACTCGGCACCCTGCAGGGAATCCAAGGCATCATCAATCCGTGGCATCGGGTACACATCCTTGCACGTTATCTTGTTGAGTGCGTGGTAATCCACGCAAAAGCGCACAGAGCCGTCTTTTTTCCATACAAGAACGACAGGGGATGACCAAGGACTGGTAGATGGACGTATTATATTTCGTTGTAACATGTCGGCGACGTTTTCTTCAATGACTTTTCGTTCTGCGAGCCATACGCGATACGGTCGACGACGCACGATGGATCTGCCGTCTGGCTCTATCCGATGCGTGGTAATAGGAGTCTGCCCCAGTGAAGCCGAGTGCACGTCAAACAACGATTTATGTTTTTCCAGTAGAGCTAGTAACTGCTCTGACTCTAGAGGCGTCCGGTCTGAGCTAATGGCAGCGAAAAGAGTAGAGGGAGGAGCGGAAGTTGCAATAGAAGGAGCTGCAGATGAAGCTGTCTCGAGGGAAACGACACAGAGAGATTCGGATCCACTGGTGCAAGCTAGTGTAGCGCCTTTGGGAATAAGCACCTTTTTTGATGTCGGATTTGTCACGCAGAGATGTGCTGAGCCATTGGCAAACCGAACTAGGCCCGTGGCGAAAACAATGCCTCTTGCTAGCCAGTGTGCAGATGGAAGAGCGAGCACGTCGCCTGTCTCAATGACATCAGACGTGATGGCAACAATCCGCTGAAGGCCAGGAGGTATCTCGATGTCGGCTGTCGCAAGCAAGCGAAGAGGTGCGTCATTTTCAGAGTCTTGCGCATAAAGCGAATTGGTGGTTTCGTCCATATGAAGAACACGTCCCCGGCAGCAGATGTAAGCAGATGCTGCAGAAAGAAAATCCCAGCCTAATATGAGCTGCTGCGTGCACGAACCTAGCACTGCGAACTGTATCTGATGCAGGATGCCATCGATGTAAACACGAGCGGTGCACATGGCGGATTGTGTAATGGCGTCCCCTTGAGCAGAAAATAGTGTAGGGCCATCGTAGGGGGTCGTGACTTTCCGCAGACGTGAACACAAATCGCGACGTATAATTGATACACAAGCACTTGTGTCAACCAAAGCTTCCACGCGAACACCTACCACTATAGCCATAATCACATTACACGGGCATGCTGGAGGAATTTCTATCTTTTTGTGCGATACAGCTTTTTCTCCAAAAGCTGCGCAAGTCAGTTTTCCTGGCGGCGATCAGCGAAATGAGAGTCTGGTCGCAGGGGCGACGTGGAATGACGCAGTTGTGACGGTGAGCGGCGTCTGGTGGGACGGTAGTTAGGAGTCGTGTCACACGTTGCACTTGGCGACGCAGAGCGGGTGGGAGGCAATGGATATGGACGGCGTTGGAATGGCCGCCCACGTAAAACTCGTCCCTTTCTGATACGTCATATCCGCGGCGCTCGTCTTGCTGACGCTTATGGCAGAAGCGTGCAATGTGGCCACGATAGCCACAGTAATAACAGATTGGACGAGGCTGGCGCCATTGCGGATAGGGCCGAGCACTAGGTGCAGCAGCTGAGATGGAAGCGAGGTGGGCCGGCGTCGGTTACGGAGGCATCGGTTGTACTGTGACTGGTGGCACTGCGGCAACCTGCGCGTATGTTGACGGGGCCTCGGCTTTATGGGCTCCTTGTAAGCAGCCCCAGCCACGGACGCCAATTCCTCCTTTACGACCTCTCGCAAAGAGGCACTGGAAGCGTGTTGAGGAAGTGGACTTACTGCGAAGCCGAGGGACTGGAGCTCCTCGCGTATGATCGCGCAGATCATCATACGTAGCGACGGGTCTGTGTTGGATACGTTTTCGGTGGTGTCCGAGTGCAAACGTACGGAGTCAAGTTCGTCCAGGCGCTGGCAGGTAACGACGATATCGGCAACGGTGTCAGGGTTCTTGATGGCCAACGCATTGAATGCAACAGTCGCTATGCCCTTGAGAATGTGCCGAACTTTGTCAGTTGCGTTCATGGCCGCGTTGACAAAGGGCGAGGTCATCCTCGATGTACGACGTGTACGACTCTCCGTGTTGCTGTTTAGGAGTGTCAAGCGTCTTCTTGGCAAGGGCGGATCGAACGGCCGGTGCTTCTGCTTGAAACACTCCCAGTCAGCCAAGTCAATCTCGTGGTTGAAAAACCAGGTTTGGCCGCTCCCGTTAAGTTAAAAGGGACGTGGTCTAGCTTGAGGGCCTCGTCCCAGCGGTTGGCTGAACTCACCCGATCGTAGTCGTCAAGCCAATCCTCCACGTACTCTCCGCGGAGGCCAGCGAAGAGGTGGGGGTCGCGCTGGTGGCCGTTGACAATTAAATAGGGAAGGGGTGCAGCAGTCGGGGCCGAGAGGGCCGATGTAGAAGGATTGGGCGGCGCGTCCTGCTACATCACGGCGGACAGCTGGCACAATCGGCAACCTGATCGGAGCTCCAGGAGGTAGATCGGCGTTGCAGGGGACCTAAGACCGAACAGCACTCTCCACCACTTGTGACGATGCAGTCACCACGGGGTATTTATTAGGCCTGGATGATGCGGCGAACCGGCCCAGCCCAAAGCATAGACAAGACGCGAGGTGACAACCCACAATCGATGAAGAAGCCCATGTGATGATGATTATGTACAGATGACGAAGAGTAGTGCATTAGGTGCCCACAATATATATATATATATATATATATATATATGTGTGTGTGTGTGTGTGTGTGTGTGTGACGCTATAGACGGGAGCCCTGCCGTGGTTGATGCGCCATGGTTTATTCCACTGCACACGCCACCTCTTCTTCCTCATCATCGGCCTTTCCTGCTATCGCCCGCTTGTTACCTCACACACACACACAAACACACACACACACACACACATATATATATATGAGCAGTGAAGCAACGGACGAACGTGCAAGAACTTTTACTTTCCAACATTTCGGCCGGTGGTCCGGCCTTCATCAGGGCGACCACCGGACCACCGGCCGAAACGTTGGAAAGTAAAAAGTTCTTGCACGTTCGTCCGTTCCTTCACTGCTCATGCTCGTCTGGATCCGCAGACACATTTACTGGATTATATATATATATATATATATATATATATATATATATAAGGGATAAACAAGATTTTTGTTCTGGTTACCGTGAACGAATTATAAGAACTTTGAAGTAACCTGCACTGTTAATGGATAAAAACTTTATTCCTACCGTTTCCACTCGAGGACCAGCCTTCCTCAGAGGTTGAAGTAAGCTGATCAGGACGGCCGCCCGAATACAAGTGCAAAGATTGACTTATTCAAAAAGGCAAACCAACAAAGAAATATATAAATAAACAAATAAACAAACAACTACGACCAACGTGGGTGGCTCAAAGGGAATGAGACAGATGATATGACGAGAGGGCACCCGTATTGTTCACCGTTCACTGATGGCACCCGTATTGTTCACCGGCACCCATATCGCGTGTCTCATACGGAGCGCAAAATCATCGAAGAGAACGTACATGCTTCGAAGGAACATCTTACGTCGCTCTTCAAGTCCTTGGTCCTCACCAGTTGTTCTAGTGCAGAAGAAAGATGTTTAAGTGCGTTTTTGCGTCGATTACCGTGTACTGAAGAAAATCACACGCAAGGATGTTTACCCTCTGCCACCAATTGACCACGCACTAGACTCGTTGCACGGCGCCGAATATTTTGCTAGCCTTGACCTTAGATCAGGATATTGGCAGATACCAATATACGAATCTGATAAGGAAAGAACCGCTTTTGCCACTCCAGATGGGGTTTAAGAGTTTAACGTGATGCCTTCTGGGCTCTGTGATGCGCCTGCCACATTTGAAAACATGATAGCATGACAGATAGAACGACGTGAAGTGGAAGACGTGTCTGTGTTATCTTGATGACATGATGATGCAAACTTTATTTGGGTCCAGAGAAGACCTTGGAAAGACTCCGCGGCACCCGGCTAGTCCCACGTAGGGACCGCCAAGCCGAGCTTCGCGGCCCGTTCGCGGGCACTCTGGACGGCCAGGGTTTGGTCATGGAGTTCGGGGCTGCGCAAGAATGCTGCCCACCTCTCCTCGCTGAAGGCGGAGTCCATGGCTTCACATTCCCATAACACATGGTTCAATGTTGCTAATAGCCCAGAGGCAGGGCAGTCCGCACTGGGATACTGTTCAGGCTATATGACATGAAGAGCCGCAGGGCTAGGATACGCACGGGCTCGTAATAGTCTAAGGGTAACTGCCCTCGCCCTAGACAAGGCAAGGTGTGGGAGGGGGAATACCCGTCTTGACACATAGAAGTGTTCTGTTGTTTCGTTGAACGTCAGCAAGGGTTCCCCAAGAGGCAGGTGGACTGCGGTGGCAGCGCAGCCAGTAAGTCCTCGCGCGGCAGCGCGCGCACCCTCGTTAGGATGAGAGGTAGAGCCCTCAGTCGATCCCAGGTGAGCGGGAAACCAAATGATAGAATGGGGAGTGATACTTCTGACGCTTTGGATAATGCAGAAGGCCTGAGGGGCGACCATACCGGTTTCGTAAGCCTTGATAGCCGCCTTGGAATCACTGTCTATCGACCCTCTGCGACTATCTAGCATATCCAGTGTGATTGCATCCTGTTCAGCAACCAAGGGCTTCGATGTGCGTACTGTAGCGGAACAAGTGAGCCCGGAATCTGAGTCGACGATGGAGACAGCGAATGCCTCCTGCAGGACATATGCTACAGCATCTACGAAGCTTGCCTCAGTGGGCTCGCTACGGACATGCGCGAGCAGAGCTCTACCCCTGGCCCGACGTCGACCGACGTTGTGTGCGAGTGCATATTGCGGGGAACGGGTGCGACGTGCATTTCAGACCTGATGTCTCTGAGAATCCACATGGCGTTGGGGCACTGGTCAACAGAGTTGAGGCCCATTTCGTCGAGTATCTTGCGCCCCGACTCGGTTCCGGAAAGCCTGAGCAGCTGTGAGCGCTCTTGCGCCTGGATTACCTGTTCCAGTGCGTTGTGAACTCCAAGCTTGAACGCGTTTTCAGTGCGAGTGCTTATAGGCAAGCCGAGAGCGAGCCTGAATACCTTTCTGATGAGGGAATTCAGCTTTCTCCTCTCTGAAACAAGCCATTTATACATGGCCGCCGAGTACGAAAGGTGGCAGAGCACAAAAGTATGTATAATGCGGATGAGATTGTCTTCCTTGATTGCCCGGTGTCTTTTGGCGATCCTCCGGATGAGGCCGAGAGTACTCTCTCCCGAGAGCAGTGATCTGTTTCAGTGCAGTTCCGTCGGCACTGTTTTACTCGATATACATCCCCAATATTCGGAGCGAGTCCACTCTGGGCACTGGGGGCCGTCACCAGTGAAAAACCGTATTACGCTTTCGGACGCAGGTTTCCAGTTACGGTGGCTGCCGCCTCTGGGTCTTTTCTTGTAGAGCAGTAATTCAGATTTTGACGGAGAACATCTCAGCTCGGTTGGACGGAGAAAACGCTCGGTCACACTGATGGCGCTCTGCATGGCTTCCTCAACCGGGCCATCGCTCCCGCCGGCGCACCACATCGTGATATCATCTGCGTACATGGTGTGGTTGATTCTTTGAATCTTGGCGAGCTCCTTGGAGACCGCGATCATTGCGGTGTTAAATAATGTTGGCGAAATAACTGAGCCCTGAGGTGTGTCGCGTGAACCGAGGGTGAGCTCTTGTGAGAGGTACCCTTCGATCTTGAGCTTGGCCGTTATCTGGCTAAGAAAGGATCGCACGAAGCCATAGGCCCGATTCCTAAGCCCGAGGCCCGCGATAGAATGGAAAGTGAATTCATAGGAAACATTATCGAAAGCCTTCTCCAGGTCTAATCCAAGGATAGCTCTAGTATCTTCCGTGGTCCGGTCAATGATCTGGTGCTTTATTAACTTCATGGCGTCCTGTGTCGAGAGGCCAGCTCTGAAACCAATCATATTGTGGGTGTACATGACATTGGTCTCGAGGTGCACTTTGAGGTGGTTCAGCAGGGCATGCTCTACGACCTTACCCTCACAGGAAGTTAAGGAAATTGGTATCGATTCCTGGTGCTTTACCGGGTTTCGGGATGAGTACCGTGTAGGCTGTCTTCCAGTGCGCGGGGAACTGCCGCCGGCGCCAGACCTCATTAATTTTTTCGGCGAGGAAATCTATGGACTCATCATCAAGGTTCTTGAGCATTTTATTAGTCACGCCATCTGGGCCAGGGACGGATTTGCCGTTTACGAAGGACCTGTCGGATCTCGGCCACACTAAAATCCTGGTTAAACTCCGGCAAGTCACACCCCGCGTAGTCAGGAAACTGGGTTGGAGCAGAGCTATCCGCGACTCGCAGATATTTGTCTATGAGCTTGCTGACAACCTAGTCGTCCGATGAACTAAAGCGTTGTGCACAAGAACGAGGACACAAGAAGGAACACAAAATGACAAATGAAGCGCAAGTCGTCCGGTGTAGAGTCGGTAGCAAGATGAATGGTTCAACGAGGGATCGTCTTTGGCTGGACCTGGAGCTGCCATGATCGAAAAAGTGTTTCAGAGACCCCAGGTCTTCCCGGATCTGAGCTGGACCTCGACGCTTTCGCAGAGCTCATGCCATGGTTGTTTACACAGGGTTTTGCATTGCTCCTCGATCGCACTATTAACCTCGGAAATCTTGCGTAGCCTCCTGTTATGCATCTGCCCCTTCCATCTCGTGAGTAGGGCTTGCTTGGCTTCCAGCAGGTGGGCCAGCTTGCTGTCCATGTTTTCAACGTCAAGGTGAGTGATGATCTCCTTGGTCGCTGCCGCGGCATCATATGACTCTGATTCCTTTGCACCAACATTCAAAATCAGCCCCGGCTGTCGGTGCGCACTCGGCTCTGATTTTGCGGAAAATGTCCCAGTCGACCACCTTGAATTTCCTCGTTCTAAAGCGGGCAATCCCGAAGGATACCTCGATGACGTAGTGGTCGCTTCCTAGGTCAAGAGCCGTGTTGACCCATTTGACATCACCGACATTCTTGACAAAAGTGAGGCCCGGGTGGTGTCCGAGCATGTGGAGTTACTTCTCCTAGTGGGAAATCCTTGTCAGTGATAAGCGTCAAGTCCGCTTATGTCGCAGTCTACCATAGCTCGCGTCCCTTGGGAGTATCATAGGCGTATCCCCACACGATGTGTGGGGCGTTAAAATCCCCGACTACGACAACGGGGTAACCACCAGCCATGTTGACGGCCCTCTTGAGAAGGGAGTCCGCTCTCGCCCTGCAATAGCTGGGAGTGCAGTAAACGTTGACGATAAAAAGGCTTTTTCTCCTGAGGCCCTTTTTGGGTGAGTTCATGAGAATTTCGGTCATGACGTACTCGATGCCATCGGCAACTTCTCCGAGGTTGCGAGAGGTAACTGCTCGGGAGTGTAATTACTCCCCTACATCGTGAATGCGATGACACGAACATATAACCCGCGAGTTTCATGGGGGTGCTCGACGCAACTTCCTGAAGAGCGATGATTTGCGGCTTAACGTCGAGGGTTCTTAAATATTGCTGTAGAAGCGGTTATTTGCCAGTAAACCCGCCGCAGTTCCATTGGCAGATACTAAGGTTCTCGTCCTCACTGTCCATATTTACGCAGAGGGGAGGATTGAGCAGCTGAAGGGGCCTTAAGGATCACACCTTCAGTAGGTGGCGCTAGTACGTTGCGTTGTGCTGCGACCTGCGAAGGAGTCGGCCTTGGGTCTGCCCCGGTATCGCCCTCCTCCAACTTGTGTATGCGCTCAGTTAGTGTTCCTAATCACATCTTGGGGTGCATCATACCTTTCTGAATTTTCGCTAAGGTAGCCTACATGTTGACGAAGGCATCCTTGAGTTCCGATAGTAAGTTTCCCGTCTCTCCTTTCACTGTCTTCTCGACCGCTCGGCGCTTGGGTGTACTAGACCTATGCGACTCCTCAGACGCATCCATGGCGACAGGGGCCGACGTGGGCTGTGCCGAAGGCGGTGAAGACGCAAGCCTCCTAATCGCCGCTATCTCCGCAGCTAACCTGCTCATTTCTTGCTTAACCTGCGCGTTTTCTTTCCTTAACTGCTCGTTAGCTCGTCGTAGCTTGCCGAGCTCCTTCACCTGGAGAGAACCGCGAGGCGAGTCGTCGTCTCTAGGATACTCACCTCCTTCTCGGGCCTTGCTGGTCCAGGAGAGCGTCGGCTGCTTCTTGCTCTTAGGGGTGGTGGGCGTGCGGGAGTGCGACCTGGTCCGCCCCGATGAGCCATGCCGCGGCCTGGAGCTGGAGCAAGGCAGGGAAGTGGAGCGTCCCTGTGAATGGGCCCGTTCTGTCGACCTGGAGCGGGAGCCGGAACATCCCCTGGAGGCACGGTGGCCCCTGGAGCGGGGCGTCTTCTGCACTGAGCATCCACGGTGGACGACGAAGTTTGAAACTCGTCCGCGGTGTCTGGGTGACGTTGCGTGGACGGTGATGCGACACCAGCCATTTTGGAGCCCTCCCTGCGACGACGACGCACGATGTACGGGATCTTGAAGCTTCTAACACAGTCTCTGCTTGCCATGAGATGCTGGCCACCACAGAGTTTGCACTTGGGAGTACACACATACTGCTCATCTGGGCTTGCGACACCACACCTACGGCAAATCGCGTCGCCTGGAGTGCGGCACGCGTCAGCGCGATGGCCGAGGCGGCCGCACGCATAGCACACATCGATTTCCTTGCAGTAGAGTAAGCAGTGCATTAGCACCGGTCCATACCTGACAAAGTTCAGTACGCGATATCCCTCGAAAGCAATGATGACAGTGCCGGTTTGGGCTATTCTCTTGGCTGCTAAAGCGAGTGGGCTATTGGTGTTTACAATCTTGGCATTGATGACATCATAGTTGTCTTGAAGGGGCATGTTGCGAATCACCCCTTAGCACGTGGAGTGCGGGGCCGTCTCGTAAGCACTTAGTTCATGCACTTCGCCCGAGATGAGTATCTGCCTCATCCGGACGTATCGGCTCGCATTCTTGCGCTTAGGAGTACTGGCGACCACAATATTTTGCTGTAGATTCGGGCATAGAGTATCATGACACAAATCTTCCTGGCTGCTGCCAGCAGCGACGAGTATTGCATCAGCCACGGCAGCTGCGCCAGTCTTCGAGATATTGAGTCCACCTCGCGGCCGGATAACAATCTTGATATCATCTCGAGGAAGTGAGGCATCTTTCCCGCCCGTGGCACCTTGGATTTTAGCGCAGCACCACCTGAATTGCCGCGGCGCGAGCCCGGCTGCGGCGATGGCGCGTTAGAGTCAGCTGTGCGCGTTTTCGCGCCAGCTTTTCTGGCCCCAGCGGACTGCCAACCTTGAGCTTCACTAAACTCTTCCTCTGAAATATCCTCCCTGTGCACTTGATACTCCATCTTCAGAAATTAAATACGCGCACCGCGCCTCCAACGGCCGGCCGCGGTCTCGGTATCCCGAGCCGCTCCTTAGGGTTAGCGAGGACACCGGTCCCCACCCCCGCCCCTGGAGAGGAAAATGTTCCTAACTCGGCGAAAAAACACTCACTGTGGTCAAATATGGTATAGGTAGAATCCTGATGCCTTGTCGGATCCGATACATGCAACAGTTCATGAACACTCAGTGAAAAAACACTAGAAAAATTTGCGCAAAATAGGAGCAGATGTGAGCGTGACTTCCCTGCCCGGCGCCCTCTAGTGCCACATCTTGAAGACATAGTCATGTTTTCAACCACGTTCTCTCAACATCTCGAACGGCTTGACCAAGTTTTCGCTTGCCTCGCACGCGCTGGGCTACACTTCATTCAGTGCCAAAAAGTGAACTTTCGCGAGCAAGACCATTATGATTCCGCGGCACTTCTTCAGCAAAGAAGGAATTCTATCGGATCCTGAGAAGCTTGCCGCCTTCCGAACGTTTCCCCGTCCCGTGCGTAACAAAGACCTCGGTAGTTTTCCCGTTTGCCGGACTTGCTTCTTACTTCCGGCAATTCATAGGCAACTTTGCTATGCTTGCCTCTCCCCTCCGTCAGCTCTTCGCACATGGAGCCCCTTTCGTTTGGGCTGGAGATTGTGAAAGTGCTTTCGTTGCTTTGGAACATACTCTGACGTCCAAGCCGGTGTTACGCAACTTTGATCCGAGAGTACACACCATCCTCCACACCGACGCCAGCAGTGATGGTCTCGATGCCGTTCTCCTACAACGTAACAACACCTCTTGTGAAAGAGTTGTCGTTTACACTAGTCGCACTATGTGAAATATACTGATCGGTTTCAATGATTCTCTCGGTTCGTACTGCTACAGGAACGTTTATTTTACAATATTTACAACTGCGTAGGTCGATGTTTTCCTTTTCGCTTCCCGATGGTCTCTGAACAAGTTTTCCTTCCTCGCTTGCGGCCGCTCTCCCTCCCTCTCTCTCTTCCGGTGGAGGTGCGACACCGTCCTTGAAGCGATGCGCCCGAAACTGGTTTGATGGCCCTCTCGCCGACGGAGACCCCTCGTTTCGTGCGCGGGAGACGAATGCACAAATGAATTCAAGCCGTCCCATCCGCACGGGAAGGGCGCTTCAGAATCTTCAACAACCTTCCCGCCGAATGAGCGCAGCTCATTGATCTCTTTGTTCTAAAGGGTGGAGGAGCTGAACAGGCCGCCGCACTGTTGTCCCCCCAGGCAGGCGGACCGTACACGAGCGGGTGCGCCCATCGCGTCCCGGAAAAACTTCAGTAATACGGCCAACTTTCCATGTTTGTCGTGGGTGGAAGTCGTCATGTAGCAACACCAAGTCGTTGACGCGCAGGTCACTTGATGCTGACGGAGTAGCGTGGTGATACGCCCTCAAAGCGCACAAATACTCCGCTATCCAGCGCTTCCACAATGATTGGGACAACCTCTGGCGGTACTGCCACCGGCGCGTGAGTTCGTTAGCGGTTGATGCCGTCGGTTGCTCTCCTCGAGTTGGTAAGGAAGTTAGGCGTCTCCCAATCAGAAAATGCGCCGGTGTCAGTGGTTCTGGTTCATTCGCGTCAGAGGACATGCTAGTTAAAGGGCGAGAATTCATAACTGCTTCGATGTCCGCTAGGATAGTGCATAATTCCTCAAATGTGACATAGCTGCACCCAAGCACCTTCTTCAACGCTGTCTTCGTCGAGCGCACCAACCTCTCCCAGAAACCTCCCCACCAGGCTGCCCTTTCTACGATAAACTTCCACTCGATTCCCTGCTGAGACAGGTAGTTAAGTGCTTCTTGTCCACGCGCCGCACTCCACACTTTCTTTAATTCACGAGCAGCACGGTGGAAGGTCTTGGCATTGTCCGAGTAGATCGTATGACAGAGTCCGCGCCGTGCCACAAAGCGGCGAAATGCCAAAAGAAAACTTCCCGTCGACATGTCAGTAACCGCTTCCAAGTGAATCGCTCTGGTCACAGCGCACGTGAGCAACAATATGTACGACTTTTGGATCTTGCCATCCGTCTTTGTGAGCACTGGTCCAGCGAAGTCGAGACCCAATACGGTGAGAGGTGCGGCTTCTCTTATTCTGTCTCGGGGAAGTGGTGCGGCCGGCTCTGATGCCTTTCTGCTATTCATTCTCTTACACACGAAGCAGCGATTCAACACTTTTTTCACTGCCTGCCGCGCTCGGACGATCCAGAAGGTCTCGCGCAGCTGGGTTAGTGTATCCAAACACCCAGCATGCAGTAGGCGCCGATGTGCATTTCATATCAGGAGCTCCACGAAGTGATTAGACGCGGCAGTAGGACGGGGTGCGCTGTCTCATAGGCCAGACTGGACTTCTGTAAACGGCCCTTTAGTCGCAACAGTCCGCTGTCGTCCATAAACAGTTCCAAACTCCGGAGGTGTGGCTGTCGTTTCAAGCGGCAATTTTGGTCTAGGTTGCTTCGTGGATCACCAAATGCCTCTCTCTGAACTTGACGCAGCAGCACAACTTGGGCGCCCTGGATTTCTTCGCTGCTGAGCGGGCCCTCTCGCTTCTCGTTTCTGTGCTTGCAATTGTGCACGAACCGCAGCACCCAAGAGGTAGCTCGTAGCAAACGATTTAGGTCGCTGAAGCGTTCGGTGTCGATCAGCACTGGCGGTACGCTTGCAGAAACATTCCCCACTGCCGTCTTTGTCGCCCTTCGTTCTTCATTGGCGGTCCCTGCGGGAACTTCAGTGACTGTATGAGGCCAGTTTGTCGGTGCCTGAGAAAGCCACGTCGGCCCAGTCCACCATCTCTCGCATGGCTTCAAAGCTTCCGGAGGGACTCCCCTGGTCAGCAGATCCGCTGGATTGTCGCCACCCGGGCAAGGTCGCCAGTCGCTCGGGTCAACCTTCTCCTGAATCTCTCGAACGCGGTTCGCGACAAAAGGCTTCCATTGAGTAGATGACCCTTTTATCCAGTGAAGAGCAATCATTGACTCTGTCCAAAGGGTCACCTTCGAAACCTGTAGTTCCAGTGCTTCTCTGAGGTAGGCGCAAAGTCGAGCGCCCAACAATGTTCCAAGCAACTCTAACCTCGGAAGTGATAGCACCTTCAAAGGCGCGACGCGTGCTTTCGCCAGGGTTAGACTAACAGTTGTCTTCCCGCCTCTCTCACCACGCAGATAGGCCGCCGCTCCATAAGCACGCGGACTTGCGTCCGTAAATATGCGCAGCTCGGCCGCTTCAGGGTTGCAAGCGTAGCGGCGAGGGAAGGTGATATCCGCGAGGTGGTATAGAGAGTCGATCCACCTCTCCCATCTCTCACTCACGCCCAGGGGTAGCTGTGCGTCCCATTCTACGCCAAGGGTCCAAAGTTCCTGAAACAGCATCTTTGCTGTTATCGTCACTGGGCTGAGAAGACCAAGAGGGTCAAATATTCTCGCTG
The DNA here is from genome assembly GCA_013339685.2 of Hyalomma asiaticum. Lineage (NCBI taxonomy): Eukaryota > Metazoa > Arthropoda > Arachnida > Ixodida > Ixodidae > Hyalomma > Hyalomma asiaticum. Next base: position 70,164,216 of record CM023491.1, on the reverse strand, counting down.
AGGCTTGTAGTACGAATCGTTTCGTATTTCTATTGATGGCGAGAAGGTCCAATACAGCTCTCAGCGGATACCTCAGCTCGTCGTCTTCCCTGTTCCACTCGAGCCCCAGCACTGGCGTTATTTCTGCCGTCGCAGCCTCACTAACACTGCATGGATTCTCAGTGCCATCAGAGCGGAACCGTTCTTGCAACACCTCGCTGTTCGAGCTCCACTTCCTCAACTTCATTCCGGCAGATCTCATGATTCTTTGTGCGTTGTCGTAGAAGGTCATGGCCTCTTGCACTCCATCAACGTCCGTTATTAGGTCGTCGACGTAAAGGCACTTATTAAGTACCTTAGCAGTATCAGACAGGTCAGCGGATACGCCAGCAAGATGGTGTCGGATTGTGGCGGCCAGTATGAAAGGGCTGCTTGTCGCTCCAAATGGAATTCGCGTCATGCGCCACACTTCCGCTTCATCGGTTGTCGGCGGCTCGTTTGGCGGGTCACGGAACCACAGGAATCTAAGTGCGTCGCGATCCTCTGATTTTACACGGATTTGAAGGAACGCCTTATCAATGTCCGCGGTGAGCGCTATAGCACGACGACGGAAGTTGAGCAGCAGCTGCAGCATATCTGGGTTTAGGCTCGGGCCTGTTGACAGTGCGTCGTTGAGGGACATACAACCCTGCGCTTTCGCGGAGGCATCGAACACAATTCGCACTTTGGTCGTGGTGTTCCCAGGTCGCAGAACAGCCCAGCTAGCACACAAAGGATTTAAGACGTCTTCGAGACGGATATCCGAGACGTTAACGACGTCTCAGAGACGGCACGCGTAAGAAGTTTTGGTCTAGAAGACGTCGTATATCTCGTCTAATGTCCGTCTTGTTGCACATATACGAGACGTTTCCTGAACGTCTTTGAAACGTCATCAAAAAGCTGGTCTTTTCGACGGCTTGGGGGAGCCTCCAATAATCCCATTTACCGGGATTTCTGAACCCGTTTAAAGACTTACCAAAGACGCCATCAAAAAGCTGTTCCTGAAACGTTAGCCGTAATCTGAAAAAGAAGCAGGAATCGTGTTCGGGAACGGGGCGCGCCCACCAAAATTTTGATCTGGTTACCACCCTCAGAGTGTAAGCTAACGGCTTAGGGGTACAAATAACCACAAGACATTTTTTGCACCCCTAAGGCATTAACTCTGTGGTTCTGAAGGTGTCAACGGGATCATAATTTTGGGGGGCACCCCCATCCGCGGACGCCGTCCCTGCCTTTGTGGTAGTAGCTGCGACCTGCTATGTTACCAGGTGCACCATAATCTCTTCGGTGCTGCAGAGTGGGGGGTAGTGCCAGCCGAATACTTTCGTAGTTACGTCATAGGAAGAAGTCCTGGTATCGCACTTGCCTGGAACTTTTTTTTCTCATGGTTAAAGGCATCAGCACTGAGTGCAACAGAGCAAAAATAGTGCAGTAAGGTAGGTGCACAGTTCTCAACAAAGGCTTCATCAGTCTTAGCATTTAAGTCAAAATTGGTTGTCATGAATACAAAAATCAACCTAGCATGTAATTTGTAGAGTATGAAGCAAACCTACCAAAAATAGTAATGACATATCTTTCTACAGTGAAGGATAGACAGTTTCATGGCAAGCGGCCTAACAAGGAGGCCTCTGTGCCAATGATCACGAAGTCGAAACACTGCTACATCAACATTTTATTGAGAAACTAACTTGTGCAACTTAAAAAAAATAAGGAAATGATAAATGCGAGAAAAACAAAACCACAAATATTCAAAATGAACTGCAGAAGAAATACTTTAAATATATTTGGAACTTATTAACGGCTAGAGGCTTACAGAAAGAGCACTCTAGCAGTCACTCAATAATCAACAGCCAAACGACTATGCGCTTTTCACAATGAGAGCAGCGCATCCGGTTATATGAGCGGAGACAGAACAATGGATCACTGTGTGATAGCCGCTTTCAATCACGTTATGCAGTGTCTTCACGGCATAAAATCAAAGAATATAAACAAAAGAACTCAAATATGACTCAGACATGAAAGTGAAAATTTGTCTAGGACATCAGCTGATGTAATGAGGCATACTTTAAAAGACAGCCAAAGACATCAATCAAGTGTCAATGAATATTGACCAAAGTGACCTTCAAAGAAATTAGCGCATGAAATATTAACAAAATCGGTATAATGAACAACGTCGCAATGCAGTGCACAATATCTCACAGCGAGAAACGTTACATCGAAGCAACCTCCGTTTCATAATGAATCAATATATGTGCTCGAAGTCGAATACAGTGGAGACAGTGTTGAGGCGACGAAAAACAAAAAAAAAGGAAGAAATATTCCCAATTACATATACAAAATACAGATGTGGCTCTCTACAAAGCACTGTATTACGCACATCTATGCAAATCTGACATGAACGGCGATCAGACTGGCAAGCATCAGTTGGAAGCCAAAAAAGAAAAAGAAGATTTTGGCACACAGCACATGAAGCTATTCCTAAAAGGGACTTCAAATAACCATCAGGTCTACATGTGCAGGATTCAGCTGAGAGTCTCCGAATTTCGCCCTGTTTCACATTTAGAAAAAACACTGTTACCTTATACCTAGTCATTAAACAAAACACTTCGAACAGCCAACTCCTTTGAGAATGCAACCTCCACCAAACGCGCAACCAGTTCACGTTCACACTCATCAAAAACTAGTTGTAGTGTCCAGGCTTAGTGCAGCTGGTGAATACGATGCTACTGGCATCATATGACACGCTGAAACCGCCGTCGCGGAAAAGCGTTCAATGTAGAACCGCGATGGGGCCGTGGTAGAACGCAGTTGGTGCCCTATCAGGTTATGCGTACAACCGCCAATTAAACCGCATGTATTCCTGCAAAGGACGAAAAAATGGGGCCGTTATTTTCTATAAAGCTGTTCTACAACTGCGCTTTGAGGAACGCAATTTGAAATGCATCTCTGTCATAGACTGCGCCCTTTACAGGAAGTGTTCATAATATCCTGATACTTGCAATAGATAAACACCCAAAATAATTTTCCTCGAGTGCCTGGTTCTTCTGCACTGCTGCCTGCACCATATATATATATATATATATATATATATATATATATATATATATATATATATATATACATAACGAAGCAACAAACTATGAAGCCTAGGAAAGCATAGGAGAAGTTATTGGTGTTCTTAATTGTAGTATTATCTTGTGGAGTAAGTATAAAGGAATTTTAGTGGACGAAAAGACAAACCTGCCTTCTGTGGGAACCGAACCCACGACCTTCGGATAAGGCGTCCGATGCTCTACCGCTCAGCTAAGAAGGCGGTCGTCCCCCCCGTCCCTTCTATCGGGTATATGTGCACATACAATCTAACACTCCCAGGATTGTATGTAGTACATATACCTATGTACATATATATACGAAGCTCAGCGAGCTCCGCCAAAGCTTGGACGCTCGCGCTAGATGCCCAGCGACGAAAAGGAAGACAAGAAAGAAGTCAGGATACAACAGCCGGCCTGCGGCAAAGGCGCTGTGTCTATGTCTCTCTCATTTACAATATACAGTGGTGTTCGTCTCCGCAGGAAGCTTGATGCATCTGCTGATGCTACCACCGCCGAATAGTATGTGACTCGTGAACGTTAAACTGCACATTACTGATTCGTAGTTTATTTTGGACGCATTCCCATACGCAGCATGTAGAAATCGAGTGACACACATGCTTCACACTTAGACGGTGGGAATATTCTTCGAGGCGTGCTTACGTGCTAACTGCGCACTCGGTATGAAAGGGTCCCTGCAACACTTTTTGAACACACTGAGCAAACGGTGCCAATCAGTCGTTGAGGCTTCTGTGAACGTGTGAGCCAAATGTTATTGTGCTGCAAGCAGCAGTGGATTTGCAGTTTCATTTTAAATACATCATGTAATCGCCTGCTAATTTTCAACAAGTGACGTCACTAGCAGCACCGGCCCACGACTTGCCTGCTCTTCTTTCAACAAGTATCGTCACTGGCGCCAACGATTAGGTCCCTTCGCTCACCTCGGTCTTTTTAAAGACAGGCACTCAGATTGCCTTTATTTCTTTAATGCAAAATGAACAAATATGTAATTCCAGACTACCTTTCGGTGACCGTAAGTCCAGCCAGTGACATATCTGCCTCAAGCAAAGTAGTCCACGGCCTAGTGACATTTGTTGGAACGAAGAGCAATGTGAATTACAGCTGTGTTTGAAACCAAATAAAAAATTCCCTGGTGCACGCAGCTCAATAATATTTGGCTCACACGTTCGCAATAACCTCCACGACTGTTAGGCATCGTTTGCCATCGAGATTATAAATGTTGCAGGGCTCCTTTAGTAAATGGGACCTTCAAGGTCGCGCGATCGACGGGCACAGTGACTGCGCACCACAGCTGTGCATAGCATCAACAAATTTTCGCTGTGGCTTCGAGTTCGCCTGCACAAACGGCCTTCCATGAGGTAATAGTGAAGTTAGTACAATGCAACGAAATATGGCTCATTTGGGATAGCGAGTATGCCGCGGGGTAGGAGGAAAATGTCAAACGTTCCGCAGAAAACTGTTGAATGGCACCGTGGCTTTGATTTGACGATATAGGTATAGGCCTGCACCGCTAGAGCCCGGCACCGGACAAGCTGGCGGCGCCCGTAATACATAATAAAAATAAACAAAATACGCCCAAACGTTCATGTATAGGTCGTCGTAACACGCCGCTCACCCATAGCCCGACGTATTAATTTAGTTCGTTGTTCGTCCCCTTATCATCTCTGTCCTGCGGTATCAGCCCAGCAACCTGGTTCAAGTCTTCACTCCCCAGTCCGTACCACGTGAAACACTGGACAGCTTATAACGAAAGGGAAGGGGTCACGGGCTCGTTCTTTATTTGTTAAAAAGAACTTAATGAGCAAACAGACAATGAATTGTCTGTTTGCTCATTAAGTTGGAGTGCTTATGGCATACCAAAAATCTACTGTGCACAACAGCGTCCCTGTAACAATACTGTGGAATCAGATAACAGGTCGTGTAATTGTTTTGGTATTTGCGGTCTGCAAGAATGACGAACCCCAAAATGCAGAAAACCACAACAGCGTGGACAATGAGAAATAATAATAACGAACATTCGCAAACGAGTCACATGCCTCTGACAAAGTTTAAATATGACCGAGAACGAGCACAACGACACTCATGCTCATATGAATGCTGAGCTGCGAGAAGTCATTCCACCACCATAAGACGTCATGATTGCCTGCGGCAGTTCTGCTGGCATGCCACAAGAAACAGTGCGCAATTTTCACATCCACGTCACCTGCACGTAAATTTCGCAGCCCTGAACTGAAATCTCACGACTGCAATGCCACAGTGAAAGAACGCGCAGCAACGGTTGCCCTACAACGCGTGATATCACTTGCATGTATGCGTCTGTGTAAGACACGAGTAAATTACTACTATCCCACATTGTTGTACAGGCGCTGCACTCGCTACCCGTAACGACCAAATTACAGGATGGTGGGAACGAATCCAATGCACTCCTTACTCACTAATCAGGCTGAACACGCACATAGACCTAAGAAAGTTTCAGAATGCATTCATACACGGTGATCTGAATAATAAAACAACAGTTGCGTTGCTTTGCGTTTAATGCGTCAACTATCTTAGAGCTTACATAGCATTAATCCTCCTTGTATCTGTCACAGACCGATTTGCCCTATCCGCGGAACACATGAGTGATCTCACAGGCATCATGCTAAGCCATTCAAATGTGGTACTTACATTTATTTTCGGCGAGACGTAGTTATTGGTGTTACGGGATCCAGTCACAGAAACGCCGGGATTGAACCAGGGTTAACGTAAGGAAGAAAGTAGAAAGAACATAATGCCACCACACAAACACACGCAGCAGTTGCAGCACGGTAACGGAATTTTCGCCAGAAACGAAGGACGAGCCGGCCGCCAACAACTTGACTACACTGACTCCACCTCCAACCACGCAAACGAGCTTCGCTGCCTTTGCTTCGCGTCTCCGCGTGTTTGCGCCAGCGTGCGCCCTCTCGCCTCATCCCCCCGGCGACCGGCGCGGAGGAGCCGGACATTCTGGCGCCTCCCTCCCGGCCCCATTGCAGCTGGCGACATCTTGGCGCCCCGTGCATTGCGCCGACGCCCGCCGACGCTTTGAGCCATGCCCTGCGTTTTTATCTCCGGTGGAGAGGGAGGGGGGGGGCGGTATTCTCCCACGTCTGCTTGCCGTCTTGCGTAGGACGTTTCGAAGACGGATTCATTGTCCCTTTGATGTCGCTCCCGCTTAGTTCGCGTGGCTGACGTCTCAAAGACGTCAGCCACGCGAACCAAGACGTTAATCCCCCAATAAGACGTCTTTTTGGTCTTGTGTGCTAGCTGGGAGCCCGATGCGGCATGTAATAAACCCTTGCGTCTGTGCTGTGGACCTCGTTAGCGGGAACCCTTTCGGCGAAGCCTTCTTCCAAATGATTTCTGATGGTGGTGTCATACTCCTTCAGCCTATCGTTATTTGGCTGCAGACGCCGAAGCAACTTGCTTAAGCGCTGTCGTGCAACTGCCTCGTTATCTTCTAATGGCCGGTCCAAAGGTTTCCAAGGGAGACTTGCTTCGTAGCGCCCGTCAATGATGTTCAATGAATTAGTGATGCTTTGGCCCACGTGTTCTCCCTCGTCAGCCGTCTGGACGTCCCTCGTTGAAATCCCGAGGCTCTCCAGCTCCCAAAAGGCTCGAAGCTCGTTGGAGAGGCTAGGAACCGGATCGACAACTCTGGTGCGCAGGACGGTCACCGATGAGCAGCACACTGCCGAGGCCGTCTGCGGAATCGGACCTTGCAGGGTCCAACCGAAGTCAGTATTCACTGCAAACAGGCCTCCTTCGATGTTTCGCACCTCCGCAGTCACAACACTCCAGTAGCTGTCGGCTCCTATGAGAATGTAAATGTCCTCGCGGTCGTTGCGTGCGGGAGGCAATGCCGCGTCTGCCAACTGCAGATCCGCGAGTCCGGTGAGATCCAGCACGTTTTTCGGCAGCATCAATCTGTCGGAACATATGTCCTCGACCTCAAGCGCTTCGATCGAATGTTCCTGACGGCTGTATTGGTTCCTGAGCCACACTCGCACGAGTCGTCGCTTGCTCTTCATCACGTTCGCAACTCCCCCGAACGGGCAAATTGTAACCTCTTCCTCGCCGATCACCTCCAAGTTCATCTGTCGCGAGATGTATTCCGTCACAAATGACCGCTGACTGCCTCCGTCAAAGAGACAGCGCGCAAGGCACTTTCGATGCGGCCCGTCAACCCAAACTTGCGCCGTTTGCAGCAGAACTGAGTTTCTCGTGTGGCTGCTCAGCGAAGCCGTTGAGTGTAGTGGCGTTGCGGTCTTCTCGGAGGTGGATGGCTGAGGAGGGTCACAGAGTGACGTGATGTGACGACGGCCGCACTTAGCACAGTGAATATTCCAGTTCTTACATTCCTGAGACAGGTGCCCCTTTTTTGCGCAGCGGTAGCATCTTCCCTGGCTCCGGAGTTTCAATTTCTTTTCTTTGACCGGTATGACCGCGTCGCACAATGCTGCGTCATGAGACTCCGATTCACACAGGGGGCATCTTTCTTTGTCCCATTTGACACCAACCTTGAGGCTAGCAGCTGAGCCCTTTCCTCTGATGTAGCCAGGGGGCTTCTCCTTGGGCACGGGATGCGAGTCTCGTGCGCTACCAGCATGGATCCTCTCACGGCTCTCCACTTCCAGGCGAATGGAGCCGAGGATGGAGTCGAGAGTCGAGCTGTCCAGGACATCATTGTCCGTTGTGTGAGATTTGTGGTACTGCACAGCCCATTCGGTAGGTAACACACGAAACAACGCCGCGCACAGCATCGCACCGTAGGAGTCCGGTTGAACACCCAGGTTTTTCAGCCCAGCGATGTTTCTCTGGATGTGGTCGTACAGCCGACGGAGCGCATTAACATCGTCGAGTGCTTTCACGGTTTGCAGATTTAATAGCTGCGTGAGGTGTTGCTGCACAAGCACGTCCTGCCTGCCGAAACGCTCCTTCAGTGTCTTTATCTTTTGATCTTTTATCTTTTCAGTGTCTTTATCTTCAGTGTCTTTAACTTTTGCAACTCAAGCTTCGGTAGCTTGAGGCTCCCTGCACTGCTGGCGGACGATACGGCCGTTGTGCTATCGGTGTCGGTAATGCTCTTTCGCTGCAGGCGCTCAAGTCGGGTTCGCATACGTGTGATGAGCCCTTGATTCTTCCGCACGCCACCGTATTCCTCCGCAAGGTCCTCGTCGCAAACGTGCGGTTCGATGAGTGCGTCTAGCTGCTTCGTCTCCTTTGCAAGAGCCTCCAGTTCCTCCTTCATTTCCGCAATGCGATCTTCTTGATGAAGCTCCAAGGCATCGGCGGTCCTCAGTTGCATCAGCTCGTCGATGAGCTTCTGCAGCTCGACGCGCGTCACCGTTCTCTTTGTTTGAAGTCGCTCCATTCTTCATTCGGCGCAGTTGTCGTTGTAGTCGCTGAGTTCCTGTAGCCGCTGACGAATCCCGGGTTTCGGCACCAAAAAATGTGAAATATACTGATCGGTTTCAATGATTCTCTCGGTTCGTACTGCTACAGGAACGTTTATTTTACAATATTTACAACTGCGTAGGTCGATGTTTTCCTTTTCGCTTCCCGATGGTCTCTGAACAAGTTTTCCTTCCTCGCTTGCGGCTGCTCTCCCTCTCTCTCTTCCGGTGGAGGTGCGACACCGTCCTTGAAGCGATGCGCGCGAAACGGGTTTGATGGCCCCCTCGTCGACGGAGACCCCTCGTTTCGTGCGCGGGAGACGAATGCACAAATGAATTCAAGCCGTCCCATCCGCACGGGAAGGGCGCTTCAGAATCTTCAACACACTATGGCTTCGGCAGAGAGAAATTACAGCATCACCGAGATCGAGCGCCTTGCTGTTTGGACGGTGCAAAAATTTCGCCCATATTCCCACGGCCGTCACTTTACTGTCGTTACCGACCACAACGCTCTGTGCTGGCTTTCATTGCTAAAGAACTTATCACGTCGTCTTGGGCGCTCTGTGCTTCGTTTAGGAGTACGATTTCGAGGTAGCCTACAGGTCCAGAAAAAAACGCCAGGACGCCGACGCTCTCTCTAGCTACCCCTTGGCCAAGAACGACGAATAACCATTGCCTCTCCATAGTAAAGTACCGCACGCGTCCCCTTCGTCGGCTTCATTCACCTCGACGCTCGATTGGCTGAAGCCAGAGCGGTCATCTGTGCTTTCGTCTCACCAACGTGTTGATCCCTACTGCACAGGTATTGTAGGACGCCTCGAAGGTACTTCTTTTACCTCTGGACGCCAGACTTCGTCGACAATTTACACAGTTCAGGCTTCACGATGGGGCTTTACAACGCTACATGTATCATGTCGATGGTAACAAACGGGTCCCCTGTCATACCTCGTTCCCTGCAAAGTGAGGTGCTCAGAACTTTTCACGACGACCCGACACCTAGGCTAGCACAGGACCTACTACAGAATCCGAAGTCGCTGTTCCTGGCCTGGCCTTTCTACAGCCATTGTCAAGTACGTCGCATCATGTGTCCGTTGTAAGAGCAGCAAGCGACCAACTACTGCTCCTTCAGGCCTCTTGCAGCTTCTTCCTTGTCCCGCTTCGCCTTTCGAAGTCGTTGGCATAGACTTGTACGACCTCTTCCGAAGACCCTTACTGGCAACTGCTGGATTGTCAAGGCCGTTGACCATCTCACACGTTACGCTGAGACAGCCTGTCTACAAACTGGCACTGCCGCAGAAGTTGCCGATTTCTTCCTACGCAACATCTTTTTGCGTCATGGCGCTCCACGCGTTCTGCTCAATGACTGTGGCAAAGCTATCTGTCGTCCGTTATGGCTGAAGTCCTGCGCGCCTCAGACACCATTTACAAGGCCACGTCGAGTCATCACCCGCAGACGAACGGCATGACAGAGCATTTACACCATGCTCTCTTGGACATGCTCTCAATGTAAATCGCCCCAGACCACACAAAGTGGGATGCGATTCTCCTTGTTCGCTAGATTTGCGAACGGAACGCACCACTGGCTCTTTTCCAATCGTCCTCATCTATGGCCGCCCACCAAGTTTTGCTCTAGACGTCTCATTTCTATCGGCTTCTGTACCCTCAGCAGCTCCTTTCCCCGAAAAATTTCTCTCTCGGCTTGCGGGGCGCCGTCGCCGCGCCCGCATTAACACCCACGTTTCCCAGAGGGTACGGAGGTGCCGCTATGATTCTGGTCATCGTGCTGTGACTTTTTCTCCTGGTGATGAGGTGCTTCTTTGGTCTTCGGTGCGCTCTACAGGTATCTGTGAAAATCTAACCAGTCCTGTTATTACCTTACACAGTCATTGAACAGACATCACCGATCAATTACCGTGTCCCGCCCCTTACGCCCCCATCTGCCACCGTTGCCGAGGGACAGAAATAGTGCACGTTTCTCGCTTAAAACCATACATTCGCCGCGCTTCGTAATACCTCAGCGCGGCCAGGCGGTCGCTTCCACCGCGGGAAAAGATTAGCGTGAGCTAAATACACCACTGGCTCTTCATGTCTGCACATCCTCTTCACTTGTACATTTTCCTTCGTCTACATGAATTATCATCAGGCACTCGGCTCGCCCTTCATCTTCATTCATTCATTCATTCACTGTTTATTCAGACAAAACAAAGATTGCCTAGGTTGAAGGGACTAAAGGCAGATTACCTCTGCCTGACTAAGGTCCCTCCACCCATACATTTGCTCAGATGAAGTGGAACAATGATACACAATGATGAACAATGATCTTCGTCGTCGTAGGTCGAGCTCGGCTGCAATAAAAGGAGTTGAAATACCGGCGCCTCCTCTATTATTTTCGATACCAGAGCAAATGTTTGCTCCTCAATAGGAACCGTCGGTCCAGCTTGGTTCAGTGAATTGTCCTCCTGCGACGCCACCTAAAGGATACGGCTGCTTGCGTCACACGTGCGTCGGAGAGCGCGTCGCCGTCGTTGCCTTGGAGTCTAACTAGACGCTGCGTCCCCTTCCTAAACAACGCGTCTGTCAGATTCCCGTCTCTCTCTGTATACGCTATGCGGTTATTTTTTTATTTGGGATAATCTACAGCGGCACTTGAAGAATCGACAGCTTTCTGGCATCGGAGGTATCCTACGGTAGCTTTATTCGCAGTCCATCCGCTGACGACTGCTTATCGCTAAACATATCAAGCGCTGTGCGTTGTAACATTCGTGTTTACAGGAGCTTCGTTGAGGAACATCGTTTTGCGCGGGTAGATGGTGTGGTCCAAACAGCAGAAAATCTGCCTTCGCTGCAGCTGAAAAACGTTATCGGTTATCACACAGGCTATCGGTTATCACACGCGCGCCACCAGCCAACGTCGCGTCTCTTCAACACCCAGTGTGACCGCCTAGCATCGCAATCACGAGAGTTTGAAAGCACCACCCCACGCATATAGCTACAACTTATTAAAAAATACTTCCTCCGAAAGCGGCCATGAGGCACCACATAAACGGTGCTCTGCCCCTCCGACCGTGAACAGATGCGAGCGCTAGCCAATTGGAAGCGCTAGCCAATTGGAAAGAGTTAACAGAGAGGGTGGTGAACGGCTGGATCGGACACATCCGATTGACATTGCAGAAAAAAATAGGGAAGGCGCTGACGATACAATACTATACTGTACTATACTATACACGCAAAAGTTGTGGGACCTTAGGCTTCGCCTTAAGAGTTCAACGTGCTAGAGATGTGTGGCCCCATTGTCGTCGAGCTCTTTCGCTTGCCATGCTCTTGAGTCGCCTAGCACATAAATGTCATGATACCACACTTTCTATTGTATGTCTTTGTAGGAGATTGTGAATTACGTCAATGTAAGCACGGAATGTCGATGCGCCAACGAAACTCGCCGATGAAGAAGGCACCGCAGTTCGCCTGACGCTTATACAGGGCACAGAATCCACCACAAACGTGTCAACACGGCGTGAATGAACACCTACACGCTCTCGAGCGAAGGCCCAAGCACGAGCTACAATGCCCGTAAACCAAGGTTCCAGCGTCCTTCTGCGAGTTCCATGCATGCGGGACCTTTCCGCACGTTCGATTCCCACTCGGACTTGTTTTCTTTCTTTGCATCTACATCGAATTTTCTCTCACGCACAGCGATGAACGATGAACTCACAACGACGCCCTCACCAACGCCGCGACCGGAATTTCTACGAAAAAATTTCTTTAAGGCTATCGCCTTAATATGCTCTACTATATTATGTGTTATACTATACACACAATACTGTCGATCGTCAAAAAAACTTTTTTACGCAAGGTATTTACCGTCCGCCTGATCTAGGAAAAAAGATGCAGGTGATAGCGGTTATTCCGTATGTTCATGCCTTCTCACGTACAGTTAAAAAGGTGTACAAGAAGTATTCTGTTGATGTAGTCTTTTCTAGCGGCAATAAGTTGGAGCACCTCTACTCTAAGGTTGACAAACAAGATAAAATAAAGAGTGGCGTCTTTTCGCGGTCTCGCTCATCTACTTCAATCTGCCAATAGCCACTCTTAAGGTCGATGGAGGAGAAATACATCGCGCGCCTCAACCTGTCCAGGGAATCGTCAACACGAGGCAACGGGTACACGTCTTTCCTTGTGATGTTGTTGAGCTTCCTGTAGTCGACACAAAACCGAAGCGTGCCATCTTTCTTTTTAACAAGGACGACTGGTGATGACAAGGGATTGATGAAGGCTGTATGACGCCGTCTTGAAGCATTTCCTTGACCTGCGCTTGAATCGCTTTGTCATTCTGCCGGGGAAACGCGATAAGGATGTTGGCGTATAGGTTGTGCGTCGTCGTAAGTGATGATACGATGTTTTGTGATCGACGTTTGACGTATCTTCGAAGAACGTGCGAAGCAAGTGCGAAACTCCAGTGGCCGATCGCGCAGGCGGCCTTTGTTTTCTTCGGGTAATGTTGGACTGATGTCGACATTGTGCAGAGGTGCCTCAGCAGTGCCGATTGCTTCGGAAGCAAAACACTCACCCCTGTTTGCAGAGATGCAGCTTGCCCCGCCACGGTGGTCTAGTGGCTATGGTACTCGGCTGCAGATCCGAGGGTCGCGGGATCGAATCCCGGCTGCGGCGGCTGCATTTCGATGGAGGCGAAATGTTGAGGCCCGTGTGCTGTGCGATGTCAGTGCACGTTAAAGAACCCCAGGTGGCCGAAATTTTCGGAGCCCTCCACTACGGCGTGTCTCATAATCAGAGCTGGTTTTGGGACGTTAAACCCCACAAAACAACAACAACAACAACAGAGATGCAACTTGCATCGCGCCTGGACTTGACTTGCGGAAGTCGGCCCGAAGCACCAGGCGGACTTGAAACCGTCCAAGTCGGCTTTCGAATTTCATAGACGCTCGACCTGACCAGCCCTGACTTACTTGAGCAAGTCAAGGCCGTGCTTCAATGCAAACGCGGGTTGCTCGTCTGTGTTGATGATTGTTTACACTGCAAGCAAACGGTTCGCAAACCGACCCCTTAAGCTAAAAGAATCGCTAAAGATATATGAGCAGCGCTTCCGCGTCTTCACCATCACTTTATTGCAGGTGTGTGTGCAGTCGAGACATCCGGTTACCCAAAGTAATTCGACCACTTCATACAAATCCCGTGTCATCTTAGGAGATCTCGCAAACCGCAGGAAACACGCCAAAATACAACACAGCGGCTTCGCACTGAGTAGGGTCATTTTTCCGAACGCACGACACACATGTTTTCGGAGGAATCCGCAAGAGACCACCGGCGACTGTTTGAAGCGTACTGGTGCCGTGAAACCACGGAGCCGGTAACTGCAGCGTCGAAGGCACAGGCTGTTTTCCGGAGTAGTCCCCGCTTTATCGGCGAGGCATCGTACCCAGAAGCTGTCACCCGCCGTTTTCAGCGAGGTATTGTTCGTCGTACAGCGTCCCCTGGCTACGTCGGTCACGCAAGGGGGGGGGGGGGGTGGAATTTGCTACTCGCGATGCACTTCTGAAAATGCTGCATCCGCGGTGTGACAAGGAAATTCACGAACAGGTAACCTCCGCTTGACGTCCGTTCGGGGGGCGGCCATGCTGGAATGAAGCACGAAGACAGTTTCAAGCTAGCCCCTGAGCAGACTTGAAATGAGAGCGGACTTCGGCCCGTCCAAGTCCTCCGCAAGTCACCCGCAAGTCAAGTGCGATTTATGACATGCGGCGAAGCGTTCTTGAGACTGGCGCAAGTCAAGTTCGAGCCAAGTTACATCTCTGCATACGGGGGTTAGTTTCTAGCCAGTTGTCACCAAACCCGTGCTGTGAGGTACGGGACGCGATCGCCGGAAATAATTCTAACAACCAAGGCTTAGGTTCATCGAAAAAGACCCCATGAAAGCTTGGGCAATAAGATTTTTGGTCCCCTTCAGCACACTAGCAAAACGCCAGCAGTGGTTCAAAGACCGAGTCAGAGCCAAGGGTGATCAAGCAAAACAAACATATTCTCATCAAATAGGCAACTTAATGAGCAAACAGACAGTGAAGCCTATGAAAGCATAGGGGAAGTTACTTGTGGTATTGTAATTGTGGAGAAAGTAGAAATGAATTAAAGTGGACGCAAAGACAAACCTGCCTTCGGTGGGAACCGAACCCACGACCTTCGGATGTCGCGTCCGATTCTCTACCAACTGAGCTACGAAGGCGGTCGCCCCCCCCCCCCCCGTCCACTTTATTGTGTATTCATGTACGTGTTATCCTGGGAGTGTTAGGCAGCGCCACTCATGGCCAAGGCGGCGTGTGTGGAATACTTTCTTGCCAGGAGGCGTCACGTAGAACGTGAACTTAAATGAGATGGCTGCTGCCCAATATGCCCTCGCATGCTATCTAAGGCACCAAGTCTGCCGCAACGAGGCCCAAGCTATGAAATAACGAAGGGGAAGGGGTCAAGGGCTCGTTCTTTATTTGTTAGAAACAACTTAATGAGCAAACAGACAATGAAGCCTAGGAAAGCATATGGGAAGTTACTTGTGGTATTGTAATTGTGGAGAAAGTAGAAAGCAATTAAAGTGGACGAAAAGACGCCTCCTGGCAAGAAAGTGTGTTCCACACACGCCGCCTTGGCCATGAGTGGCGCTGCCTAACACTCCCAGGATTATACGTACATAAATACACAATAAAGTGGACGGGCGGACGACCGCCTTCGTAGCTCAGTTGGTAGAGCATCGGACGCGACATCCGAAGGTCGTGGGTTCGGTTCCCACCGAAGGCAGGTTTGTCTTTTCGTCCACTTTAATTCCTTTCTACTTTCTCCACAATTACAATACCACAAGTAACTTCTCCTATACTTTCCTAGGCTTCATTGTCTGTTTGCTCATTAAGTTGTTTCTAACAAAAAAAGAACGAGCCCTTGACCCTTCCCTTTGGTCATCAAATAGGCAGTTACACAAAACGCAAACACGGCTTTTAAAATCTGAAACACAGATGGGTCGCAAAGTTATACAAGGCCAACCAACACGAACAAGCTCATGCACTGCAACAAAAACAAAACGCAAAGAGTCCTATTCACAAAGACACTCGGCGTCTTCTCTTGCAGGTGGCTTGTCAGCTGGCGACTGAGTCACGCACGACTTCTTGCTCCTTCTTTTTACTTGGAACTCTTCTACTTCCTTCTCCTGCGGCCCGTGTCCGACTGCTTTTATAGCCCTGGGAAGCGGTGCTAGAAGGTTCCGCGGGGCCACGTGACTCAAAGCACACACACAGTTGGGAACCTTCTCACCCATTCTCGGACCTTCTTCGTTGGGGGGGGGGCGCCTCTTTTCTCTCTCTCACTGGGCGAGGAGCGTCGGTGTGTACTCCGCCTCCTCTCTCTCCTTACGCCTGTCCCCCGCGCGCGCTCGCCGCGATAAGAAAGCTTCCACAACATTCTCCCTTTTCGTAGACGCGGCGTGACCTTGAGTGCCTCCTCCGGACGCCGCTTTTCTTCTTGTTTTGGGCTTTCGACGCCGGGATTTACTTCGAAATAGGCACTATTTTGTGACGCCAGTACGCATACCCGACTATAAAGATGCCGGCAACCACAATCCCTACAATGAATCCCCACATGTCCTCTGATAGTACTTCCTCCATTGCATTTCTGTTCTTTCAGCGCGTTCATTCATACATCTGCCGGTTTGCCCGACGTACTCACTGTTGCACGATAGCGGTATGGAATGCACTAGTTTATAATTACAGGTGACGAATTCGTCCCGATGATTTGTTCTGCACTTCTGCTTCAGGTCACCGCCTGCATTCACATGCCGACACATCTTTTGAAGCTTTTCGGGGGCTTAGAAAACAACTTTTGCACCCGCTCGCTGGCCGATGCGCTTTATGTTGAGGCTAATCGCATGAATATATGGAATGACGGCCACAGTCTTCACGTTAGGTTTGTAGCACTGGAACGCGCCCTAACGCGACCAGCATCCTTGATTGACTTCAGAATTTTTTTCCGACACAGATCTTAGGACTTCGCGTGGGTAGCTTGCAGTTTCTAGGCACTCGGGTTGTTTTATGGAACAGGTTAGAACAGAATGGGCACATGACTTTGTCAGCGCATTTTCGAAACACAACCCAGCAATGCTGCTCTTCACCACCTCTGAATGAGCAGAATTGTATGGCATTAAGGCCTTATTGTCTCGCGGAGCATACGACCAAGATACATGAGACAGCTGAAAGAGCAACTCTAGGTGCAAAAATCTAAGGCGGTCTTCCTTCGGCGATTCTATAGGAACAGAAAGAGGACACAAACACTGACTGAACACCTCTACGGCTTCCGCCACAGTTTTTTCAAAGGGTGCATTACGAGACTATAAATATCAAATAATCGTCCACATATCGAAAATCTTGCTAATTTTTCAACCGCTACAGCGCGCTTGGACAATTATGTCGCGCTGTGCTAGAAAGATGTCACTTAACATTAGTGCTATGCATGACCATATACATACACTGTTTCTTTGAATGTATGTGTCACCGTCGACAGATACAAAAGTTGATTTCAGGTAATAGTTTAGCAGTTCCACGAACCCACCGGCTGTCATTCCGGCTGTATTTTGAAAAGCTGCAATGCCGTATTCGTCAATATATTTCTCAATACAAGGCAGCAGTTCGTCCTGAGGAAGCGAATAGTACCCGTCTTTAACGCCGATCGAACAGGCAAGGAACCATTGGTCCGAGTTCGTCTTTAAGAAGTCAATGACTTCTGTCGAGTTCGCTGCCAGAAACGGATCATCGTCGTTTAAAATGCCAAGCATTTCTTGAAAAAAAATGGGCCACAGCTTTTTACCAGGCACCCTCTTGTGATACTATTACCCTCCCTCAGTGGGTGGCCAACTTTTTGCGTTTTGATGCTAAATAAAGCATCCAAGGAAAGCTTCTCTCCTTTTTTTTTTGCTACTGCGAGACAGTTTCTCTAAGCGCCTTGCACAGTTTACTCGATTGTCCTTTTACCTTATCTATGCAGAGAAGCTCTCAAGTTCCCCAAGAAATGCGTCGCATTTAAAAGAATTCCTCAGTTTCCCATGTGTCGTTGTTGACGTTCAGTATAGAACAAAGGTCCCACAGCCTAAGACACTGGTTGCTTCTGTGACGGTCACTAACATGCTAGTTGCTAGCGTGACGCCGACCATCCTCATCATATTACCGATTAGAAACATCTGGCTATAAGCAACGTACCTTGAGCACATAGTACATCTGCAGGAGGCGGCATACCCCAACCAGCGTGGGCGGCATCACCGGCACCACAAGGCTGTTGGAGCTGTCGAACTTGTGGCGTGTGTGCGGCTGGACCTGGTCACCACGGTACTCGAGAACTGTGTGCGTCGCCTCCTTGTTCACGCCCAGAACGCCACGGTCTATGAAGAACTCGACGTGCTGTGATGCAGAGATCACAAAAAGGCATCGACTAAGTCACACCAAAAAAAGAAGCCAACCATCTTTACAGAACTACGGGCTCGTACAAATCACCTCGAACACTGGTCACCTTGACTCACTCACGTGGGAAGATTTTCATCCCTTCGGCAAATTAGAGGAGCTGTAGTCCTGTATCGTTTGGGCTCTTTATGCAGGATTTGAGCAATGAAATCGTTCACAGCCATCGGGCAGGGTTCATACGGCGATCATCATGGGCGCACGAGACTACTTCTGCGGTGATATGTAAAATAAGCAGTGCTTAGCCAACGCTCTGCTTTTTTGCTCGGAGCAACCACGCCCGAGTGCTCCGGAGCCTACTGAACTCATGAAGGGGGAAAAAATGTCCTGCGCAAAGGACGCAGCACAGTGGCAGCTAGGTAAGGAAGGTTTTCTAGCGTGCTCTGAGCTTTTGTTTCTCCCATAATTTATTCTGCTTCTCTCCGCCCCAATTCCCACCTCTGCCTTTTCTGATTCACGTTCACTTTCGTCGTCATCCGCTTCCTGTTTTTCTTCGTTGTCATCGCCTTCATCTGCTTTGTAGTCACCATATTATTAGCCGACTTCTTTTTGTTTGTCGTAGTCTTTTTCCTCGACCTCGTTCATGAAAGCATAGCCGGCGATTGACAACATATAATGGCCTGAAAAAGCGATTACAGATCAGAGTTATGGCTGAGAGCACAAAAGTGCTCACCCATGTGGTGAAGGCACGGGTGGATGCCTTATATCCCCTACCAAATCAGAGCCGTGGCTAAGAACGTAAGGTACCCAACCAAGTGGTGAGAGTATGGGAGAGTTGTAGTGCCACGACCTCTAATGAGCTTGGTGAAGTCCGCGCAGGCATGCCGCTTTTTTTTTCACACCGAAGCTGATAGCGGTTACGTGCACAAGCGGCGGCGGTGGCAGACGCCATCGCCACCAATTTTGATCCCTATAACAAGCCCATAATACCTTACGCTGCAAAAGCTAGGAGAGGGCGTGACCTGGCAATCTTGACGCTGCCACGAAATAGCACCCGCATTATCGTAAAGCACGGCATGGTGTCAGAGACGCGGCGCGGAATGTAACCCCGCGAAGAAGAAAAAGAACGGCGCTCAGAGCAAAAGCCTCGACACTGCGATTGGCGAAGGCCCCCACAGCGCGATTCTGGTGTTTTGTGGAATGATCTAAAGCGCCGCATTCAGTCATCGCTTCGCTTTAGGTGAGTGCGCGAGACAGAGGGGAAGCGAAGGAGGAAGCGAGTACGCGCCGACACGAAGGACGTAACCGCTGCCGATGAAGGATGAGAAGACGCTTCCGTCGCGATAGAAGCGAGGAGCTTAACGACAGCTTGCGCTCAGATTTGCGCCTGCTGAGATCAGGTAGTCTGCGCCGAATCTTCTAGATCATTCAAAGCCAATTTAAGCAGGGCTCGACGAATGGTTGCCAACCGTCGATCACCAGTGACATTTAGTGTGACACAGTGAACTAAGTTTAAAAATCCTGAAAAACGTTGAAACATCGACCAGCAAGCCTCATGCTGAATGGGCGCTTGGAGTGGCCCTGATGAACCGGACTCGTGTTTTATACCCTTATTGTAAATGCATATGCGATTCCGTGCAGTGTTGTTAGCTATCTATATTTGTATTGTGAAGAGCTGTGTTTGTGTAACGGTGTGTAACTGCCTATTCGTTGGGAATACAGTTGCATTTAAATAACCCTTGGCTATCACTCAATCTTTGAACCACTGCTGGGATTTGCTAGTGCACCAAAGATATTTAAAAACTTTCGTGGAGTGATTTTAGGCGGACTTATATCGTGATAATTGGAATATTTCCTGGCGAGTGCCTCCCGTGTCTCCAATCTTGGCATCGGTCATAAAAATTTTAATGAGAAAGCCATGGGAAATAGGCTTCGGTCACGTGAGATGCAAGCGGTAGATTAATGCGTGGTCCAGCGCCACTTACGATTACCGAGTACCGACCTCTAGCGACACGGAAACTATGTGGGCCTAACCCATAAGTAGAAAACGAAGTTAAACGAACGCAGCATATTTGAAGGCTCATCATCATCATCATCAGCAGCAGCAGCAGCAGCCAGGCAGTCAAAGCAAAGAAAATATTACAGCATATCCACGGAGTGAATGATGATGAGTGGGCGAAGCTCGGGGGGTTCATCGTAGATCGTGCAGAGTTCCGGATTAATTTAGTTAACGCGCACGCTACGAATCCTTATGGTTCAACTATGCACAAGTGAAATCTCCCACCGGCACTTCATTGCAAGATTTAGTGCCTATATATATATATATATATATATATATATATATATATATATATATATATATATATAATAGATGGGTTGCCGGTGAACGCTTCTCCAACGCGAGCAGTCTGTATTTCTCAATCAAGAAACTCGCTAGGAGACGCTGCCTGCGTCAACGTTGTCTCTCGCGGGTGTGGGCGCGTCCTCTTTCTTTGCGAGCTGGTCAACAGAGGGGACATGAGTGCACTCCTCAGTGTAAGATGTGCGGTCAGGCACATCCTACTGCAGACCGTGCGTGCAAGGCCAAATACAAAACGCCACACATTGTCAAGAGAAGAAGGTGGCTAGCGAAATGAAATGAAGAGAGTCGCCTCCTTGACACAGAAGACCCAATACTCGATGACGAAGCGGTGGACAGCAGCCCTAGTTCTCACTACCATGCTGACCACCGCCCCGGATCAAGGCCACTTTCAAGATCAAGGTCGCGGTCGAGATCCAGGCGTGGATCAACTAGATCGTCTTCCAGGAGTGGGAACGGGAGCAGGACCCAAACTAGGAGCAGATCCCGTTCGACCACAAGGCAAGGGCGCATCCCACCCGGTATTGGACGGCAGGTGCCGGATGCGAGGAAAACACCAACCTCCTACCAGAGTGAACAGCAGACAACAAACAAGGTGAGCTGGTCAGGTATGGTAGCCGGCAACGATAAGGGGAGATCTGGCAACATTTCTAACAACAGAACTAGGTATACGCTCCTTGAAGAGCGGCTGGAAATATGCAACGCGGAGAACAGAGCTCTTAAACTAGAATTGGAAAAGGCTAGAAAACAAAACGAGATATCCGCTCAGAAAATAGATCAACTTCAGCAGACAGTGAACGAGCTCCTCAAAAGGATAGGGGGACATCTCGGTGGACCGATGCTCCCCGGCGGGGTCACCCCTGAGCCTACAAATGTAGAAGATGAAGAAACGGAAATGCTAAGCGAAGAGGTGCCACAGAT
The DNA here is from genome assembly GCA_013339685.2 of Hyalomma asiaticum. NCBI lineage: Eukaryota > Metazoa > Arthropoda > Arachnida > Ixodida > Ixodidae > Hyalomma > Hyalomma asiaticum. The sequence goes on along the minus strand of CM023491.1, from coordinate 70,142,957 downwards.
TGGATCCAAGCGGAAAAGTACCGAAACATACAAGGAAAAGCCCAGCAGTCCTGCGCAGGAAATTAAAAGACCGAGGCCTAGCGTTAAGAAGACATCTTGGAGGACATGATAAACAAACTCACCGACAAGACTGAACGAATGTTCGATATGCTCATGACGCGCTTTACCGACTCGGATGCAGAGAGAAAGGCGCAGACAGTGGCAATCAATAAGACCATAGAGGAGATCGAGAAGAAAGTTACGCAAATGGGCAGGTACACAGGGCCCGCCCCCGCCTCCACGAGCAACGTGTCGCCTGTAATTAACAGGGCTGACACCAATAACATTAACGTCGCCAGAGCTGATATAAGCATCGCGCAAGGGCCGGCACCTCCAGCTAACACCTTTTCATAGTGATGGCGGGTGACAGCAAGGGCAGGCTCGTTGTTTGGCAGTGGAATTGCAGAGGAATCAAAAACAAAAAGGCCACAATGTTGCAATACATCAGATCACGCTCAGAAAATAAAATCCCGGACATTATCATTCTGCAAGAACCCAAAGACCATGTAAAATTGTCGGGTTACACTACGTGTAGCCCCTACGCATCCAGGAGTGGGCGAGGGGTAACGGTTGTTACACTTATAAGAAGGGGTCTAGCATTTGCACAACATACACTAGAGAGTGCGGACAATATCGACCATATCATGACTGAAATTCTGCCAAGGCGTTGTGCAGGCAGGCGCTGCTACGTACTCAATGCATATAGTCCTCCATCCAGGGAAGGACTGAAACACAGCTTCGAAGGTCTCTTCCGCAAAGCTACAAGAGTTGCGGGAACACAACCCCTTTTAATTGGAGGAGACTTCAACGCTCCGCACGCATAATGGGGATATGGACATGCGACAGCGAAAGGTCGAAACCTGGTTAACCTTATCGACGATCTAAATCTCGTCCTGCTGAATGAACCGGCATCACACACTCGAATAGGAGCCGGGGTGTGTAGGGACACGACACCAGATCTTTCGATAAGTTCAAACGCCAGGGACGTCCAATGGGAAAATACCTTTGAAGATTTAGGCAGCGACCACAGGATCATAAGTATCACTATCGGCACCACCCCGGATGTGCAAGGAAAGCAACATATGGTCAAAATTATCGACTGGGACAAGTTTAGGAAGAACAGGGATCAAAAGCAACAGGAATCCATTCAGGACATTCGGGAATGGAATAAAGACATCCTGGCGGACGTTGAAAAAGCCACAATGGACATCGAATGGACTGACTGGCAAACCAGGTATTCAGGAAAAGGTTCGGCTGACAGAGAACCCTGTGAAATCACGTGCGTTGACAGCCGTCTGGCACACCTGATCCAGGCCAAGAAATCGATGCAGCAACGGTTGAGTAAACAGAAGTATAACAAGAAATTAAGGAGGAGAATCACGGAACTTAACAAAGAAATAGAAACACAATGCAACCGTATATGCGAACAGAAGTGGGAGGAGGTATGTAACACCATGGATGGCAATATTAACACGGGAAAGACGTGGAAGCTCCTCAAACATCTATTAGACCCTACCAGCACCAGAACAGCAGTTAGGACGGAGATGACCAAGTTAAAACACAAACACAGGGACAAGATGCAAGCGTTTGGGGACGAGATCATACGAGTGCACCTCACAAGACCACCAGGGGAAGAGCACCCAGGGTATGCTGGATCCCCGAATGAGGTCCTGGATGCAGACTTCTCAGCCGAAGAGATCAGGGCAGTCTTACAGACTCTTAAAACGAAATCAGCCCCTGGACCGGATAGGATTACAAACAAGATCTTACGTAATCTAGACGATCAAGCCACTGAACACCTCACGGAGTACATCAATAAATGTTGGAAGGAAGGACAAATACCAGACGAGTGGAAGTTGTCGGATGTCGTCCTTTTGCCGAAACCAGGCAAAACTCTTGAGGTCAAGAACATGCGCCCCATATCCCTCACCTCCTGTGTTGGTAAGGTTATGGAGCACGCTTGCTTAAACAGGGTCAACGACTTCTTGGAGCTTCATAACATCTACAACAGCCATATCATCGGCTTCCGTAGAGGACTGTCTACACAAGATGCAATGATCCAGCTTAAAGAGCAAGTTGTTGAGGCCACGGGTGTAGGACTCAGAGCCATTCTGGGGTTGGATCTCAAGAGTGCCTTTGATTCGGTCAAGCATACATCCATACTAGGAAAAATCAACGAACTCGGACTAGGAGCACGTGTTTACCGGTACGTCAGTAGCTTTCTCACTAATCGGGTGGCGCGACTGAAGGTTGATGACACAGTAAGCAGAAGTGTCAACATGGGAGGCGCCGGTACCCCCCAAGGGTCTGTAATATCCCCTATGTTGTTCAATCTGATTATGATCGGGCTACCGGAAAAATTAGACAATATCGAGGGTATCAACCACACAATCTACGCCGATGACATCACTATATGGACAACGAAAGACATGTGTGGTGGAGTTATGCAGGACCGGCTTCAGGAAGCAGTGAACACGCTCATAACACACCTCAAGAATACCGGACTACAGTGTGCACCTAATAAGTCGGAACTCCTCTTACACCGGGTCAGAAGAAGGGGTCCTCCCCTAAGGGAAGTAACGGAGCTCAGACGACAAGGAATACGAATCACAACGGAGGAAGGAACCCCGATCCCATTAGTCTCCAAAATTCGGGTGCTGGGTCTTTGGCTCGAACATAATGGTGGTAACACGGAGCTTGTAACCCGCTTGCATAAGAAAGTTATGGCTGCTACTAGTCTCATTCGAAGAATAACAAGAAGAGAGGTATGAAGGAGAACAACGTCATCAGATTAATTCAAGCATACGCTCTCAGTCACATCTCATACGTCGCTGCTTTTGTTGATTGGAGCAGATCTGAGATGGGCAAAGTAGACACTCTAATTCGGAGGACCTATAAGATGGCCTTAGGACTACCCCAACACACGGCCAATGAACGTCTCTTCGGGTTAGGAGTTCATAACACGCTTGTGGAGATCATAGAAGCACAGAGAACGGCAGAGCTAGAGAGGCTATCTGGTACCTATGCCGGCAGAGAAATTATGCTAAGAATAGGCATCAGTTACCACGGAATACGGGGACCGAAGGAGGCACTACTCCCAGCCGTTAGAAACACCATAATGACGGATAACATACCAAAGAACATGCACCCGGTGCATGACGCCGGACGGAGAATATGCCGAGCTGAGGCCATTCTAAGGAGCCACGGTAGACGAGACGGGGTCCTTTTTGTCGATGCAGCCAGGTACCCCAAAGATGCCTCGCAACAAGGACGTAGCATCCTACATACCTTCTCCATGGCGGTGCTGGATACCCACAACAACATACGTGTCACGGGATCCACAAGAGTACAAACATCCGAAGCGGCGGAAGAAATGGCAATCGCCCTAGCCATACTCCACGGTACAGAAACGGATTCACTCATCATAGTGACGCTAAGACAACGATCCGCAACTACAGAAAAGGCTGGATCTCCGCAGGGGCGGCACGTGCACTGAATGCCAAGGCTAAAGACTTTCAGGACGGCACCCTATCAACCAAGACCCTGAAATGGTTCCCCGCAGACATGGGGGAACTCAATAGACAGAAGCCTGAAATCCCGGACAATCTTAATGAGCGGGCCCATCGTGTTGCGAGACGTCTAACCCACCGCGACACTTTCCAGGCCACTGATACGAATGGGGTTTTCCGGGGTGACCCCGTAACGGGGGAGCAGAGTTACATGACTACTGCCGTACAGGACAACAAAGACCTCATGGTAACATATTGTCGCGACGCAGAATAAACTGGCACGGGACCGCAATGCGAAAAGGCAGAACTAGATCTGTATTCCACTGAGAATACTACAGAGAATAGTAATTAACATCGCTAAGACGTCGGAGAACTTTATAAGGGCCAAAGTACCGCCTCAGCAGCTTCTCGGAGAGGCCGCGGCGGCGAATTGGCGTCCAAACCCAAACTCTATCTCCCGGTTCATACGAGACTAGTCGGTGACGAAGGTTGTAACGTCTCGAATCGGACTCCTGCTGCCGATGAATACGTGTGCGCGCCAGCTATCGGGCTTCTTCAGCACACGCTGAGTAATGTAAACAGCATCCACTTCGCCGCTATCGCATTCGTGTGGTAGCATTGCGTCTAGCATGGTGGTGACTTCGCGGCCATGTAAAAGCCGGAACGGCGTCATTCGTGTGGTCTCTTGCTGGGCCGTATTATACGCGAAGGTGACATACGGCAAGACCTCGTCCCAGTTCTTATGCTCCACATCGACATACATGCAAAGCATATCGGCGAGTGTCTTGTTCAGGCGCTCCGTCAGACGGTTCGTCTGGGGATGATACGCCGTCGCTCGGCGATGAGAAGTGCCACTGAGTCTTAATACTGTGTTCAATAACTCAGCTGTAAATGCTGTTCCCCTGTCGGTTATTATTACTTTCGGAGCGCCGTGCCTCAGGACAATGTTCTCTATAAAGAATCTGGCAGCTTCACTTGCTGTGCCCCGCTCCAGAGCTTTGGTTTCGGCGTAGCGAGTGAGGTAGTCTGTCGCAACAATAATCCACTTGCGACCCGAAGCAGAAGTTGGAAATGGGCCTAGGAGGTCCATGCCGACTTGAGAAAATGGGGCTACGGGTACTTCAACAGGTTGAAGGAACCCTGCTGGTTTGGCTCCTGGCATTTTCCGCCGCTGACATTCAAGGCACGTGCGGACGTACTGTCGAACATTCGTTGCGAGTCTCGGCCAGTAATACTTCTGTCTCACTCTACATAGCGTTCGGGTATAGCCTAAGTGACCGGACGTTGGTTCGTCATGAGATGCCTGTAATATTTCACGTCGGAGAGGCGTTCGGACCACCAGTAAGTAAGTGTGTTGGGACCACCAGTAAGTGTTGCCGTTAGGAGAAAAGTTCACCTTGTACAGGACATCGTTACGCACGCGGAATGACGAGAGTCCTCTTGCAAAGATCTTTGGAACGGTGGAAGTGCGACCTTCCAAAAAGCTAATAACTGGCTCCAATTCCGGGTCGTCGCGCTGCTGCTGGGCGATTGTAGTCGTGTCCACAACTCCAATAAACGCGGCATCGTCTTCGTCCTCTGAATTAGCGGGTTCGAGGGGGGCGCGTGAAAGACAGTCGGCATCCGTATGCCGCTTACCCGACTTGTAGACTATAGCCATGTCGAATTCTTGGAGCTTAATGCTCCAGCGTGCCAGTCGTCCTGATGGATCTTTTAAGTTCGTCAGCCAACAAAGCGAGTGATGGTCACTGACAACATTAAAAGAGCGGCCGTACAGATAAGGGCGAAATTTCATAACCGCCCAAACCACGGCAAGACACTCTTTTTCCGTCGTAGAATAATTCTCTTCCGTACGGGAAAGGGTTCTGCTTGCGTAAGCAATGACGCGTTCGGCACCGTCTTGCCACTGCACCAGTACAGCTCCCAAGCCGACATTGCTGGCATCGGTGTGGAGTGCTGTCGGGGCGTGTTCGTCAAAGTGTCCGAGGACAGGCGGCTTTTGAAGGCGATCCCGTAGCTCGATGAACGCTCTTTGCTGATCTTCACCCCAGACGAATGTGACGTCTTCTCTGGTGAGGCGTGTCAACGGCGACGCAAGGTGTGAAAAATTTTGAATGAAGCGTCGGTAATAGGCGCACAGACCTAAAAACCGTCTAACTGCCTTTTTGTCCGATGGAGTCGGAAAATTTGCAACCGCAGCTATTTTTCCGGGGTCAGGCCGCACACCTTCGTTGCTGACGACATGGCCTAGAAAAAGAAGCTCTTCAAAGCCAAAATGGCACTTCTCAGGCTTTAGCGTGAGACCAGCAGATCGTATGGCATGAAAAACCGCTCGTAATCGCCTCAAGTGCTCGTCAAATGTCGTAGAAAATACAATCACGTCGTCCAAATAGACTAAACATGTTTGCCACTTGAGGCCTGACAATACGGTGTCCATTAACCGCTGAAAAGTTGCAGGTGCGGAGCACAAGCCGAAAGGAAGCACCTTAAATTCATAGAGACCGTCAGGCGTTATAAATGCTGTCTTCTCCCGATCCCTCTCGTCAACTTCTATTTGCCAATATCCGCTCCTTAAATCCATTGAGGAAAAATAGCGCGCATGCCGAAGTCGGTCCAAGGAATCGTCTATACGAGGGAGCGGGTAAACGTCTTTTTTTTGTGATTTGATTGAGCTTCCGATAGTCTACGCAAAAACGTAAGCTGCCATCTTTTTTCTTCACTAATACAACCGGCGATGCCCACGGACTCTTCGACGGCTGAATAACGTCATCTTGTAGCATCTGCTGTACTTGATTTTCTATGGCCTCACGTTCCCGCGGGGCCACACGGTACGGGTTTTGTCGAATTGGCCTGGCTGTTTCTTCTGTGATAATGCGATGTTTGGTCAGCGTCGTTTGGCCGACCCTGGACGACGACGAGAAACAGTCCTGGAACTGATGAATGAGCTCCAAGAGGCATTCCTTCTGTGCAGGCAGCAAAGTAGGGCCAATATCGACGGATAGGGGCGTCGGCGTCTGGTCGGTTGTGCCATCTTCTTCCACAGTCATGCAGTTTCTCACCTGGGTGAACTCTTCTACATAAGCCACAGTCATACGTCTCGTGAGGTGTCGGCGCTGAGGGCTAAAGTTTGTTAGCAGAACTTGCGTGCGTCCGCGGTCTATGTTAACGACGCCCCTTGCAACAGAGACGCCGTGGCTGAAGAGCAATGCTGGAATACTTTCGGCGATGCTGTCGGAATTGTTTTGTGTGTCGCATGTGACGGACACAAGAACGCTTGATCTCGGTGGGATGGTTATGCCGTCATCAGGAATGCGCAAAGGCTGACACCACTGGTCCGTACAGGGTTCGTCTGCATCAGGGCCCATCCAAAACGTGACAGATCTGTTGGGAATGTTTATAATAGCGCCGTATTCACGTAAAAAGTCCATTCCCAAGATTAAGTCTTTACAGCACTCCGGCAGAATGACAAAATTTGCAACGAAAGCCGAGCTACCAATTGTAATTCGAGCTGTGCACTTGCCTGTGGGCGTCATCATCTGACCCCCAGCAGTTCTTATGTGAGGCCCCGTCCAGATAGTCTTGACTTTCTTTAGGCAGTCGGCGAGCTTCTGGCTTATTATGGAGAAATCCGCTCCAGTATCTACAAGCGCCGTCACTGGGCGTCCGTCGATGCAAACAGTTATTTCAGCGGTTACAATTTCCTCTGTCGTCGGCAAAGTCGTATCATTCGGTCGTCCTGTCGGGGTCGGGGGAGTTGTGGCATCTCGACGGAGAGCAACGTTCCCCCCAAAGGTCGCTGCTGTTAGTTTCCCCGGCGAGGGCTCGGGGATCGGCTTCGGGCTGTATCGGCGTAAAGACGACGGTTCGGTGAGGAGCTGGGAGCAGGTGACGGAGTGCGGGGTCGGCGAGAAGGTACGGCGAACGGCTGTGCTGGCGCAGGGACGCCGGCATCACGTCGGGTCTCGAAACGAGCACGAGGGTAGGCGGTTGTAAAGGAGTATGCAGGGTCGTAATAGGGGCAATAACGATAGACGTGCCCTACTTCGCCGCAGTGGTAGCAAATGGGACGGCGGTCGACGGTCCGCCAAAATTCTGTCTTACGAACAGGTGGTCGACTGATGGGCGTCCTCTGAGACCAAGTTGAAGTAGCCGCCGGAGGGTAGTGAGGTGACGTTTCCACGGGTGCACTCGCCTGCTGGGTCGGCCGTGACACGTCATAAGACGGGGTGAACGTCTCATTGCAAGGACGGGCGACGGGTGATGAGCTCTGCGGCGTTGTAGGTTGATGAAGGACGGCCGACGCGTAGTTTACAGACCGCTGGTCTTGTAATGGTTGAGGCAAAGAAAATGCTTGCCTGATTTCTTGGCGCACCACTTCAGCAACTGAAGCCACAGGTTCTTGCGGAGTCGCAAGGTTTCGAAGCTCCTCGCGAATGATCTCGCGGATGAGCTCTCGCAGGGAACACTCGCTGTTGGCAGTTAAGGCAGGGACGCCGATGGACGCGTTGTGTAGTCTGTCATACTGGCGGCACCGTTGCTGAAGTGCTCGTTCGATCGTTGTAGCCTCCTTTATAAATTCCGCTACAGTTTTTGGCGGGTAGCGAAGGAGACCTGCGAACAGTTGCTCCTTTACGCCTCGCATCAAATGTCGGACTTTCTTGGTTTCGGGCATCTCCGGGTCCGCTCGGCGAAAAAGGCGGGTCATATCCTCCGCATACATGGCAACGCTCTCATTCGGTTTCTGGATACGCGACTCGATGAGCTGCTGAGCCAAATCGCGACGGTTGCTGTTGGCAAACGCATCCAACAGCTGTTTAAATTCGCTCCAGGCAGATAGCGTGCCTTCCCGGTTCTCGTACCAGGTGCGAGCGCTGTCCGCCAGGGCGAAGTAGACGTGCGATAGTTTCTGGTCTGGATTCCAACGATTCGCCCGGGCGACTCTCTCGTACTGATCGAGCCAATCCTCAACGTCCTCATAAATTTCACCGTGGAAGGTCTCAGGAATTCGCGGGTGCTCAAGAGTCACCTGTGAGGCGCCTTCGGTGGCCATTGCTCCAGACGGAGGAGGGCTCCTTGACGGGGAGAGTTCCAAGGGAATCAGCTCAGGGCTTAGGCCTCGTTGTCGGCGGCTGTATCGGTGGACAGGGGTATCCACCGCAGGAATTTCCTGCGCGTTCGGTCCAGAAGTGTCGCTCCGCAAAGGAGTCCCGAGCATCAGGGGTTGAAGCCCAGCACCTCCACCAGTGTCGCGACGCAGAATAAACTGGCACGGGACCGCAATGCGAAAAGGCAGAACTAGATCTGTATTCCACTGAGAATACTACAGAGAATACTGGAGCAGCCGCAGCAACTTCGTCTTCATCCAAAAATGCCGGTAGGCGCAGCGCGTGCTTCTCAGCTGGTGGTCTGCGAATGCCTTCTTGTAGTCGTAACAATATCATGAGATCCTTAGCCATTTCAGGAAGCAGAGGCAAACCTATCCACACCCACACCAGCAACTTGATAGATCTCAAGCCACAGACCTACGATGCTTGCAAACGCACACGTTTAAGATGCTTGCAAACGCACACGTTTAAGGCAGCCGAGTACCGTAACCACTACACCACCGTGGCGGATATAAAGCTCATCTGACCGCTAGCAACGATAACCTTTCGCAGATTAACGCTCAGTTTGAAGAGTATCGACCCTTTCACTGTTTACAAACAAACGCGTCCCTCGCGTCCTCCAGGCGACTTCCGGCGAAGGGCACGTGATTGCACCCGTTTGTATTCTCGTTGGGGGTGAGGAAAACAACAATAGAACGCAGGATCCCAGCGACCGGAGGCATCCCAGGGGCGCGGACCCGTTTGCGGCTCGTCGGCCACCCGTCGGTGAAAAGATCTATATTCCGACAGAACGAATAGGAGTATGCAGCCGAAGGAGAGTACCACGATCAAGCAGTCAGCATACTATCCGCGTTACGTTACCGAATCTGCGAACACGAACGAGATCAATACAGTCAATCTCAAGCTCGAAAGCACAGACACCGCTGCTGTCAGAAATAATACCACCGCCAGATATATGGGAACGCGCTTGCCACAGCTGCATATCTCAGCCCTTATAGGGGACATCACTCAGCGGACGGGCTTCTGGGAACAGTTTGAGCAAACGATTTGCCTCAATAGCGATTTCACGCCTTCCACCCAATTCTCAAAAATTTCCTGTCTGGTGATGCGGCGGCAACCATTGCGGGTTTTCCCGCTTCATAATCATGCTACACCGATGCTACCGCGCTGTTGAAAGATTCGGCGAGAGGTCAAGAATAATTCTGCAGCATTTGATGGCACTGCAAAATCTCCGAAACGTGAAAACACCCCTTGATGTGCTTGGTTTGCGCAGATTCTACGTTGCCACGCCACTAAATATTCGCTGTCTCGATGCACTGAATGTGCCGACTATAGTGTATCAGCTATGCTCATCGAGATTCTGCAGCAGGCTCCACTTCACGACATGTCTGCGTTACATCACAGAGAAACGACACCACGCCTTGTCACGATCATCTGACTTACCCTCTCTACAAGGCTCTGCGCCAACTTCACTAGCAGCTACGTCAGAAGCAAAGCTGAGCGGCCTACTGCAGTTCCTGCGGGCCGAATTAGAAAGCACAGAGCAGCACGCCATGCTACGTCAGCGATCTTTCGCGGATGATCACATGGAACAAAGGCACAGTGTAAGACCTACATCATCTGTTTTGCACGCCACATCTCTCGCAAGGTATAAATGTTTTTTCTGCTGCACTGATCAACGTGGGACGCGGAGCTGCAACGCCGATATTGCTCTTGACGACAAGAAAGAGCACCCGAGAATAGATAACCGGTCTTTTCGCTGCACGTCAAGAGCCCACCAAGAGAAGAATTGCCGGGTTAAGCTCAAGTGCAGTTCCTGCCGCGGGAGATATGCTTCAAGCATGTATGACCCCAACTACAGGAGGGCAACGCCGTCGTCGACAAAAGAAACTTCGGAAAGTACCGCGGTATGTGTTTTGTCTAACAGTCTGTCTTCCTTTGATGGCGTGTCGTCCACTGATCCATAATCTAGGACCTACGCACTCTACCTCTAGACATTCCGCGCTAAGATAATGAATCACGGCAAGAATAAAACCGTTCGCAGAATTCTGGATGGAGAGAACCAGACTACTTTCATTCAGGAAGACTTACCTCTTAGGCCGAACCTCAAAGTGCTCCGCAAGACGCGGCTAGCGCTTAACACCTTAGGAAGTGCTTGCTACTCAGCAGAAGAACAACGCAAAATGGTAGCAGTATTGCTTCGAAACAGGTAGAGCAAGAAGTCCTCGCACATACAAGCTGCAGTGGTTCCGGTTGTCTGCCACGATATAGCTACGCCGGCGGCAGACAGTGCATTCCTTGAAACTTTAAGAAGCCAAGGTAAGGTGCTAGCTAACTATTCCTCTGATGAAGACACCGCAGAGTCTGGAACAGGTTCGCTAATAGGTTGTGTTTATCTTTGGCAAGCAATCACCAGTAACGTCATCAGATGCCCAGATGTTCCTGGTCTGGCAGCCATAACTACGACATTCGGGTTTGTACGGAGACCGTTTTAGGCTGTGGCACGCATGCAGCAGAAGAATCTACATTGGACATCTTGTAGTGTTTTTTAAAAATAGAGGCTATGTGCATTATTCACTCAAACTCAGCTCCCTCCAATGAGAGACTGGTGCAGTTTAAGGAGAAAGTCTGGCGGCCGATGCTCGGTTGCACTACCGTCGAAAGACGGCCGCAAGCATCTTTTGGGCGATAAATACGACACCGCCGTCAACCGACCCAAAACACTCCGCAGCAGCATGGAATACTGGAGAAATATGATGCCAGCGAACTTGCAGATGGGGCCTGAAGAAGTAGTGCTAACACGGAGCTCTTATGATGAAGTGTACTACATGCCACATCGCGAAGTTATATGAGCACTCACAACGAAGCTGCGAGTAGTGTTGCACGCTCCATCGCATGCAAAGGGGTACTTGTCACTAGACAACGGTTTGAACAACGGAACTAACTTGAATCCGGAATTGGTCCAAGTTTCTTTTTTCGTTTTCGATACTATCAAATAGCAATAAATGCTGACCATCGAGAAAGCTTTTTTTGCAAATAGAGATACAGCAATGAGATCGCGATGTACCTCGGTTTCCGCGGTTTGAAAACGTAACCCGTGGAGAAAATGACGTATTCACATGGCCGATGACCCGCGTGCCTTTCGTATCAAACATCAAGCCCTTTTCTTCCGATGGCAAGAATACACCACCACCTGTAGAACACAAGTGCAGACGACAAAGCAGTTGCCCGCACTTTGAAGCACAGTTTCTTTTATGTATATGTGGTAACATGGGAATGAGTTTCTATGTGGACGATTTGCTGCTAGGAGCCGACATTTTTGACGAAGGCTTACATGTGTATACCAAGGCAAGGTCAATTTTAGAAAACACCGGAGTGAATATGTGGAAGTGGAAGAGAAGCGACAGTCAACTGCAGGAAGATTTTGAAGAAAACGAAGAGTCTTCATGAGCTTCATACCAGTTCAGCAGCAGCTTTTGGCATGCGATGGAACACTGAAGAAGATTGCCTGGAATATTCAAAGCCATTAATGCAGTACCTGGTTCCTGTCAAGGCGGGCACGAAATGGCCAATATTAAGAACCAGTTCCCGGATGTTTGATCCCGGTGGTTGGTGGGAAGGACTAATCCGGTCGATGAAGTCATCACTGCGCAAAGTTCTCGGGAAAAGTAGTCTAGAAAGTGAGGAGTTCAGGGCTGTACTTCTACAAGTCGAAGCAGTTATCAATTGCCGTCTAATGACCTATGCATATTCACAAGCTGGAGAACTTTCACCGATCCGCCCGGCGCACTTTCTCGCCTGGACTACAATCCTCACTCATCGAGACCCAACATCCAGTGACACTACAACTTGGCCCTAGACCACTAGGAAAGATGTCCGGAAGCCAAGGTATGAGCAGAAGCTACTTAATAATCTCTGCTAAGGATGAGAAAGAGAGTATCACTGAAATTGCGATTTCTGCATCGATACCCACCGATATCCAAACTGTGTCGTTTTACTGCGAGACGACACAAACAATTAAGACGACACAAACCTTTGGTCGTTGGCTCGACTATTGAACCATACACTAGTCGCGATGAACTAGTACGGGCTCGTTCCATCAACACACAAGAAGGCAGAGTGCTAAAAAGCCTGTTCAAGCTCTGTGCCGCCTGGAGATGCCTACTGCTCCTGGGGCGGGGCACGATGTAGAAAATGGAGTTATGTAAAGCAGCCTAAAAGAAGACCAATGTTCGATCACCCTGGTTGTTACGCAATGGACTTCTACTGTTTCTTTTAACGCGCTGCCATCTTAGTATTTCCACTATATCCGACAGAAACCACACACTAGACATAGGAGGAGGTTGCCTTGCCGAGGTTAGCGGAATGACATGCCGCCCCGCCTAGCTTTTTTTTTTTTTTGGGGGGGGGGGGGGGGGGCGATAGTCTTTCTTTGCCTACCTAGACGCGAAAAGCTTATTCTGTCTGTCTATCTGTCACTCTATTCAACCGGCCGCAAAAAACCAACCGTGCTACTAGCACTGGCGGACGGGGTCATACACGTTCAACATTACGCGGCCCATAAAAAGCCTCAGGTCGATTTGAGGTAAAACGTACATGTATCTGCAGCATTGTTTTCAATGCATATACAGATTGGACTGTTTTTACATTGAAATCAATGCGTTATAAATGATGTCGAAGAGACGCTAGGGCTTAAATCCGACAGTATCCGCGGCTCTGTAGCAGGCTTTATGCCAACAGTACTAAAAGACCGCAACAGATGGCGCGAGAGCAAGACGAACGCGGGGAATTTGAATTGAAAGCAGCAAAACTTCCATGGCATCCATCAGGGTAGGAGTGAGAATGGAGGGAGAGAGCGCGAGGTGTAGAAGCGGGGAGAATAGAGGGTGTTACGTGTAAGGGGCGGCGGAAGACTTTTGGCTTTCGATGTCATATGCAGCGAACAAAGCACACATGCAGGGCCTCTTTAAGGTACGAAGCACCTTCTGGGCTGGCCTACGACGTATCTCTGCTGCCGTCACGGTGGGCCCATCCTGGAGGCAGTGCACACAGACAGTGCAAGTGTAGAGTTGTCCAGTCAGAAGCGATTCTAACGAGTCTCTTCTAATGCGCCCGGGCTGCCGACATCTAACGTCGTCGTCGTGGCAAGCCCGTGACTGACGTTTTCTGTGGGAAACACCGCCACATCAGCGGATATTTCGCACCTTCCCGAGTTTCACGTTAGTGCAGCTGCATCTTGCGCATCGAGTGACGTTGAAGTACGTTGCGTCTTTCGCCGTCAGCATAGCTTTGCATGAGCGATGCGTGCAGAATCATTGCATCGGCGGAACTCAACCGTTTCTGGTAATGCGCCCGGACTGTCGGCATGTAACGTCGTTGTCGTGGCCACGGTAAACCAAGCCCGTTTACAGCGGTTGACGTTTCATGTGGGGAACACCGGCACATCACCGCATGCTTCACACCTTCCCAGCTTTCACCTTAGTGGAGCTGTCATAATTTGTAGCTCCAAGCCCGAAATAGACGCACCGCGAAGGAGTATGCCAGAATCCGGTGTCGAAGCGCATCGGCGCATATCTGTGCATCGTTGCTCCATCGATTCCGGCAGTCATTGTGATCGGCGTTCGCGCTTTTCACGAGGACTCGTAGCTGTGACCGTTTTTGATGCATAATACAATGCCAAAGGAAACTAGCCTAATGAGAAGCGAGCACAATGAAATAAACTCAACACTCGCCAGATTGTGAAATGTACCAAACAAGACGCTTGACATTTTGATACCCGTGTACGGGTGCCTCCATTAGAATAAAAGGTGATGTATAAGTACAGGAGAAATGCTGCACTGACCATCTGCAGGTTCGGGGTACGTTCTAGCGTATCCTATCAACCGTAAATTATGTAGTGTAAAATGTTCTATTGTTAGCTCGCGAGTATAGTCTTACGCGTGGCAGTAATTGTTTCCGAGTCCTTGTCTATGCTCTGGCCTGTGTTGTCGTGGTATTCATACAAAGGAGCGTGAAGCGAGTTTCCATTTGTGACACGATACTTATGCTATGTAATGAGGCTTTTTTTTAATTGCCATTTGCCAACAGGTTCGCTAAGAGTTCGCTAAGAATCTTTATACCACATCCGGACGTAGCGATGTTTTGAAGCAATCGTTTACGTCCATTATTTCACCACGTGGCTTGCTTTAAGCGTGCGGTATTCATTGAACACTCACCACAGCCTCACTCACACCGCGCGTATGCGGCATAGGCGCGACCTTCCACTTGGTGGCCGCCTGGCGGATGGCCGCTGAGGCACGACGTCCTTGCTTCTTAGCATTAGATGCGGCTGCTCAGTGCTCGACCATCCCTTACACGCCGATTCCAGTTCAGCTCAGAGCATTGTTAGCCTCGAACAAACCTGACAAGTGTGGCCCAACTGTGAAACACGACCGTGCACTTGTGTGCACAAAAAGGAAATCGGGGCATTTCCCTGTGTGCATGGGCTCCCGACAGACTTTTCAGGCGGAAACTTCGCGTGCACATTGCACGACAAAGAAAAATAGTGGAAAGGGAAAGGCAGAGAATGTAACCACGTTAGGACGGCTGGTATATGCTACCCTACAAAAGCAACAGGATTGCTCAGACTGAAAGTTACAGAGGCACACGGAAACAGTCGCATTCCGTCACTCTTGCGTGGTGCGCGACACCACTGTTACAGCCGCTTGTCCAAGTCTGTTTCTTTTAAAAAATATAAGCTTGGCCTTCGTCAACCTCACCTGCGATTTCTTCTGTTGACAACACGTAAGAATCGTTTCCAATGATATCGTTCTATTGTCGAGGTGCCCTAGAGCGGACGCGAGGGATTTCCTGTGAACGTGATATCAACGAACGTTATATCAATGACTGGGATATGTTGCAGCATCTCCTCGTTATGACAGGCATCAAAAAGAATGTTGTCGGCCATTCCAATGCTAAACTACTGTTTAGTGACATTCTTTTGCGGCAATCTAGGGCAATTATTGCACTAGAATGATTTCCCGCAATGTTTTATAGGAGAATCAGAGGTGGTCGAGCATGTCTCATACGTCTGTCGTGTAATGACCCACGTGTTCACCGCGCCAACTAGGCCCAAAGGAAACACGCTGAACGCACCGATTTCACTGTAACGAAGTGCATATCTACCATTCGATTTGGTCGCCTTCAGACCATGCTCAACGGCGCTAGAAGTTCACAATTAGAAAATAGTTTTGTCTCTCATGGGTTTAGGTAGGATGGAGGCATTCGATTATGCGGCGGTGTTTCTTTCTAGGCGGGGCCTGCTTGAGTTTTCAATTTGTAACTAGTGGCTGGCTACGTTGGAGAAGAATGAGCGTCGTATACAAACGCGATTATTGCGAGTGTTGGGTTGCTATGCTTGATGAACGCTTTAATCGCCCTGTCGGGCACTCACCGGGTTTTATTAAGGGACCCTGTTGTAAAGCAACTAAGTAACCTACGATGCAACATCATGCATCCCAAACATAAATTATAACAATTCAGACAACAGATGATGATACATAAACATGTGCAACCCTAAGAGTCGTACAAATTGGCATGTAGGGGAACGCACGTGGCTCCTGACAAAAGATGACCGCCTGTCAGCTTGCTTCGCTGCCAAAGACGTCGAAAGATGATAGTCTTCTGCCCCACCTGATACGTAACGCCTCCTCTTCTCCCACCTCCCGCCCCTCACGCTCATTCTCTACTCTCCCTACTCCCCTAAAGGAGGTAACGGAAGTTTTCCTGAATCCAATTCAAATTTCGCGCTTTTGCCCTGCCCTCGCGCGATCTGTCGGGCAGCGCCGGCGGCGCGCCGCAATCAGAGGCGCTGCCGAACGGACACTGCCCTTTCTTTCTCAAAACGCAGATCATTCTTAACGATAGCAAGTGAGGGTGATGAGCGTAGCTGTCTCTTCGCGGAGGCGAGCACGCACGAAGGTTAGCGGCCCAGAAAGTACACGCAAGAGGAACGGGAAACTGACTGTTTCTACATTTCCCGCTCGCTCCTCTTCGACACCACTTCTAACGCGTTCATTTTTCACTTAAAACCCAGTCCAATGTGAACTCTTAATTAAATGAACGCTAGGTACCACGGTTATGTACATACATGTTGCTTCAATAGGCAGATTTCCTTTGAGATATATGATGTTGACGTGTATGACCCCGTGAACTCGGCCAAGTTTTGTTGTTTGTTCTCATGGTCCGTTTGAACCGATTGGGCGTTTGAATCGTATGACAGACTCACAGAAAGTTTTTCGCCATGAGAAACACGTTTGAACCATACGGAACAATATCAGGGGCAAAGTTAAATTACTCCAAAAGCAAATACTTTTTCATTAGTGATCCAAATGGACGTGTACAGATTACATCGGCTTTACAGTGGTCCCCAAATATGAAAATTCTAGGAATCACTTTTGATCTTTTTGGTATGTCTGAAGATATTGGGCCCCAATTGTAGAAGCGTTTAGGAGTAATGTAAAAGCTGCTAAAGAGTTTGACTTTCCTCTACTAGAACGACGTTACCTTATTCAGTCTGTTTTTTCTAGGTAATTTCTGGTACATCTGTCACACAGCTAAGCCCCCCTTACGGATTTCCAGGACTACAGAGTCTTGCGAATTCCTTTTTCTGGGCTGGTGGCACGGAGATCCTCTCGCGACCAGCACTAGCACAACCACGATGTTATATCTTGCTACAGACGTGCCGAAAAGAACCAGACAAGTTCCGGTGAACGACGTTTATTGACCCATGCTTTTGGGTTCGTGGCTCGGGCAAGAAAGGACGCCGCTAGCAAGGGGCACTCTGCTTTTAACGTCTACTGGCGCATGCGCACTTCGCAGAGTGCTCTTATCAGTGAAGCGCCAGCCGACACAACACCACCTCCCCTTTTTAATAACGCGTACAGTCATTCAGAGTCCAGCTTGGAATCTATCTGGTGCGCGACGATTTCGCATGGGGTAGCGTCTTGTCTCGGCAGCTGCTGGCGTTGCCTGTGGCGTAACCGGCGTTGCCCTGGACGGTTGTGAACTAGAAGGAACTGGTCCGTCGCCGGTCTCAGGAAAAACCAGGAACTCGCTGGTCGTAGCTTCTTTAGTTGTGCTATGCGCAGTGGTAGCGTTCTCTGGAGGCCGGTGCAGCAGCTGATCCTGGTGACGACGCCAGGTGAAGGTGCCCCTCGGTGTGGTTGCACGCACTTGGAAAGAGACAGGTCCTGTTTGAGCAACAATCACAGCGGGAGCCCACTTTGGTTTTCCCGAATAATTACGTGCTAACACGTTGTCGCCTACAATGAACTGACGTTCGCGACACGCACGACCTGTGTCCTGAGTGCACTGTTTGTGGGCTACTCTTTCCCCCACGGAAGGCTTTACGGCATCTAGCCGACTGCGTAAGCGTCGTCCCAGTAGCAACGCCGCTGGTGATTCACGAGGCATCGCATGCGGCATGTTGCGATAAGACAGCAAAAATTTATGCAGCTTTACCTGCAGTGACTCTCCTGTGAAGTCTTTGCGGAGGGCGTTCTTTAAGGTCTGAATAAAACGCTCTGCCAGCCCGTTGGAGCTGGGGTGGTAGGGAGCCGTGAGGACGTGCCGTGCGCCCATTGCCTGCACAAATTGCTTGAACTCCTGCGAAACAAATTGAGGCCCATTGTCAGAAACAATTGTTTCAGGGAAACCGAAACGTGCGAAGAGCTCGGTCAAACAACGAATCGTGCTTTCTGCAGTTGTCGAGCGCATTTCGAAAACTTCTGGCCATTTAGAATGTGCGTCGACCACCACTAAAAACATGGCATTCTGAAAAGGTCCCGCAAAGTCTACGTGCACACGCTGCCACGGTGAAGTCGGCCATGACCACGGGTGAAGAGGTGCGTTGCTTGGCGTGTTGCGTTGCTCTTGACAACAAACGCAGCTTTTGATGCGACGTTCGAGGTCTGCCTCAAGCGTTGGCCACCACACGTAGCTTCGCGCTAGCTCTTTGCTGCGCACGATGCCGGGATGGCCGTCATGGAGTTCGTCCAAAACGAACCCTTGTAGCTTTGCAGGGACGACTACTCTTGTGCCCAGCATGACGCATCCCTGATGCACCGTCAGCTCGTTGCACCTGCGAAAATAAGGCTTTAACTGCTCATCCGCCACCGACGTGGGCCATCCAACACTTGTGAATTCTTTCACTTGACAAAGAACTCTGTCTTTATTCGTGGCAGCCGCGATATCTCGACTAGAAACAGGCAACGAGTCCAATCGCAACGAAAAAAACGCTTCTTCTGTTTCTTTGGTATCCGTTTCAAGATCCGGGAGCGGCAGGCGCGAGCAAAAATCGGCTTCCGCGTTCTCGCTCGATTTCTTGAAGATAAGATTGTACGAGTACGCTGCCAACGTCACGGCCCAACGTTGCAACCGCGCAGCCGCGATGGTGGGA
Source organism: Hyalomma asiaticum (assembly GCA_013339685.2). Lineage (NCBI taxonomy): Eukaryota > Metazoa > Arthropoda > Arachnida > Ixodida > Ixodidae > Hyalomma > Hyalomma asiaticum. The sequence goes on along the minus strand of CM023491.1, from coordinate 70,123,866 downwards.
ATTCCAGTTGTCGGGCCCAATATTGTTTGAAGAGGCTTATGGTCTGTGACCAAAGTGAATGAGCGCCCATACAGATAGAAATGGAACTTCTTTACACCAAAAATGATGGCTAACGCTTCCTTCTCCAGTTGACTGTATTTCTTTTCCGCTTCAGATAGCGTTCTTGAAGCGTAAGCAATCGGCCGTGCCCTACCGTCATCGTAGACATGAAATAGGACGGCTCCTACACCATACTGTGACGCGTCGCATGACAGCCTAAGTTGTTTTTCAGGGTCATAGTGTGCGAGCGTAGGTGGTTGCGCCAGTAGCGCTTTCACCTGGCTAAATGCTTTTCGAGCATGCTCGTCCCAGTGCCACGCTACTGTTCCCTGCAGAAGCCTGTAAAATGGTTGAGCTATCGTAGCTAACTGGGGCACGAACTTGCTGTAATAGTTGACAACGCCCAACACAGATTGAAGCTGCTTCTTTGACTTCGGCTCTGGTGCCTGGAGGAGGGCGTCAACTTTATCTGACAATGGGGAAATGCCTTCAGCGCTGATTTTGTGGCCAAGGTAGTGAAGTTCGCTTTCAAAAAACGAGCACTTCTCTTTCTTTACCCTGACGCCTCGGCTTTGAAGACGCTCCAGCAGCGCTTCGAGATTGGCTAAGTGGTCCTCTGTTGTTTTCCCCGTTACCAAAATATCGTCCAGGTAGCAGCGAACGCCCTTGAGACCCTTCAACATAGTGTCCATTATCTTTTGGAAGATCCCCGGCGCGGACGATATCCCAAAAGGTAATCTGTTGACAATGAACAATCCTTTGTGGGTATTCAATGTTAGGTATTGTTTTGAGGCATCAGACATCACCACTTGCTGGTAAGCGCGGTTCAGGTCGATCTTTGAAAAATGCGTGCCTCCAGCCAGAGCAGCGAACAAGTCATCGACCTTCGGCAACGGATAACGCGTGACGTCAAGGCAAGGATTAACTGTCACCTTATAATCGCCACAGAGGCGTATGCCACCGTCTTTCTTGATAACAGGTACCACTGGCGTGGCGTAATCTGATGTGGCGACGGCTGTTATGATGCCCATTTTTTCCATCTTGGAAAGCTCCGCCTCGACAGACTTTTGCAGCGCGAACGGCACGTTTCTTGCTTTGAGAAACTTCGGTGCCTCATTAGGCTTGAAGTACAACTCTGCCTTTTCCTCGGTAATCATGCCTAGCTCATCTTTAAAGAGAGAGTTATACCTTGTGATCAAAGTGTTTAGCCTTTCTTCTAAACGACAAGAAGTTGGCAGCTCTGACCTTGGCAAATGGTGGACGTTCCATATTTTGCTCCACTCCAGCCTGATTGCCTGAAGCCATTCCCGGCCTAGCAATGGCGGTCCTTCCTGGTCGACAACGTATAAAGGCAGGCTCGCCGTGTTGCCGCCGTGCTGCACCTTGACCTGTAGGACGCCTCTTGGGATCACCAGGGCTCCTGTGTAGGTGCGCAGCTTGAGTTCAGTCGGCTCGAGGCTGGTTGATGAAAAAAATTGTCGGTACTGTGTGAAAGGCATCACTGTGACGGCTGCACCCGTGTCTAGCTCCATCGGGACTGCCACATCATTTATTTTCATCGGTACCATGATAGGCTCAGTGCTGGAAGCAGATACACCCTTTACGGCCACCACTTCTGAATGGGATACCACCGCTAAAGTTTTTACCGGGCTTTTGATGGGGCGTTTCCCGCGCGACGTGCCGGAGCAGCTACGGCAGACCCGTTGAAGGTGCCCCCTTTTGTTGCACTTATAGCATTTGTCGTTTAAATGTGGACACCCTTTGCTGAAATGTTTCGGCGACCCGCAGCGAAAACATGCCTGCGCCTGGACACTCGAAGCCGCCTCTACTTTATGCATGGCGTTGGCTGCAGACACGCCCGTGCGGGCTTCCGCAGTGCTTTTCATTGCCGCCTCCATAGCCATAGCACGCTCTACCGCTCTCTGAAACGTGAGCTTGCTGTCCTCGGTGAACAACACTCGCTGCATATCCTCTCTTAATAAACCGCACACGAAGCGATCCCGGAGGGATTCGTCTAACGAGCTTCCAAAATCACACGTTCGTGCTAGCTTCCGTAGCTCGGCAACGTAATCAGAAATGGACTCGCCTTCGAATTGCTGCCTCCTGTGGAACTTCGCTCGCTCGCCGATGACCGAAGGTTTCGGTGACAGATGGTCCCCTAGAGTCTTCTTTAGCACCTCGAAGCTCTTCGTTGAAGGCAGGTCCGGGGCGACCAGTGATTTCAGAAGACTGTAGGTTCTGGGACCGATAATGCTCAGGAAGGCATGTACTCTGTCACCTTCGGGAACACGGTTGACGATCAGAAACGACGTTAGCCGCTCGTCGTACGACGCCCAGTCTGTCGTGGAAACGTCGAATGGTTCCATGTGGCCCAGTTGACCAGCAAACTGCATTGAACCTGCACTGGATTCTTCGTTCATTGTATCAGTCAGCGATGTGAAAAAAAAAAGCAGCACTCTTCAATCGTCGATACTGAACACAGGCTCAATGCCGAGATCACTTGCCTTCCTTGACGCTGTGCAACACTTCAAGGTCCCACCCTCGTCGCCATGTGTTATATCTTGCTACAGACGTGCCGAAAAGGACCAGACAAGTTCCGGTGAACGACGTTTATTGACCCATGCTTTTGGGTTCGTGGCTCGGGCAAGAAAGGACGCCGCTAGCAAGCGGCACTCTGCTTTTAACGTCTACTGGCGCATGCGCACTTCGCAGAGTGCTCTTATCAGTGAAGCGCCAGCCGACACAACACACGAGATCATGGCGGTTTCGCGTTTCCCAATGTTGCAGTCACCGCGTCTCTCTTGTCTCTCCGCACCTTGATGTGGAGTTTGTCAAGTGACGAAACACCAGCACAGACCCTGGCGCGATATTTCCTAGGTACAACGCTAAGCGTGTTAAGGCCAATGAGTCTCGCAGACTATGGGCCTCAGTCATCGGAAATACCGACAATGTACAGAGCCATCCTAGCGTCTCACAGGCGTCTCCCGACTACATGCCCCGACGCATGTTACCACAGGTAAAGTGGTTGACATGATGGCCGCTCTTATGGAACCTCTAGCCCCAACACAGCCTTCCCGAAGCGCACCAACAGCAGCAATGGAAACGTATAGGCGATTCGCAAAGCGCCGACGACGCCATCTGCCGCCACGGCGCGGAAGCGTTGGTGGGTCCGGGCGAGCAGTGTTCCCGCGAGCGTGTACGCGAGTGCATGGATGGATGTGTTTTCATCGTGATTTAACGACTCTGTCGGGCTTCAGCGATGTCGAAAAATAACTGCTGCGTTATCGGCTGCTCTCACACACACAAGGAATCGCCAGGAACCCACTTATACAGGTTTCCAGTGCTATTTCATGAGCGAGAGCGGCGGCGGCGGTGGATTGCGGCTGTACAACGCAGAAGGTAAAGAATCGCGCTTTGTTTACGGCAGTGTTAGAACGATTGCCGTGTCTTTATTTCTCCATTTATGTCGCTACGTCTTCAGCGAACGCTACTACGTTTACACTTGGTCACCTCGCGTGCATTATAGATGCTACAATGCACACGAGGTTGTTATTACTGATAAGACGCGATGCCTAGGCTCTCTTGAAAAACGAATGGCGCGAAGCGCAATGCCAGAGAATGTGGGGCAGGTGACGGCTCCTTTACAAAAGCGCCGTGGAATCGCACGTGTGCTGCACGAAATCGGCTGCATTCTACCTATTGACGGCACTGGAATGCGATCACCGGTGCAGAATGTTCGCTGTGCGCTCGCCTCAACTATATGCATATTGGCAGTAAAACATGACACCTGTGCGCATTGAAGGCTTTGACGATCACGTAGAATCCAGCGCCATTTTGCAACACTTGGTAATAGCTTGCAAAAAACATAGCAAATACGTAGCCAAGCTGTTATGACAAGCTTAATGACCACCAGCTCCGCAGTGACTAAGTCTCGCGCCACTAGGGCAAGCTGCCGTGGTATATTTTCACAAGTTTATCGTGCTGGTTTCAAAGTTTTACCAACGCTGACCCTTCGCGTGGCCGCACCCGTGAAATCCATGCGCCGGTGCGACAGCGATCCCTCAAGATCTACTATATAAACACATGGCACGTAAACGAAGCTACTGCGTCGAGAAAAAACGTTGGTTCACGCGTCAACGCATGCAGGCATTAGTGATCGGGACGTTATAGAGAAAGCGGTGCTATGAGTTCCACTTCGTAGGGAAGCTTGTTGACGCTTGTCTGCGGCAAACACTTGGCGGGTATGGTGACATTGTCGTTCCACACAGCTGTGACCTCGGACACATGCCCACTATTATAATGTGCAACTCCTTTGTGCACACTATCACCGCAAAAGTAATTTTCTGGGACGCGCACAAGCGGAAAATCGCACGCGCGCACTTCCGTCATGCTTGCAGTGAAATGAGGCGTCTGCTACGCGACCCATCAGCGGTTCCAACGGCCGCCGCTACGCGGCTTTCAGTGGCGCCCCTACAGGCGCTGCGCATCGCGTATAGCCGCAGCTATATTACCCGGCCACTTCCGTGATTTTGTCTGGAAACTCGGTTGGGAGATCCTTCGAACACGTGACAGGCTGGAACGCTGGGGTTTAGTGCCCGTCTCCACGTGCCCCAACTGTCGACTGACAGAGACAAACCGCAATGTGACACTGTCACGGATTGACATTGCCTCGTGGTGAAATATAAGTGAAGGTGGACGGCATGGCCGCACATGCAATTTTAGAAGCGCTTCGACCTCTCCAAAAACGTCGAAAGTTCTCGGCCTTTCCGGAGAAGACATGGAGATGATGGCCTCCCTGAGCTGGGAAGCGTGAACTTGAAGCATTCCCATGCGATCCCCCGGCGTGGTTCTTGAAGGCCCGAACAACGGTGCTTCGGATCAGCAATGCAGGACAAAACAGCAGGACAGCCGTTTGACGTGCACTGGCCACGTGCGCACGTACGCTATTGTTTGCTCGGTTGCCACCGTGTTCAAAGGGGACAAGTACGCATACCATTGTTTACCGGCGAAGGGCACCCCCGCCACGCTGATGACCTGTCAATCGGGGGAGTAGAATGAAGAGGCCCGTCGGCGACCACGAGAAAGGGTTTGGCGATCGCTCTCTCTAGTGCATTAATTGCGAGAGGGATATTTTGGGCGGAGCCAGAAATGACGTTCCAAAGCAATTGTCTCACAAACACGCCCTGATTCCGAAGACAGGGAATCAGGAAAAACATGCGGGTATTTAAGCGAGGAGCATTGAGGAGCACGGGGTTCTAGTCGCTTGGCTTACATGGCGTAGAAGCAGATCATCGTATCGATCTAGAAGTCGTTAGCTTGGCTCTGTATCGGCTGGCCACCTAACCTTAGCCGCTTCGCCTAGTTGAGATGTGCGCTTACCGTCTGCAACGTAGGCATCGGGACTTCGGCTCAAGTTAGTTAAAACTGCTCGGGTTTGCCATCAAGCACTAGCTCCCCGGGAACATCAGCGCCGCAACTCCATCGACCTCAACGCTGTGCCGTACCAGACTGCCGCACCAGACCGTCGTGGACCCTTCGACGCTGCCGGTCATCAGCACGTATGCCACCACCTGTTTCTATCCATGAACTTTCTTCTTGAACTTTCGTTAACTTTTGCAAATTAGATTTCTGTTCTCCGTGTTGTTACTTACTGTTGTTAGTTTACTTTTCCTATTTGTTTTTTGTTTTCGCCTGCTATTATCTGTAAAGTTTTCATCGCTGTTAATTGTTAGTTGAGTGAAGTGTTTACTTTGTATTCTTTGTTGCCGCCCTATCATTATAGATTAAATTTTTGTTGTTTTGTTTTTCTCAACCACGACTCCGATCCTTTCACTGTGTCTGCTTGCGTACGGAACGACCGAAACTGCCGTAGTTCCCTTCACCGACTTCGCGCCGGGGAGCTTGAACACGGCCCTGTAACAGACACTTGGCTGCGTTGTGGCACGTGTCTCTTGGCGCGCTGTTCACGCCGGATTTCAGGGCCAGGGTGTCAGAGCGTTTGTCACCAGAGGAAGGTTTCCACGTGGACGCTTTGCGGCTCTTCTGGTAGTCGCAGGGCTTTTCAGTCTATGGCGGAGTCGCTGAGAAGCCATGGCTGGTATTTGTCGACGACGCGCCATCTGGGCTATATTGGGACGAATGAGACGCGAGATTGTCGCTTTCCTTTCAGAGGAGCTCTTCTTCTTGGGTGAGCGTAATTTTTTGCGACACTGGTTGCGCCCTTTTGTATCAGTAGAAAAACTGCAAGTGTTCTACTCTTCTGCCCGACGTGGTGCTAGAGACCACTGTCAGCGATTACTAGCATACATGAATCTGCTGCTATTTTGTCAGATTATGTCAACATATGAATTGCGCGCTCTTTCTTTTTTTTTCAGAGCGCTAGACGCATGCGCAGTGATGTTGTCAATCCAGTTTCCTGTTCAAACTTGTTCTTTATGTCATATTTTGTATATATTGTCATGAACCATTGTAAAAAGGTTCCTGTATTCCTGTACACACCTGTGATTGCCATGTGATGGCTATGTGATGTCCTCTTGTACATATGTAAATAAAGCTTTTTCTAAACAGAAACTATCGTCTTTCATACTGGCTCGACCGATTTCACCTCTATTCTTTCTACACCTCGTCTGAGCATCGAATTACGGCATGCACTTACAAACGTCCTTCGCGAAGCAAGGTGCAAGAGACGTTTCGGATTGTGCTGTCGGCATTGAAAAGAAGTTCCTTGGTTAAACATCACATGAAGCAGCCTTACTTGAAGCGCTCAAAGTATTTATTTTGCAGAACTTCGCTGCCAACTTGGAAAGTAAATATAAGAAGAGTTCGACGTATTTTTCGGAAAGTTCGTGTACACTGCAAAAGGTCGCAACGGTAGAAGTCGGTAAAAATCTTGTTGAAAAGCTGTATGCCCATGTACGCTATCACAGTACCTGTACGAGCTTGAGCTTGAGCCGCACTTCTTCCTCGCTTTGGTTGTCGATGTCAGCCTTGAGGCGCAAACTCTCGCCGCAGCAGTAAGCAGACCGTTCGAGGGCGCTACGCAAGCTCACCACACCCCTCTGGCAGCAGAGGCAGCACACTGCACGCTTGTCCTGGCCCACCAATGGTTTCTGCAAAAATACAAGCCACTTGAGCTGGTGCAAGTGGCCAGCAGAGATGCGCTTACGAGATACTGCTCTTCCATGCAGTCGATGTGTGGCCCGATGATGGTGAAGTACTTCATTCCCTGCGGTGGCGACGCATACGGGATGTCCATAGTGACCTTCACGTAATAGCGCACTGTGCAGGGCCGTGATTCGAACGAGCATGGCAGGCTGCTCTCAGGCAGCTGGAATCGGAAGGGAAAAGCGTGCTGGCCCCGGGGTAGTATGGGAAGGTTCCCGTCACTCTTATCTGCATAAAGACAAAACACACTGTGCACAGCTCTGAGGATATTCAGATAAGGGGAGTGGGAAACAGGGGGAACCGACAAATTTGGGTACACAGCGTTTCAAGAACAGTGCTGCTGTACCATCTGGTCCTATTTTAGAGCTTTGTTTTTCCTCTACATGAGAGCCACTTCTATCCACTCTGAATCTGCAAGGCACGCCTTCACCTCATCATTCAGCTAGCTGTCTCTGATGTGGTTGAAAGCCTTCTTTTCGTGGCACCTCTTTTCCTTCTTGAGGACGACGGGCTTGTCCGAACGTCTTTAACTGCCTACTAGTGTAATGCCTAACAGCGTGTTATCTGCCATTATCGGCCACCTTTTTCTTTCCCTCTCCTGTCTTTCCTCTTTCTAGTCCCCATTCCCTTACCCCCGGCACAGGGTAGCCAACCGGACACTCTCTGGCTGACCTCCTCGCCTTTCTGTTTCCTTCCTCCTTCCGCCTCATCCATTGACCCACTTGATCGTGAAATCAGCCCTATCGAAAAATGTGAAATTTCTCTTTGACACGAGGGTGCACCCAAGGTGTTCTCGCATTTATTTCCTTTCTCTGTAATAAAGTTGTCTGAGTCCTTTTTCGTCTCGTGGAGCGTCTTTATCGTGCTGTTTTAAAGATATGAAAGTTAACCAACTCGCAAAATTTTGCACACTGCTCCTATTATTACGTGCACTGAATGCGAAAGCTGCACGGCGCTTCCACGCGACGTTTTGTTTGCCTGGTTTGCGGACACCACAGAGAAGCAGGGTGCTTTGAGAGTCGGAAACGTGTATGGGCGTGTCGGTTATACCTAGAGCAATCGACGCCCATTCTACGTAATATTGAAATCTGGCGGCATGAGATGCTCAAGAGATTCCGTCACTGCAGCTTCCATGTCACCGTAGCCTGGCACATAACACGGTTGTTGTTCATGTGCTCAAATACTCAAAGAGCACGAGTAGGCGAGAGCATCGTAACTCAATCCCATCGCGGAAGCGTATAGTGAAAACCTAGTAGCTAGCAACCGAGGGCGAAAGCGGATTGGCTACTTTTCCCAAGGGACGCTCTGATGTCACGCCATAGCAGCGGCGACACTACAGTGGACTCCGACCGTGCTCCTTTTGCCGTATTTTCGAACGTGTGAGGCCGCTGTCCGTTGGAGAGCTGTGTGGCATGTGTCGGTGGAAGTACCAGGCCCTGCGGGCCCTCAGCTGTCCTAAATGCAAACATTTCGGCAGCAATCTGTCTGGCTGGGTAGAAAATTTAGGAGGTTGAAATTGCTCCCGCCACAGTTTAAAGCGAGCCCGACGTTTCGGGAAGACTCGGTCCCTTCCTCAAGGGGTGACTGTGTTGATCACGGAAGTGTCGCCGCGTCTTGTACTCTCACAACGGCTCCTGCTTTCCCTTTCCTTCACGTTTCGGAGACCCTAAACGTATACCGAAGGCATTGTTTCCAGCGAGTGGTTCAAGAAGGTCAAGAAGTTTCAAGAAGGTCAACACGGTTCCCAAAGCGACATGCAAGATAAACGCGGCCTGCGTTTATCTAAGAAATTTATTATGTATTGCCACCAGCTGCTCGACAACGCCAGAATACGCGAACCGCTTACTACGGGCGAAAACAGCCACCGCGTATGAGGCAAGCAGAAACGCGCATTGCTACGCCGGGCCGCACGTGCTACCACACCTCGTGCTTGAAACTGGCGGCTCCTGATTGATTGTGGAACGACCGGCACGAGCTGGGAAAGCAAAGAAGAGATAGACTAATCTGCATTTGGGGTGGATGGATGGAATAAACTTTATTAGTGTCCTGCAAGAAGCGCGCAAACGCGTTTAGGGCTCCCACGTTGGGACTGAAAGGCCAAGCCTGACAGCCGCATCGCGGGCTTGCTGGGCGGCCCATTTTTGGTCGGCTAGGCTAGAGCTGCGGAGAGCAGCATCCCACTTCGCCGAGGTAGCATCGGGGTTAGCATCATTATGTATAGTGGTGCACTCCCAGAGCATGTGTTTGAGCGTAGCGGTGGTGAGCTTGCAATTGATACAAATGTCATCAGGGTAAATTTCTGGGTAGATGACATGTAGTATATGCGAATTTGGGTAAGTACCGGTTTGCAATAGTCTCAGAGTAAGCGCTTGAGGCCTGTTTAGTTTAGGGCTTGGCGGCGGGAAGACACGGCGTGAGAGGTAGAAATGCTTCGTGATTTCGTCGTATGTTGATGGGACGTCCCTGTTTTCCATGGCCTCGAATCGGCCAGTATCTGCGCGGTCAGTCAGTGCGCGCGCAGAACTGTGAGCAGACTCGTTGAGGTTGACGGGACAGCCAGGGATCTGCCCGATATGAGCAGGGAACCAAATGAGCGTGTGATGACGAAGTTCCTTGGGACTGTTTTGGAGAATGCATAGCGCCTGCGGGGCAATTCTGCCGTTCGCGAAGGACCGGATTGCAGATCTAGAGTCACTAAAGATTACTTCCATGCTGTCGTTGACGATAGCGAGTGCTATCGCAACCTGCTCGGCAATTAGCGGGTCCTTGGTGTAGATCGAGGTACAGTTGGCGAGCTGACCTTTGTGGTTAATAACCACCGCAGTGAACTTCAGACCGCTTCGATATGAGGCGGCGTCTACGAAACAGGCGTTGCTGTCGGATTGATAGTTCTTGAGGATAGCTGCGGCCCGGGCCCTGCGTCTTGAGAGATTGTGTTCCAGGTGAACATTTCTGGGAATTTGCGTTGCTGTTATAAGATCCCTAATGCTTGGTGGGATTTCTACGGAGTCAGCATGGTATGACTGTTCCGTGTACCCAAATTTCTTGAGGATATGTCTGCCAGTTATTGTGGAGGATAGGCGTGCGATCTGAGAGCGCTCCTGTGCTTCCGCAATTTCCTCTAGGGTGTTGTGGATACCAAGCTGCATTAGCCTATCTGTACTGGTGCTGCAGGGAAGCCCGATGGCGCTCTTGACTGCTTTTCTAATAAGTGCGTTGAGTTTGTCGCTCTCACTCCGATACCAATTGTGCATAGCAGCAATGTATGAGAAATGGCAGAGGACGAAGGAGTGTACCAGACGGATGAGGTTTTCTTCCTTAACTCCGTTGTGTTTGTTGGCAACTCTTTTGATAAGCCGTATGGCGTTGTTCGTTTTCCTTACCAGCTTGTTAACAGTCATGGTATTTGTGCCATTTTCTTCAATAATCATACCAAGGACGAGTATATGCTTGACCTTTGGTATGTCTGTGCCACAGCGAGTATGCAGGTTTATGCTTTGGTAGGATTCCTGCCAACCCCTGGGCTTCGGACCCCGTTTGACAGGGCGGTAAAGGAGCAGTTCAGACTTAGCAGGCGAGCATCGCAGCCCGGTGGGGAGGAGATAGGACTCTGTGGTATCGACTGCAAGCTGCAATGCCTGTTCTATATCCCCTTCACAACCGCTAGTTGCCCAGATGGTGATATCATCAGCATATACTGTGTGCTCAATGCCTTCGATCTTGTCTAATTCCCTGGCCAGTCCAATCATAGTCATGTTGAATAGGGTCGGGGAAATGACTGAACCTTGGGGTGTGCCGTATGCACCTAGGTCGACCTCATCGGAGGATAGGTCCCCTGCTTTGAGAATTGCCTTCCTATTGGATAGGAAGCATCTGACATAGTTGTAAAAGTTTGCACCTAGGTTAAGGTTGGATATTGCTTAAAGTATGAATGAGTGTGAAATTTTGTCAAAGGCTTTCTCCAAATCAAGGCCGAGAATCGCCTTGCTGCCGCGAGTGTTATTGTCTAAGACTTGTTGCTTGATTTGAACCATGGCGTCTTGTGTAGACAGCTTGGACCTAAAGCCAACCATACTAGGCGGATAAAGTCCGTTCTCCTCGAGATGTCGAGCAATCCTGTGGAGTATTGCGTGCTCCATAGCTTTGCCAAGGCATGACGTCAGCGAGATTGGGCGTAGGCTCTCTATGCTAGGCGTTTTGCCGGGTTTCGGGATTAATATAGTATGCGATGTCTTCCAATCATCTGGCATGGTACCACTATTCCAGCTGTCATTGATTATTTCAGTGAGATACTTGACTGAGTGGTCATCAAGATTACGCAGGAGTTTGTAATACCGTCAGGACCTGGGGCAGATCGGCCATTAAGGGCTTGTATATATAGAGCCGTTCGTATTTCTTCTATGCTGAATTCAGAGTCAAGCTTCGGATTCCGGGAGCCATTATAATCCGGGTGTGCCGCTGCAGGTCCCGTAGGGAGATACCTGTGGACTAGGTCCTGCATGACTTTCTTCTGAGGCTCCCTTAACGGCCAAATGCAGGATGCGTCTCAAGCGATGCCTCTGGTTAGACTTGGTATTCGTATCGTCGAGTAGATGCTTTAGGAGGTTCCAGGATTTGCCGTTACGCATCTGGCCATCGATGGAATTGCATAGCTCGTCCCATTGCTGTTTGTTGAGCATTCGACAGTGTTCCTCAATGTCTCTGTTAAGCTCAGATATCTTCTTGCGGAGTCTTCTATTCAGGCGCTGTGTCTTCCATCGAGCTAACAAGGATTGTTTCGCTTCAATGAGATGGGCGAGTCTGCTATCCATTCTCCTTACGGGGAGATCTGTCATAACGGTCTTGGTAGAGCTGGAAGCATCCTGCTTGATTTGGTCAATCCATGCATCAAGCTTGGGACGATTAGAAGCAGGGGACTGGGCCCTGTTGTTTCTAATATGGCGAAAAAGATCCCAGTCCGTCCAAGTGAATTCTCTTTGTGTGTTGCTGTTGGGGTTAACTGGAAACTGCGTAACTAACAAGTAATGATCACTGCCTAATTCTGTGGCCGAGTTTGTTCATACGGGGTCCTCCACGTTCTTGACGAATGTCAGGTCGGGGGTAGAGTCTCTACAGGTTGAAGTGCCTAGTCTGGTTGGAAAGGCCTTGTCAGTTATCAATGTTAGGTCCAGGTCTAGTGTGCCCTGCCAGAGCTCTAGCCCCTTTCGAGTGTCGTAGTGATAGCCCCAGGCTGAATGCGGGGCATTAAAGTCACCGCCAATTATTAAACGGTTGTTGTGAGCAAAGTTCAGCGCTTTCTTCAGGAGTGGCTTAAATCTTTGCCTGTGGTTACTAGGACTGCTGTATAGGTTTAGGATGAAGATGCTTTGACGAAACTTTCCGTGAGGGAGTATCTCTACAAAGACGTGCTCTATGTTGCTGAGCTCCAGGTCATGTTCTATATATGTTAATTTTTTGGATACCAGCGTACAGACACCTCTGCCTTCCGTGCGGGCGACGACTGGGTGGAAACCAGGGAGCGAAATCGAGGCACATAGTGTTTCTTGTAGGATTTTAAGGTTAGGTTTGTCAGCTGAGCTTCTAATGTGTTGCTGCAAGGAGGCTTTTTGCTGGCATAGCCCCTGCTGTTCCATTGCCATATGTAAAAGCTTCTAGCCGAGCGATCCATCGTGAACATTGCTATCGTCTGCCCGCTGAAGGCCTTGGGTCGGCAAAAGCGATTGCAATATGCCGCTATTAGTTTGTGTAAGCAATGCAGTTGAAACGGTAGCGCCACCTGCGAACGCCGGTGCTACGACGGTGTCTAAATACGCCTCAATCTTGGTCATCCTTTCGTTGTGCGAGTTAATAGTGCCCTGCATCGCGCATAGCGTGGTTGTAGTTGCTTGATGCTTTCGTTGATGGCGACCAGCATGTCCTTTACTTCAGATTTGACCTTGGTGGCCACGTTATCAGAATCAGCGGTGGCTATTGCCCTTTTCTTAGAAGCTGGGGCGTCATCGGAGTCGTCATTCCTGACAGGGGAGGCTTCTGGTTGCGATGACTGAGTAGCAGTACCGTTCTTTTTCTTTTTAATCTCAGCTATCTCGAGCATTAATTTCTGGATAGTTTCTTTCATGAGCGCGTTTTCTCTTTTGAGTTGAGTGATTTCCCTGGTACTGGCTGTGCTAGCACTATTTCGATTATCTAACCTGTTGTCATGCTCTGGAAGTGACCCCGATGTTACCTTTTGAGGTCCCTTGACTGTGCTGGCCCAGCTGACAGCTCCAGCCTGCTTCGTGGGGACGTCGACGTTTGCGGGTTGACTCGGTCCTCGGGAACTGAATCTGGGGCTTGACAGGGACCTGGATCTCCCCCTAGACCCTGGGCGACTTCTGGAGGTTGAGCGAGGACGTCGTAGGCTTGGGTAGTCCTGTGCCGCGCTGGGTTGTGGCTTAACGCTTGGTTCGGTGCTTCGGCCTTCATCGTTTTCCATCTCTGCAGCAGCACGCGCTCCGTCCCAGCGTCGTCTTCTTACGATGTATGGCATCTGAAATCTCTGCTTGCATTCCTTGTCGCCTGTCTGGTGCTCGCCGCCGCAGAGCTTACACTTTGGGGTGCACTGGTGGGACATGTCTGGCTTGGGTATCCCACAACCGCGGCATATGGGGTTGCCGGAAGTAGGGCACACATCCGCTCGATGACCGAGACGACCACAGGCATAGCATATGTCGACTTGCTTGCGGTATAGCGAGCAGCGCACGAGAGTTGGGCCATATCGAACAAAGTTCGGTACTTTTAGTCCATCGAATGCAACAATGACGGTAGTTGTGGTGCCGATTCGTTTGGCCGCAAGGGCCAATGGGTTGCGTTCGTTCACGATCTTGGAGTCGACAGTAGAAGGTCCATCGAGGAGGGGGACTCCCCTAATCACTCCCTTACAGGTGGTGTGGGGCGCAGCCTCGTATGCACTGATATTGTATGTTCCATGACTTTAATTTGCTTGATGCGTACGTATTTGTCGGCATTTGCTCTTTTCGGCGTACTAGCCACGATTATGTTTTGCTGAAGGTTGGGGCAGATTGTGTCGGTGTCCTGATCTTCTTGTCTGAGCGAGGCAGCAAGGAGGATTGCATCAGCCACGACGGTGGGACCGGTCTTGGCAATGTCGAGACCTCCTTTGGGTCGGATTATAATCTTGAAGTCTCCCTTGGGCAGTTGTGGCATCCTACTGGCGCGAATAATCTTTGCTTTAACATTTCCACGTTCCCTTGAGGCCGCCTCGTTGCGTCTCGACGTATCAGCTGTTACGTTAGGGCTAGTCGCGGCCCGGTGTGCGGTTGCCCTTCTAGAGCTGGCCTGCTGCCACCCGAACTCTTCGGAAACCTCGTTGGGTGATATGTTTTCTCCGGTAACTTGGTATTCCATCTTCAGACGTTAGCGACGAGACTTTTCAGGCCCCGAGCGCGTCCGTAGGGGCGCGGACGCCGGGACGCGTCCACAGGGGCAGGGACACAGGGGCGCGTCTGCAGGGGTGTCCGCAATGGCGCTTGTAAAACGTAATAAAGTCTCACACACCTTGAAATGAGGTATCCGCAGAATCCTTGTGGCTTCACGGAACTGTTGAGCACAATATTAGACGCGGACTTGATCAAAAAAATTGACGGCAGATCCACGAGGTGAATGATGATGAGATTGGGCGAAGCTCCTGGAAGTAATCATCGGTTAAACCGTGAAATTTCTTCCGTTAATTCGCCCGATAAAATTGACGTGAAACGATTGATTAAATGTTTTATCAAACTTTTATTGCTGGTTTCCGTTGTCCTTTCAGTATGACCGCTTTGTGGTCGGTGAAATGTAAGCTAAGTGGTTCTTGCACTGGTTGCAGATGAAAGTTGGCAAACACGATGTCGATGCAGGTGCCTCTGATGGTGGTTGGGTTGGGGTTTTCAAAGGAGATGCCTCGCGGGCTCTCACTTCAGGGTCCTGTCTGCGAGCGCGCGCCGCCGCTGCCCTGCGCACCCGCCTTTCGGCATCCTTATCCATACGAGCACACACCGACGGCAACGAGCATCGTCAACTACAAACCTGTATCGCGATATGGTTTTGAATATAAAACCATTGCTTTAGAAAACACCTGGCGTCTTTCGTTAAGCAGCTGGCGTCTTTTCGTTTTGCTTTAGAAACATCTGGCGTCTTTTCGTTTTGCTTTTAGAAAACATCTGGCGTCTTTCGTTGGTTTATTTCATCAATCAACGGCGTTTTGAACGAAATTTTTATTGTTTAATCACGCACAGGAGAAATCTCACCAGGCACTACCTTGGAGGTAAACAATGGCTGCTAATGGGAATGAGAGACAGAATAAGTCGGCTTTTAGCTAACACTTACACTTCTACTTCTACTAACGTTTCCTACTGGAACATGCCAATGGCTGCTAATGGGGAATGAGAGACAGAAGAATTCGGCTTTTAGTTAACGCGCACGCTGCGAATCTTTTATTGTTCAACAACGCACAGGAGAAATCTCCCACCGGCACCACCTTGGAGGTCAAAGCGTAAGACTGGTTACGCACTACGACGAGGGACGAACGGGTGCCGCCTTAAGGAGCTTCGCCCCTAAAACGCTGCGAAAGCATTGAAGAAGGCAGGAGCCCGTTCAAACACGTGTTCTTGCCCGGAGCGCGAGCAGCGCCCCCCCCCCCCCATTTGTGGTGGTGAAAAACATTTATTTATAGTATTTACAGAGAGAGATAGGGGCGGCCTGAAGGGCGGACCCTGTACAACCTCTAGGAGTGGTCCCGTGTCTGCCGCGGCGGCACGCACCCTGGCCACGAGGTCCTTTTGGCCCTTCAAGGTGGAGCAGCCGAGCAGGGCAGCCTCCCAGCTCACTCGGGTAGGGGGTGAAGGGGAGGTGATTGGGGGGACCGCCGGGTGAGATGGACACGCCCACACCATGTGGAAAAGATCTGCAAGCGGATAATCACAGTGCGGGCATTCCCCAGAGAAGGCCGAATTGAAGTGCCTGAGTATCGCCGGGCACAATACTGTGTTGGTGTAGAGCCGTAAAAGCCAGCGCTCGTCAGCTTTAGTCAGGCTTGTGCCGGAGGCGGAAATCGGAGCCTGTTCGATTTATACATAGCTGCGATTTCGCGAAATGATGTCGCCGGTTTAGGCTCTGGATCATCAGGCGATGGAGGGCACGGCGGGTGCGGGTCCCGGGGATGAGGCGCGCGGGCCGAGGCATCGGCAGCCTCGTTACCACCTAGCCCTGCGTGGGCCGAAGTCCAGATAACGGCGCGTGTAGAGGGGCGGTGCCGATAATAACAGCGCTTGAGGATTCGAGCAGCGCGATTAGTGATGCGACCTTTTATGAGATTTTGACACGCACTCCGCGAATCGGTAATAATGATCCGAGATGCGGGGTCCGCTGCGGCGAGAGCTATGGCAACTTCCTCCGCGTGAGTGATGTTTGGTGCTTGAAAAGTGAACCGTTGAACGGGTACGTCTTGGTGGACTGCGGCTGCCGTGTACCATCCCCCGTGGTGAGGGCCAGACGCATCCGTGTAGAAGACTCCAGACAGGGCCGCAACCCGCGCAGTGCGCCTGCCTTCGTATGTCCCCCTAGCCATGTTTCGGGGCAGTGGTTGGATAACCAATGCACCACGCCACTCCTCTGGGATCGTGGTCCGCTCTTCTGCGTGATAGGTGTAAGAGACATGCAGACAGTGGAAGAGACGTCTCGCTGCCCGCGACTGGGGCCTCTTTAAGTTCCCTGTACGTGTTGGTCATTCCCAAATCTGCAAGACGCAGGTTAGAGGTCGAATCGGAAGGTCGAGGGCGCGTTTGTATATTTTGCGCAGAAGAACTTCCAGCGCGTTTTCATCGCATTTGCGCAAACGCAGGTAAGGCGTCGAATAAAGGATTCGGCTGGTCACGAAAGCGTTGGCGAGGCGCAGAGCATCGTGGCTTCTGAGACCTCCCCGCTTATTTGAGACGCGATGGACCATGCCGCTCACCTGATCCCCGACTTTGCGTAACTTGCGCAGGGTTGTATCGATTTTTCGGCTCTTATGTACGAAGAGCCCCAAGACGCGGATTTCTTCGCGTTCCGGGATAGGCCCGGTGTGCAGGGAGAGTGCTATTTGGGTCGTGTTCTTCGCTTTGGGACGAAGATGCACGTACTCCAATTTTGCGGGGGAACATTTGAGGCCGCAGCGGCGGGCGTAGACATCTACGACCGATGATGCATGCTCCACGCTGCCAGGAGAACCCTGGGTTACCCATAGCGTAATATCGTCGGCGTACAGGGCGTGTCGTACGCCAGGGATATCACTCAGCAGTGGGGGGAGATGAGCCATGGCGAGATTGAACAGAAGGGGAGAGAGGACCGCTCCCTGTGGTGTTCCTCATGTACCTATAGAATATGGGCCATGCTCCTTGTCCTGAATACGGAGGTACGCCTGCCGTTCCGTCAGGAACTGACAGACGTACCTGAAAGTATTATGCCCACAGTCTGTTTGAGACAGATAGGTAAGAATGATTTCGTGGGTAACGTTATCGAAGGCTCCCTTAAGATCTAAGGCGAGGACTACCTTGTCATTGCTGGGACGTTCGGTCGGCACGATGAAGTTGGAGAAGAATGTCCTGGGTAGAGCAGTGTGGACAAAGGCCATACATAGTGTCGGCGAAGGTTTGACGGCCCTCAAGAGAATTGGAGAGCCTGTCCCTGACCATTTTTAAATGCGAAGCATTTCTTAGCGAACTTCGGCGAGTTTGAGCGTATCTATCTATCTATCTATCTATCTATCTATCTATCTATCTATCTATCTATCTATCTATCTATCTATCTATCTAGCTCCCTACGATTTTGTGCTCTCCTGGCCGTTTCCCTAATCGGATGTTTACGAAAATTGGTATGCCACATCATGACTACATGACGAACATAAATGACAGGTCATAACATGAAAATCATGATATGCATGTCGTGAGCGGCATGATTTACATGCCACGGTCTTAGGGCTCTCCTGGCCGTTTCGCTAATGGGATGTATGCGAAAATTGGTATGACACAACGTGACTGCCTGACGAACATAAATGGCAGGTCATAACATGAAAATCATGACACGCATGTCATGAATGACATGATTTACATGCCACGCGTTTCGTTAATGGGCCGTATACGCAAATTGGCATGCCACAACATGACTGCATCACAAAGATAAATGACAGGTCATAGCATGAAAATCATGACATGCATGTCATGAGTGACATGATTTACATGCGACGGTCTTGGTGCTCTCCTGGCCGTTTCGTTAATGGGATGTATACGAAAATTGGTATGCCACGACATGACTGCATGACGAACATAAATGACAGGTCATAACATGAACACCATAACATGCATGTCATGGGCGGCATGATTTACATGCCAGGCGTTTCGTTAATGGGATGTATACCAAAATTGCTATGGCAAAACACGACAGCATGACGAACGTAAATGACAGGTTATAACATTAGAATCATGACACGCGTGTCATGACCGGCATGATTTACATGCCATGGTCCTGGCGCTATACTGCCGTTTCTTTAATGGGATGTATGGGCTCCGTCTACTGACCAGAGGGCGCTACGTAGCCCTCGTCGGACGGCTCAGTCGCGCACGGTGGAAACCGAGGCGACAGCGACGCGCGTTTCTTCGCTGCTTTCCGGGCGTGCTGCGAACCACACGAACGGTCGCGGCGTCGCGCTTTGAACAGTTTGCCGCAGGTTTGGAGCGCGCGTCTCAAAGGAAATGAAACGAAAGAAGGTGGGACGGGCGGTCGCTGCTGCTATTGAGGTGGAGACGCGCATCGCGTTCGCGCATTTCCCTGTCACAGCCTGCCCAATTTTGCTTCTTCTCTCCGCCAGGCAGTGCATTCTGGCGCTGATGTCGCACATGCAAATCTCGACTGCACGAAGCCTATACGAAAATTGGTTTGGCACAACATGACTGCATGACGATCATAAATGACAGGTCATAACATGAAAATCATGACACGCATGTCATTAGCTGCATGATCTACATGCCACTCGTTTCCTTAAAGGGATGTATACCAAAATTGCTATGCCACAACACGACTGCATGACGAACGTAAATGACAACTCATAACGTTAGAATCATGACATGCGTGTATGAGCGGCGTGGTTTACATGCCACAGTCTTGGTGCTCTTGTGGCCGTTTCATTTACTTCATATGTACCAAACTCGGTATAGCGAGACAACAATGCAAATCCATTTTACGTTCCTTATGCGTGCTTCGGATTCTTAGCTGACAATTGTGCTTTTGTCGGCGCCATCTAGGCCATGGCGTGCCTGCCAGAGACGCAAGAGATGGTTATCCACCGTCGGCGTGGCCTCTGAGAGCTGAACCGTCTGCTCTGTTTCACGGAGTGACCCTCACAAGATGCTGAGACCAAGTGGTGTCGCCTTGTTGGGCTACGGGGGCCAGATTCGTGTACTCCGAACGGAACTTCGTCTAGTCCGGGAGTTTTGCCTGCTGGTGGGGACGAGTAAGGGGATGCGTCCGAATTGTAGTGAGAAAACTGCAGTGGTCGCTACCGAGGGTTTCCTCTGTGCTTAGCCAATCTACATACCTGATGTTCTTGGTAAGTGTGAGATCGGGACATGTCTCGAGTCACAGAGTTACCAATGCGGGTCTGGCGTGCGGGGTCCGTGTGGAGGGTGACGCCCAGGGTGGAAATAAGTTGCGCCAACTCCCTACCACGCCGTTCCTCCCTACGGTAACCCCAATGGGTACTGGGGGCGTTAAAGTCGCCTACAATGACGAGCGGCTCCCTGCCTGCCACCGTAAGGGCTTTGCTGAAAACATCAGCGTAAGTCACGTTAGGCAGTTTGGGTGCACTGTAGATGTTGAGCAAAAGGACAGAAAGTTGAGCGAGTTGGTAACAAGCCATAATCAAAAGAAGAGGCGTGCAGGACACGGACACAAGGAGAGCAGTGAACACCAGGAACGCCGACTAACCACTGAAGCATAGCACAGAGGCGAAAAAGAAAGAAGACACACAGCTTATCTGCGCATGCTCGGAATGGTAGCGCCACCTGTCATACGGTTACACGTGCCGTTCTACGCGATAGAAAACAGCTAAGACATTCTATCTCCTCTCTGTTTAAGCTAATCGACGGTTGACTCACGCATGCACTTCCACTAATACTGATATGCCAGGCCTCAACCAATAAACGCGTATCTTCGTTCTTATGCCTGTACAGGATCTCGGTTTTGTCTAACTCGGGCATGCAGCTACAGACCTGGCAGTGCAAGGATAAATTGGACGGCGTCCCACCTGATAGCGACCTTCTGTGTTCAATTAATCTTTGATTAATACAACGCGCAGTTTGCCCTACATAAAAACGTCCGCAGCTAAAAGGAATCTTATAAACCACACCCATGCGACAATCGGTGAAATTGTTCTTGGCTAAGTGCTTGACTGGACAGATATCTGTTCGCTTTTTACCTTCCATCTGCTCATTTCTTCTATGCACGGCAGCACAAACCCTTCCTAACTTATTGGGAGCCGTAAACACAACATTAACCCCATATTTACTTCCTACTTTCTTAAGCCTGTGCGAAACTGCGTGGATATACGGAACACTCACGACCTTTTTCTTGTCCATGTTACTCTCTGCTACAGCTTTCGTTCCGGTCGAAATCGACTTCTTAAGACGCTCAGCTACTGTGGCTATGGCAAGTCTAGGGTAACCTGCATCTAAAAGGCGCTCGACCTGCGCATTAAAGCTAATGGTCAAACGGTGCACGCACGACTTTGATAGGGCTGACTTTAAACAGGAGAAGGCTATTCCGTTTTTTACTACTTTGGAATGCTTGGAGTCAAAGTTTAACAACGGCTTAGATGCTCTAGGGGAATACTGCCAACACACGTGATTCTGCTCAAATGACAACGAGATATCTAAAAACTGTATTACGTTTCTCTCCGGTAGTTCTTTCGTGAATCTTAGACCATCTCCATTAAGTTTAAATTGATCGCTTACATAGGCGACGACTGATTCAAAATCATTCTTACTAGAAAGTACCAGGTAATCGTCTGCATACCGAAATACCCTGATGATGCGGTCTCCTAACGCCTCTTTTAAACGGCAGTCAAACTTGCTCAAGTATAGATCACTTAGAATAGGGGCGACCTTTGAACCTATACAAATTCCCGATTTTTGCACAAACACGCCTTCTCTGTATCCAACTATTGTTGACGTTAAGTACATAGAAAGAATTTCTAGAAAGGTACCTGTGGAAACTCCGCATCTATCTATGAAACCGGACTCTTGCCCTTGTTCTTGAATACATTCTTCCATGCAATTTAATAAACCTTTATGGGGCAACGAGTAATACAAATCGTCTACATCCATGCTAAACGCTGTGCAGTCCCCAGGATTTTCCGCTGTTAACAAGTGAACTAGAGCCTGAGAATTACGTACACGGAAGCGGTCAGAAAAACTTAAGGATGTTAAGCACTTCTGCAAATAGCTAGCTACACAACCTTGCCAAGTCCCTGACTCTGATACAATCGAGCGAAAAGGAATTTCTGCCTTATGGGTTTTCGCCGAGAAAAATAATTCTAAGGTGAGCAATTTTGCCTTTTTAACACTGGAAGCTACCTTATCTAGATCTAGATCGTTGTTTTACTACAGAAGGTTTCAGTTTCGCAGGTCTAAAATTCTTTTCAATAGCTGCTGAGGCTTTATCTGAAAAAGTGCTATTCGGCATTATTACAAAACAACCTTCCTTATCAGATATAACAGGTCGAAGCTTATGTTCCACACAGTAATTTACCACAGGTCGGATGGGGTCAGAGGCCTTAACGGGATCGTTCGAATGCTTGATGCTGGCGAAGCAATCTGAAATACAGCGAGACCGTTCAACTTCCGGAATAACCTTAGTTATAGATCGAGGTAAGCTTAAAACGGCAACTTCTTTTAGGTGAGGATGAAAACAGTGCTTAGGGCCTAATGCTAGAATTTTCTTGTGTTTCTCGTCCAAAACGGCGTCTCCGAGAATCATTACATTTTCCGACGGCGATTTAGTAGAAAAAGAATTCCTCTTACTTTGCAGTAGATCCGGTAGCTTAGTCCGCCACAAAAATTCCGCGTGCTCCTCGGAAACTCTCAACCAATTGGCGCAAGTGTGGTTCCTTTGCACTGCCTTGCACTGCCAGGTCTGTAGCTGCATGCCCGAGTTAGACAAAACCGAGATCCTGTACAGGCATAAGAACGAAGATACGCGTTTATTGGTTGAGGCCTGGCATATCAGTATTAGTTGAAGTGCATGCGTGAGTCAACCGTCGATTAGCTTAAACAGAGAGGAGATAGAATGTCTTAGCAGTTGTCTATCGCGTAGAACGGCACGTGTAACCGTATGACAGGTGGCGCTACCATTCCGAGCATGCGCAGATAAGCTGTGTGTCTTCTTTCTTTTTCGCCTCTGTGCTATGCATCAGTTGTTAGTCGGCGTTCGTGGTGTTCACTGCTCTCCTTGTGTCCGTGTCCTGCACGCCTCTTCTTTTGATTATAGATGTTGAGGATGTGAAGGGACGGGTCCTGCTTCCTGAGTGGGAGAAGAGTCACCATAACGTACGAGTAAAGCGGATCGCAATCCAGATCCACCGTGTTGGCGGTGTAATTTCGATGCACGCAGAGTGCGGTTTGCGCGTTCCTTTGGTACACCACATAATTAGCGAGGGCAGCGCGCTCGCCCGGCTCCTCCAGAGCCACTACTGCGGGCAGATGCGGATAGGTTTCTATGTGGAGCCGGAGAGCAGCTGCTCTCCGGCTCCACTTAGAAACCTAAGACCCGTTTAGCACGGGCCTTAAATCCCCGACAGTTCCACTGTAGGATTGCAAAAGGGTCCGAATTTGCGCGGTGGCGACGCGATCTAGGGCTGTTGCCCGCCATAATGGGAACTAAATGTTTGGGGAGTTTCCAGGGGAGCAAACGAATTCACAGGGGCTCCGCTGCTCGACCCGGTGCTTACATCCGAGGTCGCGTTCGAGTTGCCTGACTGTTCGTCCACCTTGGTTACCTCGGAGAGTGGCCAGTGTTCTTTAGAATTAGATATGCGCTTAACCTTAGCACGACAGGTGGTAAGAGCGACTTGGGGTGACTGGGCAGCTATCATGCTCGGTATGCGGTTGAAGACGGTTTGGAGGGCGGCAGCCAATCGATCCTCGATCGTGGTCACTATGGAGGCCATCTGAGCCTCTAAGCTGCTAAGATGTGCCTCAATCGGGGCTAGGAGCTCCGCGGTGTCCCTTTGTTGAGAGGGCGCACTATCCATCGCCTCCGGCGCCTGCCCGGAGGGCGTCGTATTGGCTGAGGACGAGGGGTTCGCAAGTGCCTTCAGAGCCTGCCTTAATGTGGCCACTTGGGCCTTTAACTGGCTGAAGGAAATTGTTCACAGGTGAGGCTCGAGGGGGCTGGTGGTGTGGGTTGCGGGATCAAGGAGGGTGGGGACGCAAAGGCTGCCCCGCCCGAGCCGCTCACCTGGGGTCCTTTCCGGACGCAGTTGGAGCACGATGAGTTCCCCTGGGCAGCAGACTTGGGTCCAGGTAATGGCAAATTCGGTTTGGCCGGTGTGGGCAAAGCCTGCCCCGCAGCAAACCTCTATACCGGAGGTTCGTCCGGAGTTGGGCCTCGTAGGGAAGATCCGATAGCCCCCGAGCCAGGGTGCGGGGACACGATAGGGTTCGTGGCAGAAGGCTGGGCACCCTGCGGCAGGGCACGATGGTCCAGCTTCCTGGGCTTCCGTCGGCGCTGACGTTTTCGCTTCCTGGGGCCAGCTTGACCCCCCGGTGGAGGAGTAGGTGGCTTGGGTGGAGGTGCCCTGTAGCGCTCCTTGCAGCGCCGGTCACAAGTGACGTGGGGTCCAGCACACCGAGCGCACCTAGGCGTACACTCGTGAGGGGCGCAGGAGCCATCCGTCAGCGGCACCGCCTTTCCGCAGATGCCGCAAAGGTCTGGGTTGGGGCCGGGACAGATGTCGGCTCGATGCCCAACAGAGCCGCACCGACTGCAGGCTGGTACAGTTTTCTTGTAAGGCTGCACCGGGATCAGCAGGGTGTCGTAGGAGACGCACCTGGGCTTCACCTTGCCGGAAAAGGTGAGGCGCACCTTATTAGAGGTGCCCAGTCGCCGGACGTGCAGGATCTGGCCTTCAGGCCAGTAAAGGCTCTCACGAAGAGTGGCTTCATTGTCGGAGTTGGGCACCGTCACTACCCCATAACAGGAGTCTTGAGTGTCCGCCCGTAAGTACCCGAACATAGGCACTGGTCCGACCGATGAGGGAACTGCAAACTCACCGATAAGTTTGTCCGCTATGTGCGGATTCCAGGCGTAGACCAACATGAGATTTTGTTCCCGCACCAACACAACAGTGACTAGCCGAGTCGCGGTCGCTCCGAGACGGGCGATGAACGCGCGACCGGCACCGTTCTCGAGGAAAACGGCGATGAGGGACAGCTGAGTTCGGCATTTGAGCACGACGAAGTCCGTTGCTTTCGGCTTCGGCAGAGCTTGAGGCCGCCACAGAGGCCTGTTTTTCCCCCGCTTCTGGCCCGCGGAGCGCGACGCAGGCGGCGAGAGAGTTGGAGAGCAGACGCCAGCGTCAGCTGTGGCTAGAGACGCCGCGTCTGTGGAGGCCGTCTTTAGAGCATTCCTCGCCTGCTCTCGGCGAGCGACCGCGGCAGCAAGCGTGAAGGTTTGGAGAGCTACGGTCTGCTGTTCGAAGACGGGATGATGGTCCACATCATGCTGTCAGGGTCATATCCAACTTTGGTGTCAGCCAGGTTGCAGTTGCAGTGCTGGGCCGGCTGTTCATTCCACCCGTAGGCGCCGTGGCCGTTAGGCCTAGCGGCGGCGCCGGTGTGGTCGAGACGTAAATTGCCCGTAAAATTCGCCAAAGGGGCCCAGCTGCCGAAGTGAGGCATCCAGATGAACCGGACCACATTCCGGTGAAGGTAGTCAGATTTTCTCGGAGCTCCGAAGAGGTAATCAGGAGTTCCGATCGAAAGTCTACGGAGCCGATGTGCTGCACGTCCAACGCGGTCGTGCGCTCGCAGCGTCTAATCTGCAGAGCAGAGAAGTAGAGACAATCTTTGCTCAGTCACGAACGCTGTTTAGTTGACCGGTGCAAGTTCGCCGGAAATAAATAGTTTTCATAGCGACAGGCGTTTCATTTACAGGTGACATTTCTGGAGGAGGTGCGGGGTACCATTTCAAGGTCTATGCAGGCCAGAGAGAGTAGCCCAAATCCCCATACAATGGAACCAGCTGAGCTAACGCCTGCTCACGAGCGCACAAGTCGTCGTATAAGAGATGAGCCCCTTAGTTTGGTACCCTTCCGGAGTCATCAAGCGCGGTAGCGACCACCATCTCTGACGCCGCTAGGATGGCCACTCATATGTCAGCGTCTCATATCCTCGTTGACTCGCCGCGGACACCGGAGCCCTTCCACAACCACACCTACGACGATGCCGAGGACTAGCTCGATGGCTTCGAGCGCGTCGCCGGAATAAATGGTTGGGATGAGGTAAGAAAACTCCGGTATGTGGACTTCGCGCTACAGGACTCCGGCCGTACGTGGTTTGAGAACCACGAAGCATCAATGCTGACGTGAGATGACTTCCTACGGGAGCTACTGGCGACCTACCCGAGCACGGACCGAAGAGAGAAGGCAGAGAACGCCCCACAGGCAAGGAACCAATGCAACAATGAAAGCGTGACCATGTACATCGAAGACATGTCCCGGCTCTTTCGCCGAGCCGATCCAAACATGGATGAAAAGAAGTTGCGGCACCTGCTACGCGGAGTAAAGGAAGAACTTTTCGCAGGACTTGTTCGTAACCCGCCCCGCACTGTGGCTGAGTTCAGGTCGGAGGCTACGCTGATGGAAAAGACACTACAGAAGCGTGCACGACAGTACAACCGGGGCGCAGGCGTCTGATCCGTATCATTGGCGTCCTGCGGGAAATTGTAAGGGCTGTTGTAGGGGAGGAACTTCAGAAAATGTAGCTTGCTTAATGTCCTCCAACAGTGTCTTCACTTTCGGATGTTGTTATTGAAGAACTCCGGCAAGTTGTTCGCAGGCCACAGCCTCAGGTACTTCCCGATGTACGACCAGCGCCCCAGCCGCAGTTCTCCTACGCGCTAGTTGTACGACAGGACCTCGAACGTCCCGGCTTTGCCCAAACTGTCGCTACGCCCCAGACATTTGCTTGCAGTATGCCGCCCCCGTGCAGCAAGCGAGGCCCCGTAAAAGTGATGTATGGCGTGCTGCAGATCGACGGCCCCTGTGCTACCACTGTGGAGAGGCGGGCCATCTTTATCGTCCACGCCACTATCGCCGAGTGGGACTGCGTGGTTCCACAGTGAATGCACCCTGTCCTCGAAATGGTGAGCGCCCTTACGAGACTGATGAGATGCTGTCGTCGTGTCAAGCCCCCCAGAATTCTCAGCAACGGGAATCTCGTTCAACCGCACCAATGCGCTACCGATCGCCGAGTCCGCGTCCCTCTTGAACTTCCCCGAGGCGTCGCTCACCAAGCTCGCGACGGGAAAACTAGAGCCAGCGGCCTGTGGAGGCAAGGCCGCTGAACCCCGTAAAACTAAAGACCCTCCACCGCTAATCCGACCACAAAGTAACAGCGACGCAACGGCGAACAAGTGCAGCAACAGTAACATTACCTCGGTATTGCAAGTTGCCATCGACGACCTGCCGGTTATTGCCGGGTAGACACTGGTGCAGATTACTCTGTACTCAGTGGCGCACTCGCTAAGAAGTTAAAAAAGGTGCTGACCCAATATAACGGACCTCAGATACGTACCGCCGAAGGGCACCTAGTCAGTCCAATAGGCATGTGCACTGCAAGAAATGAAATAAAAGGGTTTATCTACGTAAACAGCTTTATTGTTCTGCACGAGTGCTCCCGCGAGCTGATTATAGGCATGGACTTCTTGCAAGCAAACCGTGCTATCATCGACCTGCAGGAATCCCGCGTGTCTTTTTCTACAGGAAATACCATCGCCAAGTGTCACAAAAAGCAACCAGTCATTTCCGCCATTCGGATCGTGGACGAAGGTATGACAGTACCGCCACGTTGCAGCCTAATGGTTTCTGTAAGAAGCGACGCTTTGCTTGACTTTGAAGGGCTCGCTGAGGGAAATATCGGGCTGCTACTCGAAAAGGGAATATGTGTGGCGAGAGGCCTAGTGCACCTTCGTGGTGGATGTGCAGAGGTTCTATTGACTAACTTTGGCTACGAGGTGCAGCATGAGGCGAAAGGAACAGCTGTGGCATCTCTTCATGACTATGTGCAAGTTGCAGACGTTTGCACCCTCGATACAGCACAGCCCGCTTCCGCGACTCTAGACTCCATCCTCCAGACAATCGACGTTGACCAAGAGCTGTCATCCTCGCAGCGAGATCAGATTGTTGGTCTGATAAAGCAGTTCGCCGAGTGCTTTTCCACGTCATCGAAAGTTCGACGTACTCCTGTTGCAAAACACTATCATAGTTGAAGAAACTGCTAGACCTGTACATCAGCATCCTTACCGAGTAGCACCACAAGAAAGGGGAGCAATAAGAAAACAAGTGCAAGAGATGCTCAAAGATGATGTAATCCAGCCATCGAATAGCCCCTGGGCGTCGCCGGTAGTACTCGTCAGGAAGAAAGGCAACACCATGCGGTTCTGCGTGGATTACAGGAAATTGAACCTCGTCACGAAGCGGGATGTTTTTCCGCTACCAGAGATTGATGACACCTTGGATAAGTTACGTAATGCCAACTTCTTTTCATTTCTGGATCTTAAAAGCGGATACTGGCAGATAGAAGTGAATGAGCGATATCGCGAGAAGACGGCATTTGTGGCACCATGTGGTCTTTACGAATTTTAAGTACTCCCGTCTGGTTTGTGTTCTGCGCCCGCTACCTTTCAGGGGATGATGGACACTGTCCTCTCTGGGCTCAAATGGCAGTCGTGTCTCGTCTATCTTGATGATGTGGTGGTTTTCTCCGCTACCTTCGAGCAGCACGTGCACCGATTGCGAGCCATACTGAACGCCATTCGCGCAGCAGCTTTGGCTATAAAACCAGAGAAATTCCACCTCAGATTTCGGGAACTTCGGTTCCTTGGGCACATTGTTAGTGCTGAAGGTGTCCTTCCAGATCCCGAAAAAATCACTGCAGTAGAGAAGTTTCCGAAGCCAAAAGAGAAGCAGGCCATGAGACGCTTCCTGGGGCTCTGTGCTTACTACAGACGCTTCGTCCAAAACTTCTCGAAAATTGCTGAGCCCTTGACACGACTTACAAAAGAAGGTGTCCCGTTCCTGTGGCAGAAAGAGCAAGATGATGCTTTCTCTGAGCTATGACGCCGTTTGCAGAAACCGCCTATACTTGCCATTTTGATGAAGACGCCCAAACAGACATCCACACATATGCGAGTAATGTTGGTCTCGACGCCATCCTTCTTCAGTGGAAGAATGGACAAGAAAGAGTGATTGCTTACGCAAGCCGCACGCTGTCAAAAGCGGAAGTAAACTACTCAGCTACCGAAAAGGAGTGCCTTGCAGTTCTCTGGGCGATCAGCAAGTTTCGGCCATATTTACATGGCAGACCATTTAGAGCTATTAGCGACCACCATGCATTGTGTGGGTTGGCAAGCCTGAGGGACCCTTCTGGACGACTTGCTAGATGGAGCCTGCATCTACAGGAGTAAGGCATGACGGTTCTCTAAAAGTCCGGCCTGAAGCACAGTGACGCTGATTGCTTGTATCCCGGCTGCGGCGGCTGCATTTCGATGGAGGCGAAATGTTGAGGCCCGTGTGCTGTGCGATGTCAGTGCACGTTAATGAGCCCCAGGTGGTCAAAATTTCCGGAGCCCTCCATTACGGCGCCTCTCATAATCAGAGCTGGTTTTCTGACGTTAAACCACACATAACAAGAACAACAAGCTGATTGCTTGTCGCGAGCGCCCGTTGAACCTTCGCCGGTTGAAAATGAAGAAGACCTTTGAGCTCTGAACATGTCGGATATCGCTCAACAACAGCGGGCGGACCCTCAGTTACCCCCGTTAATCCAGTGCTTAGAAGGCCAACATGTCAAGGTTCCTCGAATGTTCGTCCGCGGACTGTGTTCCTATGTTCTCCGGAACGACGTCCTTTACAAGAGGAACTTCGAACACACTGACGAGACGTATCTTCTTCTCGTACCTTCAGCACTTCGAGCTGAAATCTTAGACGCGTGCCATGATGACCCATCGGCTGGCCATTTAAGCATTAGTAGGACTTCGGCGAGAATACGTCAGAGATACTACTGGCCTAAATTAATGGATAACGTACAGCACTACGTCAAATCATGTCGAGAATCTCAGAGGCGCAAAATACCGCCGCTGAAACCGGCAGGGCTGCTTAAACCGATACAGCCACTGAGAGTGCCGTTTGAGCAGGTGGGAAAAGATTTACTTCGGCCATTTCCCGTTTCACCTGTGGGGAAAAGACACTTCTGCCGGGTTTAGTGGCGCAGAGCGCTAAGCCGTCCTAACATGGCGAAAATGCAGCCGATCACAAACCAACCGAATAACGTTCTAACAGTCGCGAGCGCACGTCTTTCTCTTTTTCTTCCATGCGCTAGCACGTAGCGCTAGCACGATTTCCAACATCCTCCGCGGCCAACAATGTCACTTGCACAGTTCCAGAGGACAAAGAAGTTGAACCGGTCTCGTGAGGTCCGTGTCGTCTGCTAATCTGTCTTTACATGCTCTGACGTTCCCATCTTTCCCTTTTAAGGTTTCAAATACTCTAGCTAATTTCCAAAACGTAATGGGCACTTTGTTGTCTCTAACAATAAAAAGGTCGTCGCACTTTAAATTGCTGTTGGGTTTCTGTGACCTGCTGTGCGCGCTTCTCAGTATCAAGATATATTCTTTATACCAACGTTGCCAAAATTCATTTAGTTTTTGTTGTCTTTGTCTGCAGGCGCGCAAAATGTCGGTGCGACATCCCGACTTCTCGCTCATTTGTACTTCCGGAAGGGCCGTGAGCCGTCTACCTGAGAAAAAGTGTGATGGAGTCAGTATTTCTGCTTCGGAAGCATCATCAGAAATATACGTCAGTGGCCTAGAATTTATCACGGCTTGACACTTTGCTAAAAAGCAAAGTGTCAAGCTGCTCGAAGCTGGAGCGACCCTTTCCTAGAGTTTTTCTGAGGCAATTCTTAACTGTTCGAATTATTCGCTCCCGAAAACCTCCCCACCATGAAGCGCACTCAGCAATGAGTGCGCTTCACGTGTTATTACTAGAAGCACAAAAGTTCAGTACCTGTACATCACGTAGAAGTCAATATGACAGCGTAAGTTCACGACTGGCTGCTTTAAAACTTAAAGCATTATCAGAATATATTACACTTGGCAAGCCACGGCGTCAAATAAAACGACGAAAGGCCAATAAAAAAGAATTCACAGTCATGTCACTGACTAGCTCTAAGTTAACTGCTCTCACTACAGCACAGGTAAACACCACAATGAATATTTTCACAGAGTTGCTTGCCTTCACAAAAACTGGACCAGCGAAGTCTACGCCCGTGACTTCAAATGGATGAGACCTCGAGACTCTGTCGATAGGAAGCGGGGCTGTAGGAGCTGAAGCGGCTTTTAAACGAAACCTCGCACAAACACCGCACTGTGCAAGCAACTTTTTCACGCACTGACGACCACGCACTATCCAGAACTTCTCACGCAACTCGGCGAGTGTGACACCAACACCACTGTGCAGAAGACGTCGATGTTCGCTGTCTATGATTAGGTCAGTGCAACGATGATTGGCGGGTAACAGTACGCGGCATTTTACGTTTCGTGAAGCATCTACGTGGTCTAAGGGAGTCTTGATCCTGATTATTCCCTTGGTATCCATGAAAGGGTGAAGGTCTCGTATGGCCGATGTCTTGTCGAGAGCTTTGTTCGTGGTTAGTGCCATAATCTCATTTCCAAATCTTTGTGCTTGTAAGGTCCTGATCCATGTATCTTCGCCCTCTACAATCTCCAGTGCTCACAGAGGACCCTCTCTTCTCGTATTAGTACTTGCTTTGCAGTTGAGAAGGAACCTTCTCACCCAAGCCGTGATACGAAGCACCGTCTTCCAGCGATTGTACTTACTGACCTCAAATAGAGGTTCCTGCATCTTGCTCTGGGCTATCAGAACCACGTTATCAGTTGGTTTTCTTTCGTCGAGGAACATGTCAGTTGAGCTCTCGCGGTTCTCTTGCTTTGGCCACATCTCTCGAGGCGTAATGAGCCATTCGGGGCCAAGCCACCATATTGAACTTGTGCAAAGGCTCTGAGCTGGCATACCTCTGGTTAGAAAATCAGCTGGGTTGACTTTCCCAGCGCAGTGAACCCAGCGACTAGGATCGGTGCGCTCTTGAATTTCCATCACTCGATTGGAAACAAAGGGCTTCGCCTAATTGGGTGATGACCGAATCCTTCATATGCAGATGTTAGAATCGGTCCAACAGAAGTATTCATTGCCTTTCGGTACTGTCTCACGTAGAAACGTTGCTGTCCGCGCACCCAGGCAAGCTCCGACGAGTTCAAGACGTGGTAATGTCAGCCTCTTAACGGGAGCGACCCGAGCTTTTGCGAGCAACTGTTCGACATAGATGTTTCCCGATCTATCTTCAGCCCTTAAGTACGCGACGACACCGTATGCCTGCGGACTTGCGTCAGAAAAGACATGACGCTGTAAGTGAGCTCCGTCCGTGTTGACTTGAGTCAATGAGCTCCTCTTCAAAGTTAAACTTCTTACGTCTTCAACTTCTGCCGTAAACTTGATCCAATCGTCTTCGAGATCCTTTGGTAATTGTAAATCCCAATCTAGTTTTTGCTTCAATATCTCTTGAAAGATGATTTTGGCTCTGATGGTGAATGGAGAGAAAAATCCCAACGGGTCGAAAATTCTTGATGTCGCTTGGAGGACCGTTCGCTTTGTGGTTTTCCCGTTCTTGATATAGTCCATAATTGGGTCAAGGTTCACAAGCAGAGTGTCTTCCTCCGCATTCCAATAAAATCGGAGCAACTTCGTTTGAGTAGGCTGCATCATTGATCCCTTTTCCTTCAGTGTGTGTCGCAGCCTGTCCTCGTTAATCGACCATTTCTGCATGTTCATGCCTGCTTGTTTCATGATCTGGGTTGTTTCCTCGTACAAGTGGGAGATCTCGGGTGTTGAAGCGCCGAATACCAAATCGTCCACATAAAAGGTTTCCTTGAGCTGAAGAGCTGTGGCATGATATTTCGAATCTACATGGTTGAAATGGTACCGAAGCGTAGACGATAGGAGAAACGGACTTGACGTTGTTCCGAAAGACACACGAGTCATCCTGATCTCCTCGAGCCTTAGAAGCGGCTTCTTTTTGGTCGGTACTTCGTCAAACCAAAAGAAGCGAAGTGCATCTCGGTCTTCTTCGTAACAGATATCTGAAGGAATGCCTTCTGTACATCCGCCGTAAGTCCGAACGTATACAAACGAAACCTGATTAGCATCTTTAGCAGGTCGGAGTTCAAGTTCGGTCCATTTCACGCCTTTCGTTTAGACTACGTGAAGCTGTTCCGTGCGACGATGCGTCGGAAACAACGCGCAGTCTTGTAGTGGATGTCTCGCGAATGACTTCATGATGCGGCATGTAATAAACGTTGCCATGCGCAGTTTGCACGTTCTTGACCTTCTCCGCATGGCTATCCTTCACATATTGCCTAATAGCGTTGTCATAAGCTTGTAAGGCTTCATCGTTTGAAGAAAGACGTCGAACCAATGAGTACAGTCTGGAAAGCGCAACTTTGCGATTTTCGCTCATATCTGGTCCATCTGGTTTCCATGGCAGCGACACTTCGTAGCGACCGTCATGAAATTTTATGATTTCATTAAACTTCGTCAAACGTCTTCTTGGTTGGATGATAGTGAGTCCACAACGCCAATGGCGTCCATTTCCCAGAAACGTTGTAATGGGAAGGAAAGGGCTTCATTGTCTGTGCGTCCACTCGCAAAACATAGATGTGACTGCTCGTCTTCCGATGAACCTTCTCGGAGAACGCCAAGGGTCCTTGAAAAGTCCATCCGAAGTTCGTGTTGATCGCTACTAGAGATCGGTTTTCTGCGTCCCATTTGACCTCCCTTGAATTCGGCATAAGCTTCAAAATCTGGTCGGACCCGATCAAGAGACTCACTCCCGGTTCACCTGTGACTCCAGGGAAACTCACTGCGTCTGCTATTGGTTTGCCCTCCGCAACAATGTCGCAGAACAACTCGTTATCTTGGGGCACTTCGATCATATCTTCGCATATGAACGGCACGACGATCGCTTCTATCTCTACTGAGATGTTCTCGTGCTGGCTGCGGAGTGCAATGCTCACTACCTGAGCCCGCTGAGCATGCTGTGATCGAGCTCGTCCAATCGTGCTAACCACGAGATCCATTTCTCGCACGGGAGATAAATTAAGCTTCTGGCATATATCTTCCCGCAAAAACGTCCTTTGGCTGCCATTGTCCAAGACACCGCGGACGCAGCAGCAATGAGTCGGAGTCGTCAGCCAGGCACGGAACGTCTGGAGAACCTCCGTAGCTAGCCGAGGCTGTGTAGCGTTCGTTGCAATATGCATGGCGACATTCGGTGTTTTTCTCGATCCTGCGTAAACTGAGCTGCTGGAACCGTCAGCGTTGCACATCGAGGAAGCATGGCGACGCTTGCATGTTGTACACTGTATCCTACGATGGCAGTCACGTACAAGATGCCCCTTCATCGTACACTTGAATCATCGGCCATCCTTCCTGAGCATAGTGCGCTTATCGTCGAGGCTAACTGCGCTCGCGCATCGCTCGGTCTTATGGTCCTTCGCATCACAAAAGAAGCATGGTACAGTTAAGTCTTTTGCCTTATTTTGAAGCACCCTTGACGCACCAGTCGGCGTCATATAGAAGCTCGGAGTTTGCTTCGAGCGCGTCTCGTTCAGCCTTGGTGTCCTAGTCTGAGAACACTTCTCTCTACATTCGACTTCTACCTGAAGAAATTTCAGTAGGCGCTCTAACTCCTGTTCAGCTGAATCCGCACTGCTGCCTGTGGCTACTGATGATGTAGCCGAATCGATACTTTCGCTCTTGTAATAATCTACTACCATGTCCTGGGGAATAGCCTTCTGGAGTATTTCACATAGCATGGAAGCGTATGAAGAAGCGCTCACCCCAAGGTTGGCAAGTCCTCTTCGGTTGAGTTGAACGTCGTCGAATAACTTCCGCAAGGCTGTAACGTTATTCGATGAGGTCACAGAGCCAAGCATGCGCAGGTTCTCCAAAAGTTTCTGCTCGATCAACTTGCGGTTGCCGTAGCGTTCCTTCAAGATTACAAGGGCGTCGTTGTAACTTCATTCCGTCACTTGGATTCCGGCGACGGCCTTAGCAGCAGCTCCGTCCAGCAGCGAAACCAGGTAATGGAAACGACCCGTGTCAGACAGCCGCGGGTTCCCGTGGACAGAATGTCGAAACATATCCCAGAACGGCTGCCATTTCGTGATCGTCCCGTCGAAACGCACAAGCTGTAACTTCGGCAACTTGACGCCAAATTCACGTAGTGAAAATGTCGTGTTCGTCGGGAAAGGATCCGGTTGGTTCCCGTCAGTTGCGGGCGGTGGCTCCGTTGTAGAAAGCGAAGAAGAAGTTTTCAACATTTCCATATTGTGGTCGAGCGAGGTCAAGGCGCTTATAGCAGCTTCCTCGTATTCAATGACGGAATCATAATCTTCTATGGCTTGCTCGTCCGTCATGACTGCTTCCAACTCGGCGTTGAGCAGGGTCAACTCTGACTTCGTCGCTTTCAACCGGCTATGCAGGACACGAAGGGCAGAAAGATCTAACTGTCCGGATTGCAGGATCTCGTTCACCTCGTTGATGATCTTCGTGCTTTTCGCTCGGCGAGCGGCCCGCTTGTTCTTGATCCGCTCCATGACGGCTCGTTGCAGATGTCTCTTTCGAAAGAAGCCGCAAGTTGCGAAGGCGCTGGCTGGCTTCCCAGGTCGTTCGGCACCAAAAATACGATGTGGGGAAAAGACACTTCTGCCGGGTTTATTGGAGCAGAGCGCTGAGCCGTCCTAACATGGCGAAAATGCAGCCAATCACAAACCAACCGAACAACGTTCTAACAGTCGCGAGCGCACGTCTTTCTCTTCTTCTTCCATGCGCTAGCACGCAGCGTTAGCACAATTTTCAACATCATCGTCGGGAAAGCGGTGCATCGTCATGGCCACAGATTACATGACCCGGTATGCCGAAACGTCATCTCTCACAAAAGCCACAGCAAATGAAGTTTTTTAGTTTTTTGTCAACCAAATAGTATTACGACACGGGGCACCTAAGGTTCAGATAACTAACAGAGGAACAGCCTTCACTGCCAGATTGATAGAATCTATAATGAGACTGACGAATACCGGCCTAGAAGAACTACAGCTTACGGTCCGCAAACGAACGGCCTAACGAACGACCAAATAGAACGCTCACCGACATGATTTCAGTGTACGTAGACGTGGCACATCGGACATGGGACAGCATTTTACCATATGCGACGTTTGCGTACAATACTGCGGTACAGGAAACAACTCAGTTCACGCCATTTCAACTTGTTTACAGTCACACGATAACGCCACTAGACGCGATGTTACCTCTCGATAGTGCCTACGACGGTGACCCTGATGCAAGCGAATATATAGAACGGGCAGAAGAAGCACACCAGTTGGCAAAGCACCGTATCACGCAACAACAACAAATCGACGCCGACCGGTACCCTCTAAAAGGCGGCGAAAGGTGCAGCACAACCCCGGAGAGAGAGTGTGGGTGTGGACGCCTGTACGTGCACGGGGTCTCTCCGAAAAATTGATGCGGCGATATTTCGGCCCTTACAAGGTTCTACAGAGGCTAAGTCCTCTAACTTATAAAGTAATTCCCGAAGGCCAAGTGTGCTCAACCCGACGGAGGAATCTCCCTGAAGTAGTGCATGTAGTACGGATGAAACCGTAATGTGAACGGCACTAAGCAACAGAGGCAGCAATAGCACTCGAAAGCACATTCCCATCCACGTTCAAAGCATTGCCTTTTAGTGCGCATCGGGACGATGCGTTCCAAGAGAGGGATTAATGTCACCAGCTGCTCAACAACGCCAGAAGACGCGCACCGCTTACTACGCGGGAAAACAGCCACCGCGCATGTGGCAAGCAGAAACGCGCAATGCAACGCCGGGCCGCACGTGCTACCACACCTCGTGCTTGAAACTTTCGGCTCCTGATGATCGTGGAACGACCGGCACGAGCTGGGAGAGCAGATAAGAAGAGCGACTAATCTGCAGAGCAGAGAACTAGACACCATCTTTGCTCAGCCTCGAATGCTTTTTAGTTGACCGGCACAAATTCGCCGGAAATAAATAGTTTTCATAGCGACAGGGGTTTTATTTACTGGTGACAGTATTATGAGTGTTTGAACAGGACAACATCTCAATATACAACGTATAAACATAAGTTAAAGAGATAATATCCTTAGAAATCAAGTCATAGATGGTTAGTACTTTCTTTCTAAACGCCGCGCGATCATTAATCCACGTGTCATCACCAGGGAGTTCATTACATTGAATTATGGCATATGTTACGCAGGTGGGTTGAAGGCTTGGGTGCAGCCGGAAATACGACTAAAACTATACTGATTGCGAAGACTGTGAGGTATGCGATGAGTCTGTGATAGTGACACGGTATTAACATGCGTGCTGTGGATTACTTTATAAAAAACATAGAATGGCTATCTTCCAGCGTAGTTCCAGATATGGTAGCGATAACGAAGTCGTTATGTTAAGACATGCACTGTCTTACCGCGCGCTGCTTTCAGGATCGGCCAACACATGCATGCGTGATTGCACTGCCTCCAGTATCGGCCCACACATGCAGTGCCTGACTGCCCTTTGCCCAATTTAGGACCACATTTTCTCTCGCTAGGGAAACAGAAGTGCATAGTTGATCAGCGCAGCGATTGACCTGGCAAAGTGAGGAGCAGTGATCGCTTTTGCTGCATTTCCTTAGTGGGGTATCGTTGAAAACTGCGAATATAAAACAAAAAAATTACAGCGTATCCACGGATTGAATGATGGTCAGTGGGCGAAGCTCGGGAGGTTCATCGTAGATCGTGCCGAGTTCTGGATTAATTTAGTTAAAGCGCACGCTACGAATCGTCATGGTTCAACTATGCACAAGCGAAATCTCCCACCGGCATTTCATTGCAAGTCAAGATCCAGTGCCTATATAGGTATATACATATATATGGGTCGCTGGTGAACGCTTCTCCAACGCGAGCAGTCGGTATTTCTCGATCAAGAAACTCGCTAGGAGACGCTGCCTGCGCCAACGTTGTCTCTCGCGGGTTAAGGCGCGTTCTCCTTCTTTGCGAGCTGGTAAGCGTTCCTCTAATAAGAAAGAGCGTTTCCATAGCCAACGCGCGCCTTTCGCTCTTTCTCTGTCTCTCACTCTCTCACACAAGACAGCAGAGGCACGCGCCGGGAGGCAGCGCCGGGAGAGAGAGAGAGGCACGAGCCGAGGCGAACGCCGAGGACGAGCGCGTGCCGGGAGGCACGCGGGTTACGCCTGACGCCTGACGACTGACGCCTGACGCCTAACGCGTGACAAGGTTAGACTCAGAGGAGCTTCGCCCCTAAAAGACCGCCACGCTGCCATACGGCAGCGTGGCGTATCCTCTAAACTCATGATGTCCACTAAATCAGATGGCGTCAGCAGACAGCAGGTGAGGCGTCGTTCTTTTATTGAGGCCGGCCGTCACTTGCAGGTCCTATGCGCTTACAAGGGCCCCGTTCGATCGTCGACCATCATAAGTCCGTCAACCTCACATTGGTCATAATCCACCCTAATTAGGTAGACGTTATTTCGGTAGTCATCAGCCGTGGTTCAGTGTATATTAATTCCTCGTGCACTTCATTTTTGTCAACTTAATTCCCTTGATTCCCAAGTTATAATTACATATTACAGTCTGAGCTATTCGGGTATGCACTACACTTACAAATGGGAACAAACAGCGCTGGATGCGCGCTGCATGCTGCGTGCAGGAGTACGCAAGCCTAGGATAGGCGGACTCCTGCACTAGACAGTGCAACTTTGACGCTGATGACGCCAGACGTGGGATTTTTTTATTCATGAGGCATACAACCCTATCGGATTGAGGGGCCGTCAAAAGAGGACCACATGAACGGCGGTCTTTGTGCCGTGGCGGAGTCATCCGCTATCTGGTCTGAGCAGCACGATCTCTCCATTCGAGTTTTCAGTCACATAAGGGGTCAGTCACATAAGGGATCAGAGGAAGCTGACGGAAAACTTACCTTTTCCCCATACAACTGCCCTCTCGTCGATAAAAACCTGGTCATCCTTCACAGTCCGCCGGTCCCCGCTGACCACCACCTTCCACTCCGCGTGTGCCTTGCCCCTGAGTTGTACCCGAATAGCTGCGAGCAAAAAAAAAAGCATTTCAACGTACTCACTTCAGTATGCGCGGCTGGCTGGGCAATGTCCTTGTCTGCATAACCTGAACAAAGCCTCGACAAGTACTGGTTAACATGGACTCTTCCACCAATGCCATTCTTATTTACAGCCATTGCTGTCAAGCGCCCCATTAAGACAGAGAGAGAGAAAGAAAAATTATTCAGATCACTGGATTAATTTTAGGCGGCGCTGTTACTCGAAAGCACCAATGGCTGCTACCACGTCCTGCGCCCGGCAGATCAACGTTTGCTGGCCACTCGGGGTCCCGCTACGCTGCATGGCCTCCTTGATATTTAAAAATGGCA
This sequence comes from Hyalomma asiaticum, assembly GCA_013339685.2. Classification (NCBI taxonomy): domain Eukaryota; kingdom Metazoa; phylum Arthropoda; class Arachnida; order Ixodida; family Ixodidae; genus Hyalomma; species Hyalomma asiaticum. The sequence continues at coordinate 70,084,759 of CM023491.1, read as the reverse complement.
GTGTACCCGACCGGCGGACGCTGCCATTCAAGCGTTAAGTGAAATAACGCCTGCATCGCTCCGCATCCACGGCACTGTCAGGGTAGAAATATGAATGGAGGATGTGAAGGAAGTAGAGGTTGGGGAATATCTTGGACTGAAGTAGGTGCACTGGAGTCGCGTGTTCTAGGGTCAGCGCCTGGTGTGGTGGAGGATAACGAAAGCGCTCACGTCTCTAGTGTCCCAATATCCTAGAGCTTCTCTCACGAATTTTAGGCAAGAAGCAACGTCTGCTAATTGCCGGCTGGGCAACACGTCGTCTTGGTCTAGTGGGTGCACGGGATCACGGAAGACACAAAGGGTATATCGCTCACGTTTCCCTCCTTTCTTTTCCCCGTTTCTGAGCGCTGTGTCCTACTATAAGGTGTCCTTGATAGTTCAAGACAGGTTGGACAAAGCATCCTTACTCATGACCCTCTACTGACACCGCAATATCTGGCGAGCCGTGTCGCCGATCAGCGTTGCAACATTACCATCTAATCCTGCACACTCGCTGGCCTGCTGAATAGTTTTTAACCAGTGCATTCTTAGTTATATAGAATCAAATGCTTTCTCGTAGTCTATGAAGGCCATATAAAGAGGTTTAACGAGCAAAGAGACAATGAAGTCTGTTTGCTTATTAGGTTCTTTCTAACCAATAAAAAACGAGCCCTTGACCCCTTCCCTTTCGTTGTATTGTCACGTGTTCGTGACACTCGCAGCACTCGAGACGAAGCACGCAGGACTCAAGGTGACGTCAGGCGAACTGTTTATTGGGCGAACTTCTGCCCAGCAAAACAAGGCCAATCACAACTCACAGCAACAGCGGCGTGAACAGTCGTCGGTCGACGGAAAGACTGACAAGCGGCGCAGTGCGTCGGCTTTTATACACATGGCTTAACGCATTCTCGCATTACCTCTGGAATTCCAGAGGTTACTCAAGTGTGCGCCTCAGCATGCAAAGTTTCAGGAATTGTCGACACGCTTCCCGAAGTGACATGCAAGATAAACGCGGCTTGCGTTGGCATAACAGAAAGTGATAACTGCGCTCGCCGCAAACAATCAAAGCAAGCGCGCGATTCACAGGAAGGTGATAACGGCGTTCACGAAAACAACCGCACGTGTCAGTATAAAGAGGTTTGTTACATTCAGCGAACTTCTCAATTATTAGGTTGATAGCATGGCTGTGGTCCATAGTTTAGTAACCTTTCCTAAAACCAGCTTGTTCTCTTGGTTGATTGAAGTCGAGTGTTTCTCTTATCCTAGCAGAAATTACTTTCCTAGATAGCTTGTATTATTAGTGGGAGTAGGCTAATTCGTCTCTAATTCTATTACACCTTTAGACACCTTTCTTTCGCATTAGGTGTCTACTACCCTTATACAGCTGAGCGGGACCCTAGATGTCTTGATACATTTGTCTCTTCCATGTTCGATCAAGTCGGCTGTTATGCCGTCTTCACCTGCTGATTTACCGCACGATATATCATTTACGGCTTTTCTGACTTCGCAATCGGTTATGCATGGAACTTGGACTCCTCCATCTTATTTATTTTTACTACGGTTGCATGGTCTGTCTGAAAGTTCTACATTTCAGGTAGAAATATTTTCATACCTTAATTATTTCGTTGAAGTTGTTAACCTTACGTTTTCATCTTTCTAGCGTATGGATGTTGTTTTGTCCCAAGCAATTTCTTTGAGACCGATTTCATGCTCGTACCTTTCTCTACTGCTTTCTTTATTTCTCTCACACCAAAGTTTCTTATATCTCTTTGGCTGGCTCTACCGATCACCTTTGATAATTCTGCAACCTCCATCTTCTGACGAAGTCACTTTCCCCAGCTGACTTTCTTTTATTAAATCTTTAGTGGACTGACACAACTTGCTCAGGTTTCTTGTTTTTAATCCGCCTTCTATCGCTGATCAGAAGATCCATTTCGTCGCGTTTTTGTATACTTCTTGTAAATCTTCATCGTTTCTTCTAATACGAAGAATATGCTTTTTAGTGCGACATTAAATTGGGCACGGCGGCACCAAAAGGATGCGGATCGCTGACAATCCTCTGACTTTTGCTGTGCAGTTCTCATATTTCGGCGCAAAAATTTCGAACGGAGCAGTGGGAGACCTGGCTTGCCAGCGAGGAAAAGGAGGCCCAAGTGGCACTCCTCGACCAGGCGCGGCGGGCTGCTGAGGCCAGTGGAGCCCTGGACTAGGGGCCCCACCCACCTGCTTCGCCAACCTCCTTTTCTTTTTTTTTTCTTTAATAAACGTTTGTCAACTCAACTCAACTCAACTCTTCAGCCTCTTGCGCACAGCGGGCTGCCTAGAGCATACCGTTGCAGCGGCGCCTACGGATGAATTCAGCGATTTCAACTGCCCTAACGCTGGCAATCAGCGTTTCATGCCCGCCATTGAGACTATCACTTCAGTCAACGTCAACAGGCAGAGAAGCCGGTACGCTGCCTTCGCGTGGAGCGACACCGTAAGAAACCAGTACAAAGGGTCATCCGTTGGAATGCGCGACCACTGGGCACGGCGGCACCAAAAAGGATGCGGATCGCTAACAATCCTCTGCCTTTTGCTGTGCAGTTCTTCAGCCTCTTTTGCACAGCAGTCTGCCTAAAGCATGCCGTTGCAGCGGCGCCTACGGATGAATTCAGCGATTTCAACTTCCCTGACGCTGGCAATCAGCGTTTCATGCCGCCATTGAGACCATCGCTTCAGTCAACATCAACACGCAGAGAAGCCGGCACGCTGCCTTCGCGTGGAGCGACACCGTAAGAAACCAGTAAAAAGGGTCATCCGTTGGAATGCGCGACCACTGGGCACGGCGGCACCAAAAAGGACGCGGATCGCCTAACAATCCTCTGCCTTTTGCTGTGCAGTTCTTCAGCCTCTTTTGCACAGCAGTCTGCCTAAAGCATGCCGTTGCAGCGGCGCCTACGGATGAATTCAGCGATTTCAACTGCCCTGACGCTGGCAATCAGCGTTTCATGCCGCCATTGAGACCATCGCTTCAGTCAACATCAACACGCAGAGAAGCCGGCACGCTGCCTTCGCGTGGAGCGACACCGTAAGAAACCAGGAAAAAGGGTCATCCGTTGGAATGCGCGACCACTGGGCACGGCGGCACCAAAAAGGACGCGGATCGCTAACAATCCTCTGCCTTTTGCTGTGCAGTTCTTCAGCCTCTTTTGCACAGCAGTCTGCCTAAAGCATGCCGTTGCAGCGGCGCCTACGGATGAATTCAGCGATTTCAACTTCCCTGACGCTGGCAATCAGCGTTTCATGCCGCCATTGAGACCATCGCTTCAGTCAACATCAACACGCAGAGAAGCCGGCACGCTGCCTTCGCGTGGAGCGACACCGTAAGAAACCAGGAAAAAGGGTCATCCGTTGGAATGCGCGACCACTGGGCACGGCGGCACCAAAAAGGATGCGGATCGCCGACAATCCTCTGCCTTTTGCTGTGCAGTTCTTCAGCCTCTTTTGCACAGCAGTCTGCCTAAAGCATGCCGTTGCAGCGGCGCCTACGGATGAATTCAGCGATTTCAATTGCCCTGACGCTGGCAATCAGCGTTTGATGCCACCATTGAGACCATCACTTCAGTCAACATCAACAGGCAGAGAAGCCGGCACGCTGCCTTCACGTGGAGCGACACCGTAAAGGCCCAACCACAGGCACGCGTCGCTACGCGTACGGAAGCGCCTACGCGTCAGGCGCGTCGCCTCGCGTCGGTGGAGGGGAAGGGCGCGCAACCACAGAGCAGACGCGGCGACGCGTCAGCGCGGCGGCGCTAGCTCCTGAGTCTTGCTTGAGGCGCACTAATGCTTGAACTTCATTCCGTGCTGTCCGCATGCTTTCCTAGATATATAGAATACGTTTAGGTACAAAATGTGCACCTCGCACAATTGTTTTGACTGTTTAAGTAATAATTGCAATCTCAATACCTACAGCAACAACGTATACACAAGTCATTTATATCAGCGCTTGCTCCTTTTGCTGTCAACGCCTTCGCTCTGTGTCAGCGAAATGATCGACCCCTCGAAGGTTGCGGCTTCGATTTCCATGAGCGCCAGGACCGTATGTTACAAGCAGCACTCTCCTAGATCGTTTTGAAGCGGAGCTACATTATTAATTTGTCACTGATTCAAAGGTACACCCCCTCCCCCTTTCCCCACGAACGAGCACGCACACCAACAGTAAGGCCACGTGTGAGCGTCTCACCATTAATGAAATTGAATGCCTAAATCCAAGATTCACTTAAATCCCAAACGGCATCTTTCTACCTTTATTTACAGCGGATCTACGGCCACTCAGCCCCCCTTCCCCCGCCCCCTCTCCATTCGGCAATGTCGCGGGTTCCAGTCCAGCCGATTATCAAATTAATCATTTAAACGTTAAATACAATTCAATCTGAAAACATATTTGCCTCCATATTTACAGTGGAGCAATGACCAGACTTCCCAATATCTGGGAAAGGTCGTGGTTTCGATTCCGACCACTCATGAAGTTATACATAGGAAATACTTGAACCCGAAATGGCATCTTTCTAGCACCATTCACAGCGGGGATACGATTAATTTTATGGCCCAGGGTACAATGAGCATTTTAATTAATTAGTCATCATTACTGAGGTAACTGAACATTTTTAATGTCAACTTGATACCCTCAATCATAGACAACCGTCAAGTACAATTTCCACACTTTTCGCTCTTTTATAAAGGTATTATATTCTTCGCCCACCTCTTGTCCCTGGCCAAGGAGTGCAAGGTAAACGCTACACATCTTAAGACTTCCGGGCACTTGGCGCAAATCACACATGACCACAGGGCACTGAAGCACAGATGTAAGGGAGAAATGCGCAGACACACAGTGTCCCAGTGTGTTTCTATGCATTTGTCCCTTGCGTCTGTTGCTTCAGTGCCCTCTAATCGTGTACCACCACACAATTTCATTATCATTAATCTTGAATTAATCCATGTCATGTTATTGATGTCATGTCCTATCAGTCACGTTATTCACACATTCATAATGTTCAATGCAAATTTTTGTATGTACTGGTCAAATGTGCGAGACCAGTACACTGACTTATGGCTACTGACAGAAAAATATTTTTTTTAAAGTTAGACGTTTGCTGTAAGGAGTAAAAATTAAGGTTCCCTACATATTAGGCATAGTACCTAATGTATTTCACATAGGCGAAGAGGTGGCATTTCTGTATATTACGGTCATCAACATAATATTCATGCCTCAAAATATGCGTAACAGGTTCTTATATGTGCTACCTTTGAGAAGCTCCAATCATCAACCAAGCACATTATTTTGCTCCTTCCTCACCTTACTTTGAATGAATGTGGTCAACTATTTTCATTGTTTATTTATAGGATCCTGCCTTGACCTTTCACACAACAGTACATTTTCACCTGCTAATGAGATAAGCAGCACCAATACAGATTGCTGATAATGAGCTACTGTTGCGGTCAGCTTCAAGATGACCATGTCCTGCCAAGGTGAATAGTGCACTCATGCAGAGACAGTTAAGCTGAAAAAGGAAGTGCACACCTTGATTCAAACAAGTTTGCACAGTATCTCTGTCATTATCATGAAAAAAAGCTTTAATGTCGACACGGGTCCTACCACAACAGCAATGAGCAAGATGGCAAGCACAACGTACATTGTGTGCTTGCATAGCAAATAGACATTATAGAAGCCTTAGTATTCAATTTTATTACAGTACAATATTGGGGATAATGTAAGCATGGCCGAAATAACTGGACTGTGATGATCCGCCACTATCCGAGGGTCAAACCTAGTTAAGGCGCAAGAGGGTGCGGTTCCTACACAATTTTAAATAGTATCAAAGCATGTCACTTCCAAATATCTCTTGCTATATTCTGACCACTGACGTCCTATGTAAACTACAGCCTCGTTTATATATATATTAAATATCCATTAGGCATATGCCAACATCTTTAGGTTTTGCTGAGGCTGTTACCAACTATACAAATACTGTGGGTCACTGCCTATCCACACAGTATAGGTAGAAAATCATGGGCAGCCCTCATTTGTAAAGTCCTGTCTGGTAGTTTGTTTGTGGTCAGTGTCCTCTAACAACATAAAACAAGCCTATCATTGCCTGACATGATAATTATCATTCCGGTCATTCCTAAAATTCTAACCAAGCACTGTTTTAAAATGCTTCAAGAGAAATTCATGGTTAAGGGGTCATTTATAAACAAAGGCATGCTTACAATCGTGTGATGCAACTACCATCACTCACAAAATTCTAACCAAATGCAACTTAGAATGCTTTGGACGGCTACTTGTGATTCACTGATAGTTTATTAACACAAGGCATATTTGTAATTTATTGTGTGACTACTGCCCACTCTTAAAATTCTACGTAAACGCTCCATTAGCATGCTTTTGGGGGCTATGTGTGGATGAGGGGTCTTTCATTAACATAAAATGTGCTCATAATTGTATGATGCGAGTACTGTTGCTCCTTAAGTGCTAACAAAGCACTGTTCTGTAGTGCTGTAAGAGAAATTCATGAATGAGAAGTCGTTTATTGCCAAAAGGTGTGCACGATGACTACTATTACTTGCAAAATACTAACAAAGCACTCTTTTAGGACATTTGACAGCAATTCAAAGAGAGATTAGTGATTACAAAAAGGTGTGCTTGTAACATTGCGATGTGGCTTCTATTACAAGCAAAATCCTAAGACAGTACTGTTCTGTCATGCTTTTGAGCATTATTTGTGGCCAGAGGTCTTTTGTAAACACAAGACGCGCTTAATTGTGTGATGTGAGTGCTATCGCCTCTACAATTCTGACCAAGCACAGCTGTAGGACGCCTTTATGAGCAATTTTTGGTTGAGAGGCCTTTATTGACACAACATGTGTTCATAACCATATGATGCGACTTATGTCACTTGAAAACATGCAATACAGTACCTGTCCAGACAGGTTTGCAAGTTGTTAACATTGAGAAGCTGAAATTCTTGGCATTTCGGCCACGTTAAAAGTGCATGAGTACTAGCATATGTGGGAAAACGCACAAACATTTAAAATTGAATAATCCTTGCCATGTTATTCCTTATATATTGTTACCACCTGATCTTGTTATTTGAAAATGTCAAAAAATAATTCTGTTTCAAATCACGGTGCTGAGAAAAAAAAAAGAAACAATGAATGGGCAGATAGGTGTTGATGGTTATAGATATGGCACTTCATGATAGGAATCACGGGATAGATCTGTGCAATAATGTAAGGTCATTCGGGCAAACCAGCTGTCATTTACATAGCCCTTATCAGAATTTCGTTCCTAATTTACACAGACCAATGTTTATATCAGCTACCATTGCTGCCCACTGCCCTACGTGTCTCTTCAATGATGCCCTGTACTCTAATATTGCACACTGCTTATTCAGCGAATAATGCGAGTACATTTGGGGCCATGCTGTCCTCACATTTTTAAATTGTCCTGCATTTGATATTTAAAAAGGCACATCTCATTCACAAGCTCTGATGAGACGGCAAGTGCTAAAAAACACGCTATGTAAACAACCCTCAAAAAGCAATCTTCTTTAGATCCTCGTTACTCGATGAATGATACCTGCTCTTGCATTACACCTCTGTCCGTGTGTTTGTCAGAGCAGACAGCGTACAAAGCAAGGTATTGCACATACCTTGCTTTGTACTACGCATGTGCAGTGCACTGTAGGAAAGCAGAACAAGAGCAAAAGCAGCATTTCTTCTTGCATGCAATTTTCTTTTTCAAACACCAGTTTCGTGTACGTTCGAGCTTGAATTCTAAACACAGCAACGACACCGGTAACAGCTGATCGCAGCCGTAAGCGATGGTCCGTTGTTGCTGGCTTGACACTACACCTAAACAATTTGTCTCGAATCAACAAATGTTTGAGTGTCGTAGAGTGCGCAATACACTCATGTTCGTGGCAAGATATCACCGGAAAGTGCTGGCAAGGGCGCGGTCCACCTTTGGCAGCGATGGTGGTAGGTGCCGATGTTGAAAACAAACATGCAGCGGTTCAACATTCTTGCGTAAGCACCACACACGGTCACGATCAGGGGCGTTGTTATAACGTTTACGTTGCGACGTAAACAAAGAAACATCAACATCCGTCACCCGAGTTTCTCAACTGTGCCCCTTCGGGCGAAGTCGACGGGCCGCGCCAGAGGCCTTCGCTAGTTACTGACATCGCTCACAATTGAATTAGCAACAGGTGACCGTCCAGCCTTCGAAATTCGAAAGCATGTCTCCACTCGTTTCAAGCACAAGTAAACACAGACACAAGTACAGGCGCAGCAGCAGTCTCCAGTACGATGTCGACGATATTTTGACTCGGCAGCGATCGCACTCACGCCGGTGGAAGGTCAGCTGGAACTGTTGGCAAAATCACAGTGGGCACGATATCATATCACCCTGCGACAATCGTGGTCCTTGATCGTATCGCTGTGGGCTACGGTTGACGACGCGTTAATTCCGAAACGCTTCCGCGCTTCCCCAGAACCAGAACTCCGCCGTGTCTTCGCGGCTGCACTGCGGCGGCCGCCATGCTAGGGCTAGCCGTGGGTGGTTCCGCGGCCTCTGATTGGTTGGCGCGTGGCAGGCGCGTAGACGCGAGCCGTGCGCGAGGCGAAAATATCTGACGCTGCTAGATACCCTCGCGTCCACGCGTCTCGGTCCGTCAACTCCCTCCGAGGGTGACGCGTGGCGACGCATTTGACGCTTTTGACGCGTAGGCGCGTGCTGACGCGTGCCTGTGGTTGGGCCTTTAGAAACCAGTACAAAGGTTCATCTGTTGGAATGCGCGACCACTGGGCAAGGCGGCACCGAAAGGACGCGGATCGCTGACAATCCTCTGCTTTTTGCTGTGCAGTTCTTCAGCCTCTTGCGCACAGCGGTCTGCCTAGAGCGTGCCGTTGCAGCGGCGCCTGCGGATGAATTCAGCGATTTCAACTGCCCTTACGCTCGCAATCAGCGTTTGATGCCGCCATTGAGACCATCACTACAGTCAACATCAACAGGCAGACAAGCCGGCACGCTGCCTTCGCGTGGAGCGACACCGTAAGAAACCAGTACAAAGGGTCATCCGTTGGAATGCGCGACCACTGGGCACGGCGGCACCAAAAAGGCTGCGGATCGCTGACAATCCTCTGCCTTTTGCGATGCAGTTCTTCAGCCTCTTTTGCACAGCAGTCTGCCTAGAGCATGCCGTTGCAGCGGCGCCTACGGATGAATTCAGCGATTTCAACTGCCCTGACGCTGGCAATCAGCGTTTGATGCCACCATTGAGAACATCACTACAGTCAACATCAACAGGCAGAGAAGCCGGCACGCTGCCTTCACGTGGAGCGACACCGTAAGAAACCAGTACAAAGGTTCATCTGTTGGTATGCGCGACCACTGGGCACGGCGGCACCAAAAAGGCTGCGGATCGCTGACAATCCTCTGCCTTTTGCTATGCAGTTCTTCAGGCTCTTGCGCAAAGCGGTCTGCCTAGATCATGCCGTTGCAGTGGCGCCTACGGATGAATTCAGCGATTTCAACTGCCCTGACGCTGGCAATCAGCATTTGACGCCGTCATTGAGACCACCACTTCATTCAACATCAACAGGCGGAGAAGCCGGCACGCTGTCTTCGCGTGGAGCGATACCGTAAGAAACCAGTACAAAGGGTCATCCGTTGGAATGCGCGATCCACTGGGCACGGCGGCACCGAAAGGTCGCGGATCGCTGACAATCCTCTGCTTTTTGCTGTGCAGTTCTTCAGCCTCTTGCGCACAGCAGTCTGCCTAGAGCATGCCGTTGCAGCGGCGCCTACGGATGAATTCAGCGATTTGAACTGCCCTAACGCTGGCGATCAGCGTTTGATGCCGCCATTGAGACCATCACTTCAGTCAACAACAACAGGCAGAGAAGTCGGCCCGCTGCCTTCGCGTGGAGCGACACCGTAAGAAACCAGTACAAAGGTTCATCTGTTGGTATGCGCGACCACTGGGCACGGCGGCACCAAAAAGGCTGCGGATCGCTGACAATCCTCTGCCTTTTGCTATGCAGTTCTTCAGGCTCTTGCGCAGAGCGGTCTGCCTAGATCATGCCGTTGCAGTGGCGCCTACGGATGAATTCAGCGATTTCAACTGCCCTGACGCTGGCAATCAGCATTTGACGCCGTCATTGAGACCACCACTTCATTCAACATCAACAGGCGGAGAAGCCGGCACGCTGTCTTCGCGTGGAGCGATACCGTAAGAAACCAGTACAAAGGGTCATCCGTTGGAATGCGCGACCACTGGGCACGGCGGCACCAAAAAGGCTGCGGATCGCTGACAATCCTCTGCCTTTTGCGATGCAGTTCTTCAGCCTCTTTTGCACAGCAGTCTGCCTAGAGCATGCCGTTGCAGCGGCGCCTACGGATGAATTCAGCGATTTCAACTGCCCTGACGCTGGCAATCAGCGTTTGATGCCACCATTGAGACCATCACTACAGTCAACATCAACAGGCAGAGAAGCCGGCACGCTGCCTTCACGTGGAGCGACACCGTAAGAAACCAGTACAAAGGTTCATCTGTTGGTATGCGCGACCACTGGGCACGGCGGCACCAAAAAGGCTGCGGATCGCTGACAATCCTCTGCCTTTTGCTATGCAGTTCTTCAGGCTCTTGCGCAGAGCGGTCTGCCTAGATCATGCCGTTGCAGTGGCGCCTACGGATGAATTCAGCGATTTCAACTGCCCTGACGCTGGCAATCAGCATTTGACGCCGTCATTGAGACCACCACTTCATTCAACATCAACAGGCGGAGAAGCCGGCACGCTGTCTTCGCGTGGAGCGATACCGTAAGAAACCAGTACAAAGGGTCATCCGTTGGAATGCGCGATCCACTGGGCACGGCGGCACCGAAAGGTCGCGGATCGCTGACAATCCTCTGCTTTTTGCTGTGCAGTTCTTCAGCCTCTTGCGCACAGCAGTCTGCCTAGAGCATGCCGTTGCAGCGGCGCCTACGGATGAATTCAGCGATTTGAACTGCCCTAACGCTGGCGATCAGCGTTTGATGCCGCCATTGAGACCATCACTTCAGTCAACAACAACAGGCAGAGAAGTCGGCCCGCTGCCTTCGCGTGAAGGAACACCGTGCGGAACCAGTACAAAGGGTCATCCATTGGAATGCGCGACCACTGGGCAAGGCGGCACCGAAAGGACGCGGATCGCTGACAATCCTCTGCTTTTTGCTGTGCAGGTGAGAAAAGATTACGGGAAGTGCTGCCGTTCAAGGGACCCTTTTTTGCAAGTGCTTCCTTGCCCATGGCTGCGTTGATTGCTTTATGTTGCTGTTGTCTGCCTGGGGAAACTACCGCTTCTAGGTGGGGAGGTTGAAACAAACCCCGAGCCCTACATTGCGCAAATATTGAAGCAGCTTAAGGAAATCGAAGCTGATATTAAAGACATAAAAAACTGCCTGGTAGAATTTGAAAAAAAGGTTGATGCCTTGTGAAACCATGACGAAAAGTTCAATTCATGTCAAGACCTGCTATCGCGTATGAACCAAGTTGTTTAGACACTTGAAAAAAATAGACTAATTAGAGAACCACAACAGAAGACTTAATTTGATCATGTATAGGTTACCAGAACCAGAGGGTGAAAACACTGGATCCCTGAAGACCGCAGTAAATAAAGGTACCTTTCAAGATATTCTCGAGCTGCAAGCAGTTGCAATAGAACGCATTCACTGATTAGGTCGTCTATCCCCGTGTAAGAAACGACCGGTCATCCTGACACTGCTTGATACGAGAGATAAAACGTTAATTTTTAAACAATGCCACAAGCTAAAGGACACTGCTATAAGGATAAGCGAGGACTATTCGCAGAGGGTTCGTGAAATTAGGCGAAAGCTGTGGGCAAGCGCGTAAGAAAACCGTGAGAAAGGGGTAAAAGTTTCCTTATCTTTTAACACATTATACATCAATAAAGTGGTGTATATTTGGAACACTGAACTAAATGATACGAGTTCCTGTTCGAAAAAACGACGAAGCAAAACCAGGCCGCCCAACCACCCGTCGTCACGCGCTAACACTAAAGTAGACACTGGTTCCGCCGATTGCCAAGGCAATGTTTCGAACCTTCCATGTTCAGAAATCAACCGCCCATCCTACGCAAATACACGTTCACGCAAAGAGAAACACCTGTGCATCATCAATTTCAATGCTCGGTACGTAGTGAACAACACGGATATACTTGAAATTCAATTGCTACAGCATGATCCACACATTGCCATCATAACGGAAACTTGGCTGCAGACTGTTATAAAAAATGAACTAGTCTTTGCGCTTCATTACAAAGTTTTTCGTAAAGATAGAATGCACAAAGGTGGGGGCGTAGCCATTCTCGTTAAGGATCAGATAGTAGCAATGCTTATCAGTGGCACTCCTGATTTGGAGTGTTTATGCGTCAAATTATTGTGTTTGGGCCATCGCTTTGTGTTGTACTCATGTTACAGTACACCTGATACTACCCCAGACCACTTGATTAAGCATCAAGAGCACATGTCTTCTTACCAAAACAGGAAAATTTTATTGATTGGCGACCTGAACTTGCCTAGTGTTAATTGGGAGCTCCTCCAAGCAAACTTCTCAGAGTGATGAAAATGCTAACATTATTTTCGACATTATGCTAACACATGTTCTAATCCAAGTGGCTAATGAACCCACGCGTGTCCAAGGGTCATCCAGTTCGGTATCAGACGTTGTATTTTTACACCGTGCTTATTCTGAGCATACTGTGTCAATTGAAGATGGTTTATAGGATCATTTCCGTGTTGCTGTTTCTGTACCCATTGTCAAGACTACTGTTTGTAAAATTCCTGAAACCATAGCTTATTCGATAGATGATGACGCCAGCGTGATTGACTACATGGAAACCTGGCTTACGGGCTTTGCTGACAGTGGCGGTGATGTGTGTGCACTGTGGTCAACCTTTACTACAATGTGCAAGCATTGCATAGATACATTCATAACCACTAAATCTAAGAAAGTCATTAAAAGTACCCCTTGGATCACGGGCGGTATAATACAATAGAAGCGCAAAATCAAACGAATAAGGAACCATACGAGTACGGGGATCACCATTGAATTGCAAAAAAGCAAGCATGTGTTGTACGCGATTCGGAACACCTATATTTAACTGAAACGTTGCCCAACATTGTAAATAACGAGTCGGATAAGTTTTGGGGATACCTGGGCGAAAGCAAGAAGTCTGTCGCGGAAATCGGAATAAACGGAACCATTATGAATAACTTAAATGCAATCGCACAGCATTTCAACGAGTATTTTCATAGCGTATTTACCAGTACAAGTTCAGGATTACCTCTAGACTCTGGAATGTTTCAACACGACGAGGCGAACTTCATCTCATATCACCACATTGTGAATATGTCGTTAAATTTGAAAACCAAAACAACTCCTGGCCCTGATAACATCCCAAATGTGTTTCTTCGGCGATACGCCCAAACTATTGCCAAATTCTTGGTTGTGTTACTCAGAGAATCGCTAGAAGAGAAGCTCAGGGGAAGATGGATGCTTGAATCGATGAACAAATCGCAAAGTACGATTTAAAACAGGGAATGTCGCGGACGCCAACGTTTCGACAAGCGGACTTGTCTTCGTCAGGGCGGCAACACTGACGAAGACAAGTCCGCTTGTCGAAACGCTGGCTCCCGCGACATTCGCTGTTTTAAATCGTACTTCGCGATTTGTTCATTGATTCAGAGAATCGATGTTATGTTCAAAAGTACCTAGTGAAGGGGGGATGGCTCGAGTTGTCTCAGTCTTTTAGAAACACTGGGAGAACTCGAGCTGCTACAGAATTACCGCCCTATATCACTGACGTCACCATGCTGCAAATTTTTTAATGCATAATCGCAACTCGCATTAATAAATTTCTAGAAGAAAACTTGATAATAACCACTTGTTAACATGGTTTCAGAAAGGGCTGTTACGCTGCCACACAATTACTTATAGTAATAGATTCATTTGCTAATGGTCAAGTTGATGCTGTGTTTTTGGATTTTTGCAAAGCCTTCGATAGGGTGAATTACGAAAAATTAATTCTAAAGCTAAGTAACGTAACCCTACCAGATATCTTAGTTTCTTGGATCGCTGACAATCTGAATAACCGTAAACAGGTTCAGTTGATGTTCACAACTTGGGCTATCTACCAGTCACTTGAGGTGTCCCCCATTGTAGCCTGTTCGGCCCTTTTGCTCTTTCTTTTATATATTAATGACATCGTCACCGTTGTCACTCCTGGAACTCAAATAAGACTGTTCGCGAATGACTGTTTTGTGTTTCTTGCAATTAAGTCTGTCGAAGATCATAACCCTTACGAAAATGCCATATATGGACTGATATGAAAAAATCCATATATGGTATATTAAAAATTGGGCAGATATGGCCATATATGGCATATACGGCCCTTATATGGCCACATCTGCCCAATTTTGAATATATCCATATATTACGCCTTATATAGCCATATCTGTCCAATTTTTGATATATCAATATATGACGCCTTATATCGCCATATCTGCCCAATTTTTAATATATCCGTATATGGGCCCTTATATGGCCATATCTGTGCAATTTGTAATGTATCCATATATGGCACCTTATATGGCCATATATGCTTGACACTGTAGGCCATGTGTGAGAGCTGAATACATATATAAACAAAAACAGAACACAAATGCAAGGTGGACCTTTCACGTGTGTATTTTATTTTCCAACTATTTTTTTTTCATTCTTCGGAGTTGTCTTTTGTCTTTTTGCTTCTCAAGTCGCTGAGCTTTGCGCCCAGGGATAATATTACAATTAAGTTTTCCACTGCACTCGAACTGGCACCTCGTAGGGAAGTCTTTTGTGCGAGCTGTAAATGGCAAAACACAATTGGAGCATGAAAGTAATGTTTACATTATCAGGGCCGATAAACAGCTCCAAAATATGTGCAGCTGATGACGCAATGACACAATATTTTATATGTATACATGCATGCATTCACTTAGGCGCGAAGAACAACAATCATAAAACATCGGAACACGCCCGTATCGTTAAACCATCCTGCATGACCGTGCATGACTACGCAATGTGCTGGTCGATATGCAAAGCACCTTACAAGCAGTTGCTCAATTATTATTTCAGTTTACTTCCTTGCACTTTGAGGCGAAGGGAAGGGAGATGCTTGTCCGTGTTTTGCCAAAACAAATCATGGCGATTAAGCTACAGCTGTCACGTAGGGAAAAAAACAGTTTTTCTTAACGACGTGATTAGCTTGGTAATCAGGTAAAGCCGGTTCTCCGAAATGGCATCAAATATATGCACATAAAGCACTGTCATGGATAGCTGAAACAGCAAGCATGTTTATACATTATTGCAATAAAGCAACGGACCTTTGATATATGGGGACGACTGAGCGTATTGTAACCTCTCCGAAATAGCATGTGGAGTGCTCTGTTTGGTAAATAAATAAAATAAATGCAGATAATATCTAAAATGCGGCCACGCCATTTTTTGCTCAATATGGCACTTTCAGTTGCTTCTGAAGCAGCATGCACTTCCAGCCTCACGGCTTCGTGGCAAACCCACCAGCAGCTGTCTCAACAGCCGCACTGGTGCTAGCTTCCGCGAATAAGCTACAATAACGAGAATTTCACTAGTGAAGGGGCGGGGGAAGGGCACCCGTAAAACGAACAGAATTTCAACAGCAACTTTTCTAAGGCATTCGTAAGGAAAAATCAGAAAATGATAGCGTGTGACCTTCGATCTCGCCACAAGAAGAAATTACTGCATTTGGAATCTTTTTACAACGCCGCTAAAGGGTCGGAAGCAGAAGCAATGCCTAAGGCGCAACTAAAAATATAGAAAAGAAACACGCTAGCTTTGTGACATTAGCCGTTTATGCGATATCCGATGGCAAAAACAAAGCACTTAACAGCTATAAAATTGTCCAATTCACGTGCTTCTGAACGGACACACCGTATTAGAATTTTAGTAACAAGCAACAAAGCTTACCTTGTAGCAATCAGCCTGGCATGAAAGAAGCCTTTGTACTGCCACCAAACTTGCACTTGTGGCACCACTTCGTTAGGAATGTGCTCTTCCGTCACTCCCGACGCAGGTAATTTTAGAACATCGAAGGTTGTCCACTTATTTGCGACACGATCGAAACATGCCACTCACTGCACTCAGTGCCACAGCACCACCTTTTTCGGAAAGCACAGCCAGGCAGCCCACACACAACAAAACCTTCGTGGAGAAAATGGCTCCAGTTGTGACGGCTACGCAAATGCAGTCCGTAATAAAAAGAAAGACAGAGGTGTATCGTTCTGAGAGGAAACGGCAAACGTAAAGCAGAAACTCGCATATTTCGATTGTTTCCCCGAAAATACGAGCGCGTTTTGTCAAACTGATGAGAAATGTGTTATGATTTAAGGCTGCCAGTGAGACATGTGTATTTTCTTGCTTACCACAAGCAATGGACTACTTTTTGGACGCGAAACTCACAGCGTAAACACGAGCGCTAGCTTTGGCAGCGCTTCACCTGATGCATGAAATCTGTTCCACGTGCACGCGGAAAAAGTGAGGGGCCGTCTCCAAAGGTCCTGCGCACTGTTCCGAGAAAAAAAAAGCGTGGCTCTTTGCGGAAGAAAAGGCCCGGAGGGCGGGGGGGGGGGTAGGGTGGACAGAGGGGGGGCTCTTTTTTGTCATTTATTTTTTGGCTCGTCTTTTGCATTCTTTTGAGAAATGGCGGGTCAGCCGTAGGAAGAGTAGAAGCGACAGCCCGCTTTCGCGCCGCACTCGGACAAGACGAGGTAAAGAAAATAAAAATAAAAGTAAAGAAGGTTGCTGACATATTTCAGCAATCATTCGTTTAGCTATAACTTACAGTGAACATGCAATCTAGGCGCTTATTGCGGTAATTTTGGCACAAGTTTTGCATTAACGCACCACTATAATGCGCACGTATATGCAATTGCTTTTGCTTTTGCAACTGCAACATCGACGAAACAATAATAGTTCAGCTTGACACATCGTTTTTATGCAGATAATAATTAGCTCGCGATGTACGTAAATCGCGTATTAATTGAAATTGCGATGCCATGAGAAAGCAGAACTCACCCCCAACCCTCCCTCACTCTCTTTTACTATTTACCCTTAATGTTTACTTTTTGCATTCATTTCTTTTGTAATTACTAATTGCTGGATGGGACGAGATATGTGGTTCCATCGATTATTTGTGCGTACATAAATAACATTACTGGGTATTACATATATATATATATATATATATATGTATAGTTCGGAAAGAAGATTTCCCTGAACCCGAATAAATATTTTAAAAAAAAAAGAGATTCACACGATTAACAAAAACAATATATGTTTACTGACGTTGCGGCCGGTGCAGCGGCCTTCATTAGGGTTAGGTGTACCGGCCTCTGATGAAGGCGAATCTCTTTATATATGTATGTGTATATATATATTATGAGGAACTGCTCCTTAATTGGATGTCGACACATAAATAATATAATACACCTAGGTATATCACTGTTAACTTGCATTATGTGACTTTTGATGCATACTCTTTATATCGAGTATATAAAGCCATATACGGGCCACGGAAGCCGCATATGGAAGTATGCTGCTACCGTATATGTCATATAAGGCGCAATATAAAGCCACATATGGCAGTATATAGCTGCCTTATATGGCATAGAAAACGCCATATACGTTTATATCTGGCTGAAATCCAGGGTTCGACGGAAACCCGTCTGGTCGGGAAAATTCATGGCCGACCAATCGTTCAAAATGAAACAAGACGTTGTATATGGCCTTATATTGACCCTTATATGGCAGTATATAGCCTGATATGAGCGCTTGTATGTCCATATCTGGCCATATATAAAACGTATCTGGCCCACATATGATATTTCCGTAAGGGAAGGAACTACATTTCAGCTTGAATAGCATATCCTTGTGGTGCGAACAATGGGGCATGCCTACAATTACCGACAAAAGTATCGCTACGCATTACGCATAAAAAGAATCAGCTCAATTACGTCTACTCAGTAGGGTCTGTTCCATTAAGACAACTTGAGAATTGTAAAAATGTTGGCGTAACGTTCAGAAACAGTTATTATTGGAACCTTCAAATAGAGAACACATGCTCTGCTCCGTAAGATAACTTATCTACGACACAAACTCGGAAATTCTTCTTCAAACGTCAAGTTACTCTCCTACCTGACATATATACGCCCTAAACTAGAATATGCCTGCGTCGCCTGGCATCCGTACACTAAACCCAATATCAACAAACTTGATAGAAATCAAAGAAAATCGGTTCGTTTCATTTACTGCAAATACAAACGTTCGGACTGCTCGTCACAAATGTTGTCTAATGACATTCCTTCTCTTCAGCTAAGAAGGCAGAACTATGGATTTCTTACGAAATCTAATCAACAACAATTCATCCTCGACCCTTCACATTATGTAAGTCCTCCTTCTACAAGGCAGACACGACACCTTCGCACTGGTGCACTAACACCTATCTACGCTAGGACAGACGCGCACAAGTTTTCCTTTGTTCCAGGGACCATTTCTGAATGGAATTCTCTGCCCGCACCGTAGAACTTGTGATCCAGCTTACGCTGTCACTGTCCTGCGGTTCCGCAAAGGCCTGGCTCTTTATATATATATGGATTCTATTGTATTTTGTTACGTTCTTTTGAATTGTATTTATGCGAATGAATGTATAAATGTTTCTTATATGTGTTATTTTTGTGTACATTATATGCCCGTCCTGCAAGAATCACAATGTGGTCTGCTGGAGTATGCAGTAAATAAATAAAAAAAATAAATTCTTGATTCATTACATTAAGTTACCTCTATGTTTCTATATCTTCATGAGTAGCTCTACGTTTGCCTCTTTTCTAGAAGCTAATTTAGTTCGTACTTTCACAAGGTTAAGTACAATCTTCACCCTTAATAACACATCGCTTGGAGGCGAAATGTTGAGGCCCGTGTGCTGTGCGATGTCAGTGCAAGTTAAAGAACCCCAGGTGGTCGAAATTTCCGGAGACCTCCACTACGGCGTCTCTCATAATCAGAGCTGGTTTTGGCACGTTAAACCCCACAAATCAAATCAATCAATAACAACACATCGCTACATTTTACATTGCCTACTTCTTCTGCCTGGTTATTGCCTGGTTTCTCGCACATTCCAAAGTCAACTTTGTCTTTTGTTTGCCTGTTAGGGCTTTTCCATGTCCACTTCCTATTCTTGCATTTCTTAAGAACGTATCCATTATTCGGGGTCGGTTTCCTTCTGCAAACTCTACTAGCGTCTCTCCACGGCTATATATTGCTGACGCCGTAGTTGTCATGCTCTTTTTCTCCGCATTCTTTAATTCCCACTTTTGCGGTGAAATCCCCCACGACTACTGTGTATTGTGCCCGTACACCTTTTATTGCTAATTCGATATCCTCGCAGAACTGCTCTACTTGTTCTTCGTCGTAGCTCTTTGTTAGCGCATATCCCTGGATTATCTTAAGTCTATACCGCTTATTTAGATTTATTACGACGCAGGCTACCCCTTCGTCAATGCTGTAGAATTCGTCTACGTTGCCCGCTATATCTTTGTGAATTAGGAACACAACGCCATATTCTCTCTTTTCGGGTAACCCTCTATAGCAGAAGACATGTCCGTTGTTTAAGACTATGTAAGCTTCACCTGCCCTCGTAACTTCGCTAAGGCCAATGATGTCCCAACTAACGCCTTCTAGCTCCTCGAGTAGCTCCGCTAGCCTAGCTTCGCTCGAGAGGGATCTTGCGTTGAACGATCCAAGATTTAGTTTCCAGTGGCTGCCTGTCCGGATCCAGTGACTATTAGCACCCTCCACTGATACACAGGGCTAACCGCCGGCGTGGTCAGATGTGCAGTCACTAGACTTTGAGGGCCAGGGTCGAAGTGCAGACTTCCTGTGGGAGCTGGTGGTCAAGTACTGCACCAGGGAGGACATTTCCTGTTCTGGTATAGGAGTGAGTCTTAGACATCAGCAGTATTGAGAGCTCTTCAGATGGCCGGCCGTCACGGGCCCATCTACCGACGTAACTCTCCAACAGTAAATAAATATTAGGGAAGGAGCTAGTAAAAGAAAAGGGGGGTTGATGGTGAAGTCGAACTTGTAACCATTTGTATTCTAGGCTGCAGCTTAGCCGCAACCGTTAAACGTAGAGTCCTTTCAAGCATTTCCAGCATGCTAATTTCTGTGAGCTTTAGTATATGTACAGTATGTGGTACCAAAGTGCCCGAGGTGAGTTTTGCTGATTGTGACATGAAGGACGTAACGGTTTGCGTAATTTACCGGAAAGATAGGTTCGCGTGCGTCGTTAATCCTGTGATCACGTGTTTTACAGCGTAAGCTGTTATGAGCTCACAACAAGGGCCGTTTTTTCGTCTTAGTTGTCCGCCGCCGCCGGTGGCCGTAACCGCTATCGCGCAAATTTTAGAAAAAACAACCAGCACTGAGGAGGATTCAAACCACGTCCCCTGCGTGGATTCGAACCCACACCCTCTGCGTGGCAGTCGAGCATTCTACCACTGAGCCACGCCTGTGCTTCAAAAATCTTTTCCAAATGAACTGAACAGGTATAACGTCTGCCGAGAAATCGCATTAACACATGTAATGTTACATGGCAGAATAATAATACGCCACTACACGTCGGAGAAAGTAGATTGCATAACGAGTTGGCTGCATGGTTTGTAGCTCTGAACCCATTACAGAGGCATCATCAACATCATCATTATAAAACAATCTTCAACAATCACAGAGCTATGCGCGCGGCTGCAGCGAGGCAACGTCGGGCGCAACAGACAGTTGTGCAGAGAGAAGCCCAAACCGCAGCTCGCCGTCGACGCCAGTCCGAGAGTTCGGTCCGTCCTCGGGAAAACGACGCCAGGGGACACTCTAAGATGTGCAGTTATACAGATTTGCACGTTACAATAACGTAGTAATTACTGCGTAGTGGGTACTTCCCTACTTGGCGAAATGATAATTATTATGGACCATGAGATACCCACCGCCTCTACTTGAACTAGTTTCCGCAAGCGTTTAAAATGACCTCTAAGAACGTCGCTCGTCCAGCTTACGCTGTCACTGTCCTGCGGTTTCGCGCAGGCCTGGCTCATTTTGAAGCACTGGAGTAGCTCAGTGGTACAATGCTCGACTGCCACGCAGAGGGACGTGGGTTCGAATCGTCCTCGATCCTGGTCACCTTTTTCTAAAATTTGCGTGATAGAGCGGACACCGACAGCGCCGCCGCCGCCCGTGTCCGTAACCACGACGGCGCAAAACAGCCGTTGTTCTTATCTCATAACAGCTTACGCTGTAAAACGCAACACTGGCAGGCAGAAGGTTATATGGAACGATGAAATGAAGAAGTTCGCGGGCACACAGTAGAACCAGGTCGCTCGAATAGGACAAGTTGGAGATTGTTGGGAGGGGCCTTCGTCCTGCAGATGACTTAAAATAAGCTGATGATAATGATTATCATGATGTTAGATCTATACCGCCTCCTTAAGTGCAATTTAAATAATGCTAACAATAACTACAGCTTGGTCAAAATTGAGCTTCCATTTCATAACAAGGCGACACATTCCCAGTTAACACTGAAAGAAGTTATGACGTTTTCGAGACGGATATACGAGATGTTAACCACGTCGCAGAGACGGCACGCGTAACAAGCTCTTGTGTAAGATACGTCCTACATTTCGTCTAATGTCCGGCTTGTTACGTATGTGAAAGACGTCTCGTTAACTTTTTCAAAACGCCTTCAAAAAGCTGGTCTTTTAGAAGGATTACAGGCGAATCGAATAATCCCGGTTTCCGGGATTTCTGAATCCGTTTGAAAACTTAAAAACGACATCTGAAAGCTGTTACTGGAACGTTAGCCGTAACCTGAAAGAAGCGGGAATCTTGTCCGGGAACGGGACGCGCCCACTACACTTTTGGTCAGGTTGCCACCCTCAGAAGATATAAATGAAAATGGGACCTTAGAGCTAACGTCTTAGGAGTAAAAATGACCCCAAGGCAATTGTTGCACCCCTGAGGGATGAACGCTGATTCTGACAGTGTCAACTGGATCAGAATTTCGGGGGGCACCCGCGATCCGCGGAAGGCGTCCCTGCTGTATGGTAGCATCTGCGTTATATGTTAGCCCATACGGTTTTCGGTGCTCCATTATGGGGGTCGTCCAACTGAATAATTTCGTGGTCTGAATACTTTCGCGGCCCTAGGAAAAAGTCTTGGCGTCGCACTTTCCCGGAACTCCTTTTTATTTGCTTTTTGCTGGTGGGCCAAAGCATTGGCATTGAGTGCAGTAAGGTAGGCACACAGTTGTCTGCAAATACTACGCCACTCTTACAATTTAGGTCCCAATTCTCATCCATACGAAAGTGAACATAGAACGTACTTTCCGTTCTGTGAAGCAAATCTACCAAACTAGCAATACCATATCTTTGTACTGTGAAGGATAGACAGTTTCTTCACAAGCGGCCTAAGAAGGATGCACCTGTGCCAATGATCATAAAGTGAAAACACTGCTACATCAATAATTTATTGAGGAACTAATCTGCCCAAGTTTTAAATAAACGAAAATGAGAAATGTAAGGGAAACAAAACCACAAATATGCCAAAAGGACTGCAGAAAAAACAAATTTAATACATCTGGAACTTATGGATGACTAGAGGTTGACAGAAAGAGCACTCGTAGTCACAATAATAACACCCAATCAGCTACGGGCTTTTCAGCATGAAAGCAGCATATCTTAGTATATGTGCACGGACAGAACAATGGATTTCAGTGTGATAGCTGCTTTTAGTGAATGTTATGCATACTACTTATACTATCCATACTACTTAAAAAACTTGAAACCTACGGTATTCGCGGGCACTGCTTAAACCTCGTGAAGTCTTACCTATATCATCGCCATCAATACGTCCAGATTGAGCATTACCGTTCAGACTTATGATATATGAGTAAAGGCGCCCCTAAAGGTAGTATTCTCGGCCCATTTTTTTATAGTTTACATAAATGACCTAGTAAATCTCTACAGTGATGGGACGTACGTCCTGTGAGCTGACGACGCTAGCCTATTTTTATCGTCACCTGAACTTGGTATCCTTCAGAACAACACCAACACTGCTCTAAGTGCTCTCCAAGAATAGTCGGAAGCACACGTTCTGCATTGTCACAAAATAGTGCCTATTTCGACGGGAAACCCGGCGTCGAACTTGAGGGAAGGCCCAAAACAACAACAAGAAAAGCGGCACACACGGAAGGGGCGCCGAAGGCCACGCCGCGTCTCCAAAAGGGGAGAATGTTGTGGAACCTTTCTTATCGCGGCGAGCGCGCGCACGACGCAGACGTAAGGAGAGAGAGGAGGCGGAA
This sequence comes from Hyalomma asiaticum, assembly GCA_013339685.2. Classification (NCBI taxonomy): domain Eukaryota; kingdom Metazoa; phylum Arthropoda; class Arachnida; order Ixodida; family Ixodidae; genus Hyalomma; species Hyalomma asiaticum. The sequence goes on along the minus strand of CM023491.1, from coordinate 70,061,216 downwards.
AGTACACCTCGCGCAGTGAGAGAGAAAAAGAGGCGCCGCCCCAACGAAGAAGGACCTAGAATGGGCGGGAAGGTTCCCAACTGTGTGTGTGCTTTGAGTCACGTGGGCCCCGCCGAACTTTCTAGCGCGCCTTCCCAGGGTCGGACAGGAGCCGTCAACGGGGAGCAGTCGGACAGGAGCCGCCAACGGGGAGTAGAAGAGTAGAAAAAAGAAAGAAGCAACCAGTCGTGCGTGACTCAGACGCTGTTCCACGAGCCATCTGATAAGCCACCTGCAAGTTTCGAGCTGAGAAGACACCCGAGTGACTTAATGAATAGGGCTCTTTTGTGTTTTGTTCTTTGTTGCAGTGCATGAGCTTGTTCGTGTTGATTGGATTTGTGTAACTTTGTAACCCACCTGTGTTTGAGTTTATAAGAGCCGTGTTTGTGTACGTTTTGTGTAACTGCCTAGTTGATGAGAATATATTTGTTTTGCTTGATCACCCTTGGCTCTGACTCGGTCTTTGAACCACTGGTGGTGTTTTGCTAGTGTGCTGAAGGGGACCAAAAACCTTATTGTCCAAGCTGTCGTGGGATTATTGCCGCGGGATTAACACGTTAGTCCTTGGGATCTTTTCTGGCGATTGCGTCCCGTACCTCCCAGCACGGGATTGCTGACAATATTTATGGCGTCCGCGACTAGGACTTCTTTGGCGCTTAAGTGTGTTCAAAGTAGGGAAGACCAGCCTTTGGTTGTGTACGTGTTGGCGTGGACGATATTGTGTGTTGCACCACGTTCTCGCCAACCTGTGTGCAGAGATATTTTGGTACAGGCAGATATTTGTTTGTGCACGCGGCTAGATTTTGTGGAAGGGCACCATGGATCTTGAGAAATTGATTGCCCTTGGTGAAAAGGTTGGTGTGCCTGGAGCTGAGTTACGGAAGTGGGTTAGCCTGAAAGAAAAAGAACCGAGAGACGCCAAAGAACAAGAAAGACAAGAGAAGGAACGAGAAAGAAATGAAGGAACGTGAAATGCAAGCAAAGATCGAGAAGGAGAGGATAGCGGCTGAAAGTGCGAAAGAAGAAAGAGAAGCGAAAGAGAAAGAAAAGGAAGCGATGGAGAGACAAATGAAAGAAGAAAGGGAGGCGAAGGAACGTCAGATCGCAGCTGAAATGGCTGAGAGGGAAAGGCAAAGGCAACATGAGTTGGAGCTTGAACATCTCCGATTGCAGCAGCGCGTTGACGCACCAGTTCGAGTCGACAGCACGGGAAGAGTGCTCGTTCCGACTTAATCCAAGTAAGCTGCTTGTGGCGTTCGATGAGAGAAAGGATGATTTAGACGCCTACTTGCACAGATTCAAAACCGTTGCTAGAAGTCAGAATTGGCCGGTGGAGCAATGGGCAACGGCGTTGAGTACTTGTTTGAGCGGCGAAGCGCTCAGTGTGTATGGCAGGTTGACACTTTCGGATGCCTCCAACTATGCAAGGGTTAAAGCCGCTTTGCTGAAACGATTCAGGTTTACCGTAGAAGGCTTCCGAGACAAGTTCAGGACGGGAAATCCCGCCGATGGAGAGACTGCTACGCAGTGTGCTGCGCGACTCAGCCACTATTTTGAACGGTGGACTGAACTTTCAGGAATTGAACTGGAGTACGGTTCGCTTAGAGAGCTTCTCATTAAGCAGCAATTCCTCGTCAGTTGCCACCCGAGCCTGTCTCTTTATCTGAAAGAGAGAAAAGCCGAGTCTCTCAGTGACATGCTGGAATTAGCAGACCAATTTTCGGAAGCACAAGGAGGCAACAATCTTGGCAAGATCAGAAGGGAGGGACTGGAAGATGTGAAGCAATCGACACCTCATGAAAGAAGAAGCCCTCCGAAGCCTATTACGAGGTGTTTCCTGTGTAATCAGCTGGGACATCGTGCTAGTGGTTGCCGAGCTAATTTTTCTCGCCCGAGTGTGAAGTGCTTTAAAAGCGGGCAGACCGGTCACAAAGCTCACACATGTCGGAATGAAGTGAAACAGACTCAGCAGGTGTCGAGTGTATATGCCCCGCCGAAACAGGAGGATGATGAAAATGTTCAAGGCTTCTTGGAACTTAAGGACGGAAAGAAAGTTCCGATTGTTGGTGCCATAACGACTGCACGTCCCGGAGCACCGGATAACAATATGCCAGTACTTGCTGGAAAAGTATCAGGAAGGCGTGTAAGCCTGCTAGGGGACACTGGCAGCAGCACAGTAATTGTGCGACGGAGTTTGGTCCGGAACCACGAGCTCACAGGTGCAGAAGGTATCGTTTGCCTAATTGATGGTACAGCGAGGAGGCTCCCTGAAGCGAGGATCAAGGTGGCCACCCCCTACTACAGTGGGATAGTTACGGCTCTGTGTATGGAGAACCCACTTCATGATCTGATCGTGGGAAATATCAAAGGTGAACGAGGCCCTAACGATCCGAAGCCTCGATATGTAGAGCCGAGGAATGAAATTCTTCGGGCACGACCAGCAGCTGCAGCTCGAGCTCAATTCCAAAGGAAGCCTGATGAGCGTTCCATAATGGCAGACCCTGAAAAGAATTTGGCACGCGCTTCATTCGAAGCAAAGGACACTCGCAAATGGCGAGATGCTGCCACTACCGTGACACCGTGGAGTGAATTACAGCCACATGGGGTGCGCGCCAACAGAGAAACTTTTGATGCAAGTTTGGAGAATGGGAATAAGGCACTGTGCAAGGAAACACCGAAGGTCGACAGACACGAGAAGGGACTGCAAATCGCAACCGAGCCAGCACAGCGTTGCGAAGAAGTGGATAAGGCTTGTTCACCGCAAGAGCTAACGCCAAGATTCACCCGCAAGAAAAGAAAAAGGAACAAACAGCAGTGTAAACGAAGGGCAGTCTCGAGATCCCAAAATCTAGGTGTCCATTAGCAGGATGAAGCTGCATGTGTTGTGATTATTCATGTTGGGTGAAAGAACGTTTTCATGTATCGTCGTGTGTGTGTGTGTGTGTGTGTGTGTGTGTTACATTTGGATATTTTATACACTTTGACAAAAATTAATGTATTGAGTGTTATTGTATTACGCGTGTGTACGCGATGAACTGTGAAGCTTTCAGGCGATGTATTTTTATGTGACGTGTGCGCGCGATTCATTGTGAAAGTGTCACGATGTGCCGTGTGTGGACTCTTGTGTTTGAACTCTCATGTGGACTTATGTGCTATTGATTGTGAGAGGGCCTTGTGGAATTTTGTGTGGTTTATTCTTGTGTGTGCACTATTTTATGTGTTTCTGAATATTATTTCATAATATTCTTAGAGTCGAGGTCACAAAATAGTGCCTATTTCGGTGTCGAACTAGAGGGAAGACCCACAACAACAACAAGAAAAGCGGCACGCACGGAAGGGGCGCCCAAGGCCACGACGCCTCTCCGAAAGGCGAGAACTTTGTGAATCCTTTCTTATCGCCGCGAGCGCGCGCGCGGTACAGACGTAAGGAGAGAGAGGAGGCGGAAAGTACGCACCGACGCTCCTCGCGCAGTGAGAGAGAAAAAATGTTGCAGTGGCTTAGCTCGGCTATGCCAAGATATACGTAGCGTTAGCAAAGGTTCAGCTGATTATTCTTAGCTTTCCTGGTTGTTCTGGTTGCTAGACGTTCGTCCCTTTGCTCCAGTGTCTCCGCAGCACGTTTAGCCTTCTTCTGTTCATTCCTCCTACGCTCAACCGCTAATTGCCAGGCAACTACTTCGGGATCCGATGAGTCAAGCTTCTCCGCTCTTCTGCGCTGTTGAGCAGCATTTGCGCTCTCCTTTCCATGGCTATACCACACTGGCAAACGCCAGTCAGAAGCGCAGCGGCTCCAGCGCAGTGTCAGACGGCGACCGCAAAGCCAGCGCGCGCCGGCGCCAGTGCGTCTACGACGTTTACGACGTCACTCCTCTGGAATGCGCAGACCGGCGGCGGTGAGTCGCGCGCGGCGGCGGCGGAGTGCTCGAGAGGTGCCGGCTCCGGTGCGCAAGCTGTGTGACATCATTGATCCTTGCGCATGCGCAACACGGCTCTTGATGTGCCGCGCGAAACGGGCTTGGCTAGGCCAGTGTAGCTAACGCTACAAAAGAGGCGCCGCCCCAACGAAGAAGGACCTAGAATGGGCGGGTAGGTTCCCAACTGTGTGTGTGCTTTGAGTCACGTGGGCCCCGTGACTCAAACTTTCTAGCGCGCCTTCCCAGGGCTATATAAGCAGTCGGACAGGAGCCGCAAAGGGGGAGTAGAAGAGTAGAAAGAAGAAAGAAGTCGTGCGTGACTCAGACGCTGTTCCACGAGCCAGCTGATAAGCCACCTGCAAGTTTCGAGCTGAGAAGACGCCCGAGTGACTTGGTGAATAGGACTCTTTTCTGTTTGTTCTTTGTTGCAGTGCATGAGCTTGTTCGTGTTGGTTGGCTTTGTGTAACTTTGTAACCCACCTGTGTTTGAGTTTATAAGAGCCGTGTTTGTGTACGTTTTGCGCAACTGCCTAGTTGATGAGAATATATTTCTTTTGCTTGATCACCCTTGGCTCTGACTCTGTCTTTGAACCACTGCTGGCGTTTTGCTAGTGTGCTGAAGGGGACCAAAAACCTTATTGTCCAAGCTTTCGTGGGATTATTTCCGCGGGATTAACACGTTAGTCCTTGGGATCTTTTCCGGCGATTGCGTCCCGTACCTCCCAGCACGGGTTTGGTAACATGCATATTAAGCTGCGATCATATCACCATTCTTTACACGAATGAAACAATCGAAATAGTGAGTAGTGTGAAAATACTGAGAGTTACCTTCACACAAAATATGCTATGGGACGTACACATCGAATCAGTTTTAGGCAAACTATCTCTTGCAGTTGCTATGGTGGCGCGTCACAGATTGATATTACCTTTTAAAATAAAGGTTCTTGTTTACAATGCGCTCTCTCTTTCTTCCTTGTATTATGGTTTTTGGTATGGCGCACAACGACATATACAAATCTTGAAAGACTTCATATACTGCAGAAAAAGGTTCTACGAGCACCTTTTCAATGTACCCTAAAATTCCCATACTTCAGATTTATTTTACTATATATTTTTTAGGAAATATCATCCGCGTGTTTAACCTTTCCAATTATAAGTTATGTCAAGCGTTTAAACGAGAGATAAAAGAAAACTTAAAGTCTTTCCATGTGTTATCTAATCTTGCCAAAAACACTCACTCATATGGCACTCGTTACACAGAACAGTGGAAGTTGGTCCCTATGTGGGAAAACTATCTTATGCAGAAACAATATTACACGCTACCAACCCTTTTAAGTTCATTTCATATATTACACATTGAATTGCAAATAACTTCTGCACGAACACTGGGCGAGCATTTCGTCAATCTATGCTCACCTAGTAAATGTGTAGAATATTGCCTTTTTAGCGATAAGTGCGCAAGCACAGCACCAGGACAGAGTTTCTTATTAACGTGGCTCTTTTTTGTATGCAATTGTATAAATTTTTTTCGACATATTTGCCTTTCTGAATATCAACCGTGGGGAAATGCTAGTAAAATTTCCTGAAAGAAACAGACTCCGAATAATGAATACGTTTTTAAGACACACAAGAATAGGAAGTGGACGTGGAAAAGCCCTAATGGGGAAACAAAGAATGCAATTGACTTTATAATGTGCGAACAACAACGTATAATTCAAGACCGAGAAGTAGTCGGGAACATAAAATGTAATGATCACAGATTAGTAAAGGCAAAGACTGTATTTAACCACAACAAAAGAACAACTAAATTATTTACTAAAAAAACGCAAATCAAGAGGTAATCAGAGTGAAGAACGAAGAATTTGAAATCGCCGTAAGCAACAAGTTCGAGGCCTTAGGCCAAAACAATGATCATTTGGAAGAAATAAACAAAACCATAATGAAAACAATATTTGAAACAGCGATAGAAGTCGGCGGTAAACCAACAAAGCAAGCAACAAGTTGTCCCAATCTACCAAGGACTTAATTAAAAAACTGCATGTTAACGGCGTAAAGCTCCAGCTCAAAACCCGACTGTCCCTCCGTTTGCCTTGACCGTCCGCTCAACCGCGTATGTATCAACTTATACGGCACGCTGCCCTCGATTACATCTATGAATACGTGGAAGATAGTTGGCGTGGACCGAGACTGCAGCATTTCCCAAAGCAACTGCGGGAGAAGTTGCGTTTTCCTTCCAACGCATCTTTGTATTTACTGCACCTTGGTGCTCTTGAGCTTTTGAGTGACAGAAGACGTGCTCTTCTTTCTGACACCATTAAAGCGTTGCTCGTTCAATACAATATCCTTCAGCGCACAAGTGCATATCTGCGGACAAACAGATTGGCCGAACGCTTTAATCGCAGTCTAGTTGATATGCTGGCAATGTAGAGTGCATCCGGCCAAACCAATTTGGACGCCGTCCTTCCATTCGTGGCGCGCGCAGTAAAATCCTACTCAGACGAGCATCGGATTCTCACCGTTTCTTTTATTTTTGTCCGCACGCGAGACATCCATGATATACGCTGGACACTGCGCTGTCCTATACACCCGACTAAACTGAACACAAAACAATTTCTGGTGTTGCTAACTAAGCCGATTAGCGCAGCTAGATTAGCGGAACTACTCAAGGAACTAGAAGGCGTTAGTTGGGACGTCATTTGTCTTAGCGAAGTTAAGAAAGCAGGTGAAGCTTACATAGTCTTAAACAACGGAAATGTCCTCTGGTATGGAGGGTTACCCGGAAAGAGAGAATATGGCATTGGATTCCGAATTCTCAAAGAAATAGCGGGCAACGTGGACGAATTCTACAGCACTAACGAAAGGGTAGCATGGGTCGTAATAAAACTAAATAAGCGGTATAAACCTAAGATAATCCAGCGACATGCGCCAACAGCAAGCTACGACGACGAACAAGTAGAGCAGTTCTACGATGATATCTAACGAGCAATAAAAAGAGTACCGGACACAATACACAATAGTCAAGGGGAATTTCAATGCAAAAGTAGGAACAAGACAAAGCGGAGAACAGGCGATTGGCAACTACGGCGTAGCCTTTAGGAATAACCCTGGGGAAATGCTGGTTGAATGTGCCGAAAGAAACTGACTCCGAATAATGAACACTTTTTTAAGAAACACAAGAATAGGAAGTGGACGTGGAAAAGCCCAAACGGGGAAACAAAGAATCAAATTTACTTTATAATGTGCGAGCGACCAGGTATAATTCACGACAAAGAAGTAATGGGGGAGATAAAATGTAGCGATCACAGATTAGTAAAGGTGAAGATTGTGCGTAACCTAAAAAAAACAAGAACTAAATTATCAAATACAAAAAACGCAAATATAGAGGCAATCAGAGCGAAGAAGGAAGAATTTAAAGTCGCGTAAGCCACAAGTTGGAGGCCTTCGGCCAAAACGATGATTACATAGAAGAAATAAACAGAACCATAACGAAAACAATCCTTGAAACAGCGATAGAAGTCGGGGGCAAAGCAACAAAGCAAGCAATAAGTAAGTTGTCCCAATATACCAAGGACTTAACAAAAAAACGCCGACAAATGAAACTAACTTCGGCAAGAGATAATATAGAATTCGCAGAACTATCAAAATTGATCAGTAATGCCAGGTAGAGACGTAATGAACTTTAACATGAGAGAAATAGAGAAAGCAGTAGCAGAAGGCACCAGTGTTAAATCGGCCAAAGAACTACACTTAGCACAAAACAAAATGCAAGCGCTAAAAGATAAACAAGGTAAGGTTATCAACAATTTCAACGAAATTGTAAAGGTAGCAAAAGATTTCTGCTCTTAACTGTACAGCTCACAGACAGGCCACACAACCTAATAGAAATAGAATGAGAGGACACTGAAATTCCACGTATAACCGCTGACGAAGTGAAAAAAGCTGTCAAAGGCATGTGCCGCGGTAAAGCAGCAAGTGAAGACGGCATAACAGCCGACTTGATCAAAGACGGAGGAGACATTATACTTGAGTAACTTGCATCGCTCTTCACGAAAAGTATCAAGACATCTAGTGTACCACGCAGTTGGAAAGATGCTGATATAATCCTTATCCACAAGAAAGGTGACATAAAGGAGTTAAAGAATTACAGACCAATCAGCCTACTCCCAGTAATATAGAAGCTATTTACGAAAGGAATTGCTACTGGGATAAGAGAAACACTGGACTTTAAGCAACCAAAAAAACAAGCTGGTTTTAGGAAAGGCTACTCAACAATGGACCACAGCCAACCTTACAACCTAGTAATTGAGAAGTACGCAGAATATAGCAAACCTCTTTTTATGGCAGTTATAGACTACGAGAAAGCTTTGACTACATAGAAACACAAGCAGTTCTAAAGCTCTACGTCGACAAGGGGTACCTGACGTATACGTCGGAACCATAAACAACATATACAAAGATTGCACAGCCACACTACTCTTACATGCGAGAAGCCGAGAAATCCCGATTGGGAGAGGTGTCAGGCAAGCAGATACGATCTCCTCGATGCTATTCACTGCATGTTTAGAGGAAGTTCTTAAACGTCTAGACTGGGAAGAAAAGGAACTTCGAATAGACGGAGAATATCTCAGCCATTTAAGATTTGCAGACGACATTATGCTCTTTAGCAATGATGGGAACAAACTACAAAACATCATTGATGACCTAAACCAGGAAATTATTAAAATTGGACAGAAAATAAATAGGCAAAAGACCAAAGTTATCCTCAATAGCCTAGCTAAGGAACAGGAACATAACAGTGAACTTTTAGGATGTGTGAACGAATACGTAGACCTGGGACAGTTACTAACAGGATCACCTACCCACGAAAAAAAAATTCTCCGCAGAATAAGGATGGGCTGGAGTGCATTCGGAAGGCAATACGAAATCATGACTGGAAACTCGCCGCTCTCACTAAAGTAAAATCTATTCAATCACTACATTCTCCCAGTACTAACATACGGTATAGAAACGTGGAGGATAACGAAAAAAATAGAGATGAAACTAAGGAGGACGCAACGTGCAATAGAAAGAATAATGATAGAGGTAATGCGAAGAGATAAAAACGAGCGGAAAGGATCAGGGAACAGACAAGAGTAGCTCATGTTATGATTTAAATTAAATGAAATAAGTGGACCTGGGCAGGACATGTCATGAGGAGGAAAGATAACAGATGGACAGTAAGAGCGACGGAACGGATACCAAGAGAGGGAAAACGCAACAGAGGCAGGCGAAAGGTTAGATGTAGCGATGAAATTAAAATATTTGCGGGCATAAAGTGGAACCAACTCGCTCAGGATAGCGTGGATTGGAAATCGTTGGGAGAGGCCTTCGTCTTGCAGTGCACCTAAATAGGCTGATGATGATGATGAGTAAGCCGAAGTTTGGCGACAGTTGGCTCGTACCTTCAGGAGCTGCGACTCGATGGCGACCAATCGCTTTCCACCTTTCAGATGGAAGCCTCCGTTTGAACTTCGGTACCTAAGAGCACTCCTGGGCTTTCGTATATGTTCCTCGTACGATACCACGGACCCTACCACATTCTCGCTTAGCCATCTTTCGTTATTCATAAAGTAGAGCGCTTGACTATCCAAAAACTTACTTATCATCGCCGTCGTCGAGATATTGACCATGCCAGTTACCTGAAGCCCTAATATGACCCCGCCACACTGTCAGCGCCTTAAGCCGCCAGGATAGTTACGCTAATCCCCGCAGGTCATTGTAATGAAGAGAAAACAAGGCAAGCAGGCAAGCCGCAGCGTTAGTGGTGGTGCCACGTCTCGAGCTTGCCTGGATTTCGGCTGCTGGACGGCCGCCGTTTGTCGGAGCTAGAGTCTTATACGTTCACACGTCAAGAAACCACGTCGCAAGAACATCAAGTAGTACACTAAGCCTGTTTGCCATGGTCACCGCTGAAGAGTGCTCGTACTGGAAAGCAGCGCAAAGCTGAACAAGGAAACAAGAAAGAACTAGACATGACTTGCGCTGGCTAGTTCTTCCTTGTGCTTTTGTTCTGCTTTGCGCTGCTTTGTAATACGAACTCGTACAAACTCGTCCAAATTGCAGTTCTAAAGTACTTACCTCGCAACTTGAAATTTTCAATGGTGTTCACAATGATATGGCCAGCAAGTGTCTCGCCCGCGTAGTACATTTCTTTCTCCAGGCGTATGTCGAACTCTCGGATGTAGTCCATGGCTCACAGTCTGCAAGTGGTAAAAACAGTAATCAGTGAGCAAGTTCTCCACTCATCTTTACGTTATTCCATTCAGAATGGAAAACGTCATAAGGAAAAATTTAAGAGAACATGCTTAGAGAAACACGGAGTTTTCGTATGCACATGACGGAAACTACCCTAGCTGTCGTTCATTAATATTTCGCGCATTACTATGCGCCATATCATAAGCTGCCGTGCGTTTTGACCGAAATACCTTCAGTGAGAGGCGGTTGTGTGCAGGAAGGGGGCACTGCACTGAACTCAGCCTCCTGCCTAATGGAGATCACTGCGCACATATATGCGTATATAGGCGCTGCCGCGGGCGCGTTAAGCGGCACGATCGACATATTCATCTCGCCAAGTTGCTCATGCGCGCTGCTGCTTTGTTTTTCACAGTCTGTCTATAATACTCAACGTGTGCACCCCGGAGCAGCACAGTCGCCAAACATGGTCTCTTCACAACTTTGCAGAACGCACGAGCTTCATCGTCGTGTGAAACAGACCAGGTATTGAAATGCGTCCGTGTTTTTGGACTAGTTTTTATGCTTGCCTGTTATAAGTTGCACCGCAGACTGTCCTGAACGTCGAGCGCTTGTTTCTCCAATGTTTACTGGCATTTCTGTGGGCGTCTCTTTCGTTTTGCAACAGTACTAACAAGGGTGCCGACGCAAACCCGAACCGAAAAAAGAGCCAGGCCTGCGCGGAACCGCAGGCCTGGCGTAAGCTGGAGGAGCTACCTTCTTAGAGGCCACTTTAAACGCTTGAGGAAACTAGTGCAAGTAGAAGTGGTAGGTATCCCCTGCGCCATAACTTATCATTTTGTCAAGTAGGGACGTACCCACTACGCCATAACCACCAGTGCCTCCGTAATGGCTTCCGAGCTACAAAGCATGCAGCCCTGTGTTCTTTCAAATGATTTCTCAAACTCGTTAAGCAATCCACTCTCCGCGTCGTGTAGTGGCGTATTACTATTTTTCCACTTAACATTACGTTGTCTTTCAATCGTCGGTAGAGGGCCTTCAAATGCTTCCCATAAGTCACGGTCGGCAAGCGTGAGTTCCCGGGTACAAGACCTGCCTAACGTCTGATATTTGTTTTCTTATATTTCTTTATTCTCAGGTGCGTGGCAACTAATACAACTACTTTTAATATGCCGGTGCAGCGCAGACTAAGTAAGCTTCTGCGTGAGTAGTCCCTAGCGTAGCCACGTGGTAGCGCAGCGGATCACGCGGCGTGGCGCCATCCACTTGAGCTGTTGTGGCCTAGCCACGTGGTAGCGCAGCGGATCACGCGGCGTGGCGTCACTCATTTGCGCCTGGCCCTGTGGCGGCTGAAGGTCGCGGGTCAATGCAAAAATCTTGCGAGGCAAGGAGTAGTGACTTTGCGCACGAAAACGTACCAGAAGCGGATTTTTTGTCCGGAACGAAGCCGAACCAATACTCCTTGAACTTGTCTAAGCCCCGACGGAGCCTGAAATGAAAAAGAGACTGGAAAGTGTGCTATCGTGACGTAATGTACCGCTGCAGAGTCCATCAGATCGGGTCCCCGAGCACATCTACAAGCCTTAAAGTGTCGTCAGCAAGGGATTTCGAACTAAATCCAACGCATCTACTGTGGCATGCATATTCAAAGAGGAGGTCAAGGAAATTGTTCAGCGAGGTCTTTAGGTCTATCCTCTATGTCAACCCAGCGTGCCCACGTTGTCGTTAGCCTACACAGAAGAGAGTGGTCGAAGCGAGTAAGGGACGTTACTTAGCCCTAATTCGGAGGGCACACGGCTCAGCTTCCCGAGCAGGACGCTGAGCCTTGTCCGGTCTTTGCGTGGTGTCTACCGCGCTGTGCGCTAGAATATGAATCAATACCAGGAGAGGGACGTTTTCGTAGAGCCAATAACGACGAAACTTGGAAGTGATTGTAGCGCCGTCTGGATATTAACGGTAATCGCGCTAACAATTGAAAGCGTTGTCTTGCTAATAATTTGAGCAGTTGTGGGGTGGGTATGTTATGCACGCAATTCAAGTTCTAGGACCATCAGTTTCCTTTGTACAATTTATAACTGCTTAAAAAGTCAAATACGTCTGAAAATCGCAATGGCGCTTTCAAAGCGTCCAAATGGCGGCTGGGGACCCGTAAAACAGACAATAGGTCGTCATCGTCTGCTACTGCATCGCGGGTGCTCCCCCTGTCGCTACACGCAGGTAACCCCAAAATTTCTGTCGTTTGCTTAATGTAACTGGCTCCTGTTTATATATATATATTCCAAAGGAATAAAATTCACAGCATATCCGCGGAGCGAATGAAGATGAGTGGGCGAAGCTCCGGAAGTTCATCGTAGATCGTGCCGTGTTCCGGATTAATTTAGTTAACGCGCACGCTACGAATCCTTATGGTTCAACTACGCACAAGTGAAATCTCCCACCGGCACTTCATTGCAAGTCAAGATCCAGTGCCTAAAATATATATGGGTCGCCGGTGAACGGTTCTCCAGCGCGAGCAGTCGGTATTTTTCAGTCAAGAAACTCGCTAGAAGACGCTGCCTGCGCCAACGTTGTCTCTCGCGGGTGAGGGCGCGTTCTCCTTTGCGAGCTGGTACAGTGTTCATCGCGGTGGTGTAGTGATTCTGCTTTCGGCCACCGTAGTGTACGGACGCAGGATGCAGGGCTCCGTCGGAGCGGCTACAGCGGCACTCTCTGGCCGCGGAAGCAGGACCACTGAAGAGTACCAAGTGATTTTGCCCCAACTGCCCACAGGACGCGTGTCAATGAATACTGTTTTTCTGCATGGGGATGTTCGAGCAAGACCCTACAGAGTTGAAGATTTCAGAGACGCCATAGGCCCTACAGGACTGCTGCCCGACGTCGTGGCACTTGGAGCCTACCAGATAAACCACGTCTGGGCGGTTACGCTGAGTGGAGAAGAAGCAACGAAGAGAATGTTGTCCTTCAAGGAGCTGCAAGTGAAGGGACATCGCTGTCTCATTGTTGATCCCCAAGACCGGCAGATAAAACTGCGACTACACTGGCTGCTCCACGGCGTCGCCGATGAAGATGTGCGAACGGCGTTTGCTGCTTTCGGCAATGTTGTGGAAGTCAACCGGGAACGCTGGCGTGTAGACGGTGTCAGCGACAAGGGGTCGACGACCAGAACGGTTCTCCTAAAGTTGAAGAGTGGAATGACAGTCGAGGATATCCCGCACCAAATTCGCGTGGCGGGAGAGCTGGCCCTAGTGGTTGCGCCAGGTAGGCCTATGCAATGCCTGCGGTGTAAAGGAACCGGTCATGTGCGGTGGGACTGCAAAGTGCCACGGTGTTCCATTTGCCGTCGATTTGGTCATCGAGACGCCCAGTGCGTCCGCTCTTACGATGCTGTCACAGGCGCTGCAGTGAGCGATGAGCTCGGTGAGCAGACCATGGACGCCGCCGAAGCCGAAGACGCGGCCAAGGGTGCAGGAGACGCTGCGAATGCGGTAGTGGAAGGCAAGACTTCTATGCCTGACGACCAATCTGCGTCGAAAACTACGGAGCATGCAACTCCAACAGCGGGAATCAACGAGGAGAATGCTGCTGCCGCGGACGACCACAGTCAACCAGACGAGGTGCCTACAGAAGTGGTGGTACGACGCGAGTTGCCCGGGCAAAGGAGCAGCACGAGCGCCTAACACTGGCTTGGCGGTCAAGAGACCGTTAGAGAAGCCTGCTGAGGGCGCAGCCGATGGCAGCAAAGTAGATGGACCACCAGCGAAGTCGACAGCGGCGCGGCGCCCGAGTGCCAGGACGAGACCCAGTACATCTCGGAATAGAACAGCTGGAACGCCAATGGAACTGGAGCAACATGACGCCGGACCACCGGATGGCACCGGAGGCGTCTAGCGCTAAGCTAGACGTACACGGTAAGCACCATGCTCCGGGCCTGTCTCCTTTTTTTTATTAGCATAGCAATGGCTAGCAATTCGTCACTTGCTTTCGCTACATTAAATGTTAGAGGTTTGGCCTCGAGGAAAAAACAGGCTCAAGTCTACCGCTTGCTAATTGATCGTGATATAGACGTGCTAGCCGTCCAAGAGACAAAGGTTGAAGGGGAGGAGGGGACCCGGAGCATGATGCTACGTTTTACATCGAAGTATTTTGCCGTTGTAAGCCACGCTAAGGGCTCATCTGCTGGTTGCGTGCTTTTCGTTAAGAAGGTTCCAGGGATGATCGTCCAGGACCACTTTTCTTGCAGGCAGACTGGTTTGGTGTGATTTCACTAGAAGCGACATTGAATGGCGCGCCATAGGCATCTATGTGCCAAACGCGGACGCAGAACGTGAAAGGTTCTTTGCAATGATTAAGCAACATCTATGTGTGCAAAAGCAGATTGTTTTGTTGGGTGATTTTAACTGTGTTTTGAGTGCAAAGGACAGGTCATCTAAACGGTCAGTTCACGACGGATGCGTTGTAATGCTGAAGCAGCTACTTGATGAATTCGAATTGGAAGACGTAGCCGAATGCATCGAGGCCGGACGCGAAGTTCGATTTACGCATTTTCAAGGAACCAGTCACGCGCGTCTCGATAGAATTTACATGACAGGGGACGCGTTGTCCAAAAGCAATAATTACTAAGTTATACCTGTTTCCTTTTCGGACCATTGTCTCGTTCAATGTAGCGTTGGCTTGAAACAAAAGGAAAACAAATTTAATTGGGACCTATGGAACTTTAACGCTAAGTTACTGCATGATGACGCTTTTAAAGACTACGTTATTGAGGAGATTAAGAATATTCAACTGATTGACTGCTGTAATATTTCTGAGCAATGGGAACATTTAAAGCAACGCGTTAAAATGAGGGCCATCTCGAGATCCAGTGCTTTAAAATACCAAGAAAAAATGAAAGAGAATCAACTTAGAGCAACGCTTCAGGAATTGATAGCGCTTGAAAATTGAAACATACGAACAGGAACGCTACCGAGGTGCACTCATTCGTGCAAGAGCAGAGGCGTGGGCGACGGGTGAGACGCCCACAAAACGCGCACTTGGAATAGAGAAGGCTCATATGCGTCGGAATCATATTGAAGTAATAAAAGAAAATGATATTGAACTACTAACCATGCTATAGCAAACGCCTTTCTTCGGTACTACCAATGTCTTTACGCTGCTGAACCGGTGGATATTGAAAAGTTCAAAGGCGCGTTCCTGGACCGCATGCCGCAGTTATCTAGAGAGACAACTGAGGCTTTAGAGTCGCCTATAACAGGCTCAGAAATTGAAACAGTAATTGACAGTCTCACTCCTGGGAAGTCACCTGGACCAGATGGTTTGGGTGCGGCCTTTTATAAAGCTTTTAAAAAGGAACTTTCCCCTGTCTTACAATCTGTCTTCAAGGAATCTTATACAGCCAAAGCATTGCCGCCTTCATTTGCTGAGACACATACTATTCTTATTCCAAAGACAGAGGAAAAAGAAAAACTGAAGTTAGTTACGTCGTATAGGCCCATTTCGCTTACTAATACTGACTATAAAATTTTTATGAAAGTTTTGGCAGGGAGATTACAGTCTGTGATTACAGAAATAGTTGGCGAGCACCAAACATGTGGAATCAAGGGGCGTTCCATTTTGAACCCGAAAATAAGTGGGCAGTGCCAGTACTGTGGTGAAGTGGCCGACACTTACCATATGGTCTGGGCCTGCCAACTGAACCCAAAATTAACCCCCATCTCTAACCCAACCAAACAGGACTGGGAGGCGACCCTGCTCAATAGCTCAGAACTAGAGGCACAGCGAACTCTGGTCCAGCGGGCTCGGGCGGCGGCTTCGACTAATGACGTCCCGGACTAGGGATGTCGACCAGCCCGGTTGGGATAAGGGCTATCTAGAATCCACATATACAATAAAGGTTTTTTCCTCCTCCTCCTCCATTTTGACCAACACACACACGATGCGGTGTGTCCTTGAGTGCAGCGATGCCCTTCAATCTGCTGTAGCCATTCTGCAGCTCGATTTAGAAAAGGCTTTTGATCGCGTACCGCATGATGCGCTATTTGCTATACTTGAGCATGTTAATGTTGGATCGGTAATTAGAGACGGTGTAGCCCTGGCGTATCAGAACTGTACTACTAGACTAATTATCAACAAGATGCCGGGAGATCCTATTAAGCTGGAGCGTTCTGTCCGCCAGGGCTGCCCAGCAAGCCCACTGTTGTTTGCGCTGTATATTGAGACTTTATGTTTGGCAATCTTACGCAATGAAAGAATCCGTGGTTTTAGGCTCCTCGAAGCCGAAGTTAAAGTTCTGGCGTATGCTGATGATGTAGCAGTGTGTTGTACTTCAAAAGAAAGTGTGCAAGAGACAAGTGCTGTTGTTAGGGAATTTGGACAAATTACAGGAAGTTTAGTAAACTGGGGAAAGAGTCTGGGGTTATGGCACGGTGAATGGTCACAAGCCCCGGATACTTATGCTAACATACGGTGGTTTAAAAGTCCAGGAAAGTACTTAGGCGTACCCTTCGAGCACTATAAAAGCACGGATGAATACTGGGTTAATCAGGTGAAACAAATTCGGGAAAAAGCAACGCGGTTCAACACCACTTGTCTCTCATTGTTTTCTAGAGCTGCTGTATGTAATGTATTTCTCATGAGCAAGCTATGGTATGTGATGCAAGTGTTCTGTTGTAAGCGTGTGAATGTTCAAAAGCTTCATAGAATATTCGCCATTTTTGTGTGGGGTTCCACTTGGGAAAGATGCAGTAGGACGAATCTGTTCAGACGAGTTAAAGCTGGAGGACTCGGTTTGTCGCATCTATTCGTGCGCCAACTAGTTAATCGTTTCCTTTTCTTTCGGGATGTTCAAGATCCCTTTTTGCGAACTGTATGCCAGCTACGCCTCTGTCTCTCTTTACCTAATTATGTTGTTAGCACCGCAAGTATGCCTGGATCTACACGAGGCTACTTTAAGGAAATTGTGGACAGCGTCCGTTTCCTGTCTGTCAGGTTTTCAAATGAATATCTTTTTTCAGTTAATCGAAAGAAATTATATAAGGACATTTGTGACATGATTTTTCCAGTACCTCTGTATAGAGCCATAAACAGTGGAGGCGAAGGCCAAGACGTACTCAAACCAGTAAAAAAAAATGCAAATTCCGTCAAGTGCAAAAACCTTCTTTTTTAAGTTACACTCTGGTACTTTGCCAGTGCGGACCTTTTTGGAAGAGCGAGGTTTTTATTTGCCATGGGGATCCCATTGTTTTATTTGTAGAAAACCAGAGACAATAGATCATGTTTTCTTGCACTGTTGGGAAGGGGTCTATTTCTGGGATGTGCTACAATGGACGCTGAAGAAAGATTTGCCTCTACATCCAATTGGAATTCGGTTTTTAACTGTTGAAAACGATGATGGCTCCCTTTCGACCTGATAATGCTGCTTGGCCTCCATTGTTTATGCCGAGCTCGAATGGCCGGGTTTCACTGCGACCCGGACAGGCGGCCAGCACGTGTGCTCTTTCGAGAATGCATTGGCCAGTATATTGATGTACTAAAAGATCAAGTTTGTTCCGGATTGTGTAGCCAGGGTTCAGCCTCTGGTTTACCTAAAGGAATCTTAAGAAATAACACCATCGAGACTACTGAAGTAGTCTGCATTGCTGTTTAAGAAAAAAAAAAGAAACTGTATGTTACCTGCTATTTATGTTTGTGTTGTGTCAATAAACTGGTTTAAAAAAAATCGCGGTGGTGTAGTGGTTACGGCACTCGGCTGCCACCCAAAATACGCGGGTTCGATCCCGGCCGCGGCGGTCGCATTTTCGATGGAGGCGAAAATGCCAGAGGCCCGTGTACTGTGCGTTGTCAGTGCACGTTAACGAACCCCAGGTGGTCTAAATTTCCGGAGCCCTCCACTACGGCCTTTCTCTCCTTTCTATCTCTTTCACTCCCTTTCCCCCACCCCCACGGACGCTTAGCCGTGCTCCCTACATGGGCTGCAGAAATTAGCGTCCTTTCCTAACCGAAACTCAATCAATCAATCAAAGAGCGTTTCCATAGTCAACGCGCGCCTTTCACTCTCTCTCTCTCTCTCTCTCTCACAAGACAGCAGATGGAAGAGTGAGAGAGCTCGCGCCGGGAAGCACGCGCCGAGGGAGAGCGCGAGTCTCCCGGCGCGCGAGCTCTCGAGCGCGAGCCTCCCGGCGGCGCGAGGTGGCTACATACATACATACTACTACTACTACAGAGGAGGGAACGACCAACACCCTAAGGAGCTTCGCCCCTAATAACACTGCATGACACACAAAGTAGCAGCAAGTAAACTATTTCATTGTAATGATGTCGATGTTTACACGAAAGGTACGTACTACATGTAGCCTCACCGAAGATATCCAGAGTACAGATGTCCACCGCTGAAGGAATAAATACATAGAACTGCACAAATTCGTGTCATCAAAATACACCGCTGATGTTCTCGCACTTTTGCGATGATCCCGTGTCAGACCGTTCACAGCACCAGTATTTATCTGATCGCACAGCCGAGATTCCGAACAGGCAAATGCATGTGTCACTTCATTTGCGCACCTTTTTATGCATAGCCAACATAGATAACACAGATAAGTTGTTAGTGGTATCAGTGTAGTTAGTAGCGCCCTCTACATAACACCGACATTATACACCTTTCCACTGCAGCCCTCCTGGGCGCCGCCATGAAGTGGCGCTAGCGACGTCTAGCGGCAGCGCCATCTTGGGCTGTTTGCTCGCCGGGCTCTCCGTCCGGGAGCGTGCATTCGTTGTTTGTGTTTCAGCATGATCTTGCTTTCGCGATTTGTAAAGACCGTGGAATCATTCGTAGCGTTCATTTGTGAGTATGTGGGATGTGATTGATAAGCAGGGCAGTTGCCATCGGCATTGTTTTACGTGTTCTTGCGCGTGCGGAGGCGGACTCAGTGGGGCCGGTTGGCATCAGTAAAACTGGGGAACCGGGGACCATGCAGCCGCTGTGTAACACGAAAATGTTTTATGCCGGGGTCCACCAAGAAATCTGTCACGTACTTCCGTAACGGAAGTAGATGTCCGAAAAAGAAACGCGCATTTGAGATTGAAAAAGTACCACCCGCTGGGATTCGAACCCACATCCAGCCAAAGCGTTGCCATAGAAGCTGGAAGTGCTACCTACCATGCCACCGACAGACTTGTAATATGGAGGTAAAGATGGGCTTTATATAGCTAGTAGACCGTTTTACAATTTCCATCTAGTTGATGTCCGATTAAAGGAAACGCATTTAGCCAGTAAAACTGCTATTAAATTAAGATCGCCTCCGTTTCGCTGTACTATCCGTTCACAGCGGTGGTGCTGCCACCTAGGAACGATGGAGCGTGGTCCAAAATTGTCGCGTTACTATAGACCTTTCCATCGACACTCTCGTACCGGCGAGCCGGAACCTGTTTTTGTCGTCTGCTAGAGCGCGGGAGAGAGCTCTCCGCGCCACGCCCCCCTTCGTTGGGCTGTTTGTTGCGCCGAGCCGCCCATACGTTTTGCCTTGCTTGCACGGTGCGCACGCTGTCTTTCGCTCACTAGAGCGATTTGAAATGTCCATTAAGAACAGCCTATCGACAGGGCATCACTGTATTGTTTACGGTTGCACTTACAACCAGAAGAAAAGAAATGCTGCACGTAAACAGCTGTGCAGCACGCATGACGTTGCGCAGCAGTGCGGCTGCGCGGTCGCTGCGCGCGGTCACTCGTGCCAAAACGCCGCACCGCTCATGTTCCCACGTGGTCTAACGCTGAAGTGGCCAACACCCCGTGAACCCTAGTCAGTGCGGTTCTTAGCATATAATAATAATAATAATAATAATAATAATAATAATAATAATAATAATAATAATAATAATAATATAATAATAATAATAATAATAACAATAATAGGTGATTTATTTCAGACACAGAGTGAGTCTTGGATGACAAGGCAAAAGGCAGAACATTGTCTGCCTGACTAAGGCCTTGCCACCCATACATTGCTCCAACAGTGCGGCAGCATGCCGTGGCATAGAACACAAAAGGATACATAAAGTTTGTGCAATAGAGTAACAAACATAAATATGTTACATAAATATGTTACATATGTTACATAACTAACAACATAATTTCAAGAGACAAATATTTTGTGTACGCTAATACAATTTGTAATAACAAAAAATGTTTACAAGCACGAAGTGGCACTGAGAATGTAGCAAATTAAAAAGATAATTAAGCATACAGCACTGAAACAAAACGATACGCCCAAAACAAGAGACCTGCAATGAATTCAGTCACTAACAGAAAGGAAGTACCTCTTCATGGCATTTTTAAAGGAACTTAAAGACTTGCAGTTTTGCGCAATACTGATATTACAGGGATGTGCATTTATAAAGGATGGGATTAAGTAGGTAAACTGTCTAGTACCGTATAATGTTCTACAAAAGGGAACTCTAAACTGGTCGTGCCTAAAATTGTATTGAGTGTTAGTTGAAAGGTACCTTTGATGAAAAAGGGTTGCATTCTTCTCGAGTTCACTTCGTATGTATATTGCGAGCCTAAGATAATATAGGTCAGTAATTTTTAAAAGGCCATGTTTTAAGAATACATTGTCCGTATGATCACGGTATCCAAGGTTTTCTACTGATCGAACTGCTCGCTTCTGAAGATTTATGAGCCGATTCAGATTTGATTGGCATGTGGTTCCCCATATCAGTAGGCAGTAACTAAGGTGAGATTGAATTAATGCGTGATAGAAACGACGTTTTTTTTATGCATGAAGTTCCCAGATTTCTTCTTTCATTCTCTCTCCCTACTCGATTAGCTTCGACCATGAGAGCTAAACGCGTTTCGCGGTACTATCAAAGCAAGGGGTTTTATGACGGACATTCCTTTTTTTTTTGCTATTGTACTTGCGGCTGCATGCCTTTGGCCTGTGCTACGAGCACTTCCTCATTGACTTTCAACCCGTAGCAGCAGCCAAGAAACAGTCTGTCTTCTCCTTATGTGAGCCGCTGTACGCACATTTCCGGAACCTTTGTCGTTTGTTGGAGGGAGGCTCTACGCAATCTCTCTCAGCAGTCCCTATTTTGTCTGTCTAGTGTGTGCTCGTACTTTTCTTTTATACATATAGTTTAGGGACGAAGGCGTTTACTCTCGCGTCTTTAAAAGGCCATCCACCTAGCGAATAGAAAAATCATGCAGAGCGAACAAGCGTACGGGTCGGTCCTGCGCAGAGCAAACCAGACGGGCGTGTTTTGTTGAACGGCAAACCTGCTTCAGCACATCCCGTGATGCGGACGCTTCCCTTTAAAGAAGAGAGCTCGACGGACGTCGATAGTGCATCAAGTTGTTAAAACGGACCCGAATGAATGCCTCTTAACCATGACTATATATCCATGATCCATAACCATGATTATATCTTATATCACATCCCTCTGGCTTTACTTTCTCTTTGACACCCATCTTGACCTCCTTCCCTTACATTTATTTTTGCAGAATCATGTTCATGACATGAGCATACTATGTCACGAACGTGACTATGACCAATATTACATTCTTCGAGATGCTACTTTTGTTTGACACCCATATCGATCACCTTCCAGTAGTTTTATTTTTCCAGAACCATGCTCATGTCATAGCATGATATGAGCATATCATGTCATGCCATGAACGTAACTACGACTAATATTACATTCTTCGACATGCACCTTTTGTTTGACACCCATCTCGACCTCCTTGCAGGAATCTTATTTTTTCAGAGTCATGCTCATGTCATTGCATGACCTTAGCATAACATGTCGTGAACGTGACTACGAACAATATGAGATCTTTCGACAATCACCATTTGTTTGAGACCTACCTGACCCCTTTCCGTTAATGTTTGCTTCGTCATGCTCATGTCATATCATGTATTTCATGTCATGAACATGACTTACTCTATCGCGTCTCTCGACCTACATCTTTTGTTTGACACCCATCTTGACTTCCTTCCTTTGCATTTGTTTTGCAGAGTCATGCTCATCATATAAGCACATTATGTTATGTCATGAACGTGACTGTGACCAATATGACATTCTTCGACATGCACCTTTTGACACCCATACCGATCCCCTACAACTGGTCTTATGTTTGCAGTCATGGTCATGTCATAGCATGACCTGAGCACATCATGTCATGTCATGAACGTAACTACGACTAATATTACATTCTTCGACATGCACATTTTGTTTGACACCCATATCGATCCCCTTCCAATAGTATTATGTTTCCAGAGTCACGCTCATGTCATAGCATGACATGAAAACATCATGTCATGTCATGAACGTGACTATGACCAATATCACATCCTTCTAGATGCACCTTTCGTTTGACACCCATCTCGACAGCCTTCTTACAGTTTCGAGCTTTTCCTTGTATTGGGTGTCATTAGATGTTTTGCAAAATCAGGTCATTCTTTAATCGCGATTTGGTAATTATCACGGTGCACCCTCATTATTGTAACCGCTATAACCTAGCTTGTGTGACTTACAAATATTACTTAGCGATTTTCAATAATTGATTTTTGGACATGCTCGCTTACATAGTTAAAGTCATAAACATGACTTAAAGCCTGGCTATCATGCTGATTATGCCTGAGCCACGTCCGCGTTAAACTAAAGGTTCGTTTGATATATCGTGTTACGTGATTAGTGATTTATTCCTCAAGGTTTCGTTTCTTGTGATAAT
This sequence comes from Hyalomma asiaticum, assembly GCA_013339685.2. NCBI lineage: Eukaryota > Metazoa > Arthropoda > Arachnida > Ixodida > Ixodidae > Hyalomma > Hyalomma asiaticum. The sequence goes on along the minus strand of CM023491.1, from coordinate 70,038,311 downwards.
TTTCCGTAATTTTGGAACCACCCTCTTTTAAGGACACTCTGACTGAAACATTAAAGGAGTACTGACACGAATTTTTGACATTCTCGTATTGTTGCTGTAAATGAAAGCACTGGCGTGGAAAACCCCAAAAACAGTGTCATGGTGGCCCGCAACACAATGAATATATTTTTAATACGGCTCCCTTAAAAGCTGACTTTCGGTTTCGATTTCGAGGGGGCGGTTTCCTAGTGACGTATCAACGTAGTCGGACGACGTCTGAGCCACGTAGGGACAGAAATTCTTCATAGCGTCGCTGCAACTCTGTCGTCTTTGGTCAATTACACCTGAGGCACGCAAACAACGGCAATTTCACGGTCGTCCAGTGACTCTGACCGCGATTTCGGCGATTTTTAAGAGCCCGTGTTCATACGTCATCGTAGTGTCCATTGCAATGGGGCTGGCTTGCTGTGCTGGGCGACGCGAACTTTAAAACCAAATTAAAATATTTTGTACGTGTTTCCTGGCTTCCGTGTGCGGAGGGCGTTAACAATACATGACTAGGAAACGAAAAATGTATATTTTGCGCCGCCGCAAAATCGTGTCAGTACTCCTTTAAGGCTACTCTAATTGAGACACTAAGGCTCTCGCCTTAATGAGTGGCACCATTGTTAGCAAAAGCAACAGTATCTTTATTATGAGGCCAGTCATCTTACAACAGTAACTCAAACAAGGAAGAGGCGACACGGCTCCCGGTTTCCCAGTTTTACTGCTACCAACCGGCTCCGCTGATACCGCCTCTGCCCGCCCAATAGCACGCAAAACAATGCCGATAGCAACTGTCCTGCTAATCAGTCAGACCCCACATACTCACAAATGAACCTATCTAACGACTCCGCGATGTTTACAAAGAGCGAAAGCAATATCTTGCTGAAACACACACAACGAATGCACGCGTCCGCACAGAGAGCCCAGCGAGCAAACAGCCCAAGATGGCGCTGCCGCTAGACGTCGCTAGCGGCATTTCATGGCGGCGCATAGGAGGGCTCTATTGGAAAGGTCTATACACGCCGACAGTTAGGGTCAGTAGTTTCGACGCCTCTATCCCCGCGCATGCATCAGCGTTCTATCGGCGCGTTACTTCAGCCACGGCGGCTACATAATTTGTCTTGTGTGACGTATGTGATAGGATGGATTTCCAGGCTAGTTGGTGATAGCCAGTTGCATTGTGACGCGCTTTACTCCAGGAACGCATAGACGGCTGTCGACAAGTAAAGGATGCGCCTTTCGCCCAGCGAGGTGAGCGTTCACAAAACGATCTGCCGACAAACAGTTAGGTTACGTTTCCAAGGTTTCACCGTTTGCACATGCTCCTGGTTTATGCCAGGTTTACGCAGGGCGTTGGCGCGTTCATTAAATTGTCTCCGGAGAAAAGTGTCGTTCAAGAGCTTTCGCTTGCATGCAACTGTCAAAGATCCTTGTACAGTGTCGCGGTGCCGCCGGTGTGTACATGCAAAGGAGAGTCCAGAGTACCCAACCAATCTCCCGCACATCGGTTCGCCAGATTGCCGCTTATTTCCGAAGACAAGTTTGACTTTCGTGTTATACCGATTCCTATGAAAGAGGGAACAACCACATTTTTTTGTTTGAGTTACTGTTGTAAGATGGCTGGCCTCACAATAGGAACAGTGTTGCTTTTGCTAACGATGGTAGCACTCATTAAGGCGAGAGCCTTAATGGCTCAATCAGAGCACGTCATCATCTCGATACTAACGCTTTTCGCTTTCTCCGTCTTGCACTCATCAATAGCCATATCACTTACTGTAACGAATCATGGGACGCGACGTACCTTGAACCTGTGGGTAAACATCAGAAACGTACCCTGAGAATAATTACCCATTCAGAGTGTCATGAACCTATGCATATTGATGGTCAGCGCGAAACACGAGGACAAAAGAAGGAAGGGACACAAACCACAGCGCTGTCTCACAACTAAATTTTATTTAGCAACACACGCATATTTAAAACAATGACCACACCCACGTGATGCCATGACGCAGATGGGAAAGTGTGCAACAGAATATGAATAACCTCTTTAGAACTAAGACAACATAAGCTACGTGATGTACTGATTCAAAAAAAAAATCTCCCTGTCATGTAGGGCTATCGATGGCATGCTGACGCAGCGGGAACTGTTTTTGCTGATGTGAAATGCTTCAACAATTTCTCTAACTGCCTTATCCCTGTGTTTGAACAAGCTTTTTGTATCTGTAAATATCGGGGTGCAATCATGGTTTGAACAATGCCTAGCTATGTGCGAGTATTCATTGCCCTTCAGAGAGCGTTTGTGCTCAGCCAATCTTACATTCAAACACCTGCCTGTTTGGCCAATATACGTGTCACCACAAGAAAACGGCACCTGATACACCAGACCTACTTTGCATGCTCCGAACGAGGGCGTGTGTTTCTTCACCTAGCAACCTATTTTACTTTTACTTACTCCTAATCTTTTTTGATCCAGTTTCCTTTCAATTATACCGCAAATCTTATTTAATTTATTAGGGACAGGAAAGGTAACTCTGACATTGAACCTCCCTGCAACATTTTTTAGACCATGGGATATCTTATGCACAAAGATTAGGAGTAAGTAAAAGTAAAATAGGTTGCTAGGTGAAGAAACACACGCCCTCGTTCGGAGCATGCAAAGTAGGTCTGGTGTATCAGGTGCCGTTTTCTTGTGGTGACATGTATATTGGCCAAACAGGCAGGTGTTTGAATGTAAGATTGGCTGAGCACAAACGCTCTCTGAAGGGCAATGAATACTCGCACATAGCTAGGCATTGTTCAAACCATGATTGCACCCCGATATTTACAGATACAAAAAGCTTGTTCAAACACAGGGATAAGGCAGTTAGAGAAATTGTTGAAGCATTTCACATCAGCAAAAACGGTTCCCGCTGCGTCAGCATGCCATCGATAGCCCTACATGACAGGGAGATTTCTTTTTTGAATCGGTACATCACGTAGCTTATGTTGTCTTAGTTCTAAAGAGGTTATTCATATTCTGTTGCACACTTTCCCATCTGCGTCATGGCATCACGTGGGTGTGGTCATTGCTTTAAATATGCGTGTGTTGCTAAATAAAATTTAGTTGTGCGACAGCGCTGTGGTTTGTGTCCCTTCCTTCTTTTGTCCTCGTGTTTCGCGCTGACCATCAATATGCATAATCAGTTCGAACTCGCCCACATGACTATCCTTCTATCATGAACCTAGTCTGCCTTTATTTAACAGAGCGAATACCTTGCCGTATGATCTGATACACGAATTAAAAGTGGCCATGAGTGTTTGCAACATTGTAAAAAATAACCTGCCTTTTCATATTTCTATATTTTATTCCTCCTCTCGTGCAACCAGAAAACATACGTGCCAAAATTTTCTTCTCCCTCCAACAAAGAATATTTACGGACATCGTCTTCTACCGCTTTTACGGTCTAATATTTGAAATAATCCACCAACCGAAAGAAGACAAGCAAATAATTTTTCATCCGTACTTAAAAAATACTTGCTTAGTATTTATTGCTTAGTAAAATAATGCTTCTCAGTGTTAACAAACACAATGTCCTTTTGTATTCGCAAATAGCTGAAACACGCGAATTACATTTCAGTGAAATGCTGTTTCTAAAGTATTTAGCAAATAGAGACGGCGCTGGTTTAGCATTTATATGTGTGTGCATGTGATGTATTTGACTTGTTTTTGTTTGAAACTGTTATCTTGTTCATTGTACCCACAACTAGCATTTGGCTACGAGTCCAACCTGTTTTGGCATTTATCTTTGTAAACAATTGCAAAATAAAGAATTGAATTGAATAGAACCATTTAGCATACACATTGAATTGAATTGAACCATTTAGCATACACAATCCGTCTAGAATCCCGCTGCTATGTTCATTCATTCAGCATATTCATACTACATCAGTATACCGTCGTTAAAATCAGCCTCCAATCTACCATCTCTTTCGCGTCGACATCGCATTTTCACCTTACCATTATTTCACAATTTTTTTACAGTTCTCTTCCCATCGCATCATAAATCTCACCGCCAGCACGCGTATCACATCGCCTAGGTCATTGTTTAAATTCTGCTCGCTTGGTTGTAAATTCTGCTCGTGAGGTTGTAGACTGGAACGACCTTCCCTAGGACATCGCTGCCATCACCTGTCCATCTGCTTTCGCAGAACAAGTGTCTGCATTTGCTTTATAGTGTAGTGGCGAAGAACGTACCCACAAAATGTAGTGGGATGCTGCCGAGCCAAGAGGTGCCAGCGCAGAGCGCGAGCTGTTGGTGCCGAGACTGACCGCTGCTACCGACCGCTGCTACCGGACGCTGCTACTGGACGCGTTACAAACCGCTGCTACTGGACGCCAATAAAACCCCCTTCAAAGTGGTGGAGGTGCGGGGTCTTCAAATCTGGAACTCTGAAGTCGGAAGCTGCCCATCGCCCCAACCATGCTTGGAGATAACATCCAGCAAGCCCCGCCGTCCCAGCAATCCATGGCCCAATATCCGCCCGTCATCGTAACTGACGCGCTGCGCCAGCGCGATCCCCCTTTCTTCAGCGGGGCGGATGACGAGGATGTCGAAGATTGGTTGTCCGCGTTCGAAAAGGTGAGCGGATACAATAAGTGGGACGACCCCTCAAAACTGCAGAATGTCCCCTTCTATCTAAAGAACGTTGCCAGCCTTTGGTTCCGCAACCATGAATCCGATTTCACCACCGGGACTGCTTTTAAGAAGCGCTTCGCCGAGGTCTTCGACTGTCCCGCAGTAGGCAAGCTCCGTGCTGAACATCGCCTGCGCGGACGTGCGCAGCAACAGGGCGAAACTTTCACGAGTTACATAGAAGACGTCATCGACCTATGCAAGCGCCTCAACCCTTCCATGACTGAACAGGAGAGAGTCAGAAACATAATGAAAGGCATAGACGACGACGCCTCTCAAATGTTGTTGGCAAAAGACCCACGAACTGTATCGGAGCTGACCACCCTGTGCCAGAGCATCGACGAACTGCGCAAACAACGCGTCTTAGCTCGGCGGCAGACAACCCCAGAGGATTCTCGCGCCTCTTTGACTGTCAACGGAGAAAATACCACGCTACTGTCGCAAATCAAGGAGTATGTGCGTGAAGAAGTGGCTCGACAGTTATCATGTTTATCGCATTTGCCACCCACGGAGACTCCTACGCATTGCTTGACGCCGACTATACGACCGGTAATTCAGGACCAAGTCTCCGAAGCTTTGCCACCCAACCCTCAGCCGACACCTGTCGCCCCGCCACTGACGTATGCGGCTGCTGCTGCAAAGCCACCGCGTCAAATGCCAGAGCCGCCCGCTCAACCTGTTCGACGTCCGAGAACGCCATTTACTGGTGTGCAGCCGTACTACGGAAATCCGTGGCGCACACCTGACAACAAACCAATTTGTTACGCTTGCGGAATTCCAGGTCATGTTGCGCGCCTCTGCCGTCGGCGACTCACGGCGACCCCGAGCACCTGCACCTACCACGACTATACTTTCCGGCCGCCATACCACATGCAACGCGACCCGCCAGCAGAAGTGCACACCCGCGACCCCCAGACTTCTCGCGATTTTCAACCCTTCGCTTCCCGTCGTTCACACTCACCACGACGCCGGTCACTGTCCCCCATGCTTCGCCGACCCATGTCACTCAGACGGAAAACTGACTGCCGCGGCTCCGGAGGCACGAGCTTCAATAGTAACGATGTTTTATTTTTGTTAACCCACCCCTTATGTAATACCCCTTGTCGGGGTCTTTAAGGAATAAAGAATGAATGGATGAATGAATGAATCAATGAATAAATAAATAAATAAATAAATAAATAAATAAATAAATAAATTGGCTGTTACAGAAAGATATAGGAGTAAGAAATCCAGCCGAATCGCCATTGTTTGAAACACGTGTTTTCAAAGCTATAGAAATGCAAATACCTGGTACAAATTTGCACGTAGGAGACTGAGATTTAATCCCCACAATGTCTTTATGGAGATATTTGCTATCTCGCAAATCTCCAGCTGTAGCTACATTCACTACGTTATGAAGATATTAAAATTAAAATGTGTTTTTCTGTTATAGGTCAACTATGCATAAAATTATCCTTCTCTGCACTCAGTATAATAAATGCTGCGCCATTCTTTAATCACCTGAAATTTACTTGCATTTGCCTGATGAAGTCTAATACTTCACGGAAGCCCCTCTGGTCGGGATGATACATGGTGAAGGTCTAATAAACAATTAAAATCGGTACTATTCTTTTTAAAAAAGTAGCGAATCGAGCTAAACAATTCTTTTTTTACTGCCTTTGAGAATGCATCCATGCGCTCAGTCTAATGAAGTGCTTAGATAAGGTATGTAGAAGTGGAGATATCAGTGTACCGATGAAAAAAAATTTCTAAGTATTCTTTCCTGCAACGTTTATTTCATGGAGTAAGGAAAAAACTAGGAGGAGGTGTCACATGACTTCGCTAGCTTCGGTAAGCCAACCTCCTCCGTCGCCGCTTCGAGGACCTCGTGCGCGGTTGCCTCTTGGGTAGGATTAGGGCCACATGGTAGCCGGACCACTCGACGTTATTTGTTTGGCCCCTGCTAACTTTTAGTGGTGCCTACCGTGCCTGCCGCCTGCAGCAGCGTACGCGGCATGGGCCACGGTGGAGGAAGGACGGCGAAAGGCCGAGGAAAGGCGTACCTGACCCGTGTCTGCATAATTGATAAGGCGCCACTCACGCTCGTTACTGCAGTCAATGGTCTTGCCAGCGCTCTCGCGAGGAATGCTGTGCAGAGCGTCAGACCGCGATCGATTTTTGCCACATTAAGGTTTGTGAAATCAATTGTTGTGCCCTTTAACTGCGGTTGTGTTTTCTGTCAAATTTTGGTCCCGCTGTTTTGCACTGACAGATATTTCGAGGAACAGCATAGGTCGCCTTTCCATTTTGTCTCTTTCCGGCGTGCTTCCTTCCTTTTGAGACAAATAAACAGCATCAGCCGGCTCGACACGCCGAGGTGATCGCCGTTAATTCAGATTTACGGGCTGTTTTTTAGCAGTGTGTGGTGCCACGTCGTTACGCTGTCGAAACGCTCCTCGGGCGTCCAGTTTCGTTACACAATACAACCAGTGGACAGAATTTGTACATAATGTGGATTAGTCCATAGGCATAGGCAGGATTTTGTCTTCGAGGCGGAAAATCCTTTGCATCAGATTGGTTGGAGGGGGGTGAATTAATAACAGCCAGACTCCACAGTGTGTGAAACACGAAAAAGTAAGGAAGCACGAGTGAATAGTGGGGACATCGGTGGCAGAGGAAGGGTGGCTCGTGTGACTTGGTGGGTGTAAGTGCCCCTCTTGCACCCCCCTGCATTAGTCAACACCCTTTGAATGTGATATTAGCCCCGCAACAGCACCTCCAACATTGCGGTAGGGACCTTTCTTTCACTGCTCATGTGACACAACATGGGAACAGCCATTTACATGATATATGCAAGCCGTTGGCTTGAAAACTGGATATACAGCGCCAAAGAGAATGGCTGGAGTTCATGTGGGCTTATGGATTGATTGTGTTGCCGCCATACTTGGATGTACATTCTTTACAACACTGATTGTTTCGTTATTTATTGAATGCTCATTGCTCATGCAGGTGCCAGCAGGTTCCACACAAATACATGAAGAGACAAGATAATTGGGGTATAATGTAGAAGGTAAAGCACTAAAGAAAATCGCAAGCATCACACAGAAAAAGCTAATCATGCTGCTGGTCCATAGCACCAGTATTAGTGACCATATTCGAATGCTAGAGGACATATATATGATAATGTTATACAATAATGTTACACTATGAACACCCCCAAGACATTCATGTAAATAGTACACTAGGGTCAGGTATTCTTGCGTTGTAGCTTCATTTTTGCTTGAAGAGACACTGTATCCAATCTTCCCCCTACAGGCCATAATAATGTGTGTGCTGTACTCAAAAATAGCTGGATGCTTTTGTCATGGTGCTGGTTACAAAAAATAGGCAAAAATATGCAACCATCTCTAAAGGGCAGTTGTAGGTCACAAAATTAAAGTTGAAAAGGAATGGAGCAGTGAAAGAAGGAACAAAAGTGGTTGTAAAGACGGATAGCATTGTCTAAGCACAGCACAAAGCCAATGACGCCTGTCTTTCGGTTAGTCTCTGTCATTAGTTTACCTGCTGCAGACTCCCTTAGTGAGCAAAAGTAGGCCTTCAATTCTTGGGCACACGCAGTGACACGACCCTAATTTTTTTTTACAGAGTGGCTTTTCCATCCTCGTTGCCTTGGGTGTATTAAATTTAAGATGTCAAATGCATTGTTAACATGTGTGACAAACTCTCCGCTTGGCAAGTTGTAAAATTTTGATATTTTTCTGCCCCAAAATTCCCCAATAGCACCTGCTACTGATTGACTAAACATTTGAGCTGCTAACGAGACTTTCATGGGTTGGTTTTTCCAAATGATGTGCGCCTGTCTACGTTTGTTTGCCAGATGTAAGCCTTCTATGTTCTGGACTTCATGGAGCTCACCAATGTGTTTCCGCAATATAAACTGTTGACTTGCATTGATAATAGCCTTTTTATCACACAGGGTGTTCCGCAGCAGCTTCAACATATGAGAAGCATCCAACATGGCAAACACAGGCTTTTTTGTAACTTGGTGGGGAATAGAAGCATCCAGCGTAGTCAGGTCTATCTTACAGCCAAGGCGCTGCAGCATTGAGTTCGCTGCAGAACCATCACAGGTCAAACTAATAATATGTGCGCCTTTTTCGTGAGCGAAGCTAGCAGCCTGCAGCACCAGATTGCTTCCATGTTCACCATCTCTGAAACTTTATTGATTCCAGCATTCCATCGTTTGGGATGCTGAGGGCCGGGGTCAAAAAGCCTCTTCACGGGTTTGACTAGGACCACTACCGCATACAAAATGGCAGGGATAGGCAAGCATACAGTGCAATACAACAATTTAGGGAGAGAAAGGGCAACATGTCTAGTTAAAGTTAACTCACACATAAACAGAATAAAAAGGAGCTAAGTGAATAAAAAACGCAAAGAGCCACTGCCACAACCTCATGAGATAGTTGTATAACAGAAATCAGACAACACAATGTCGATAAATTAGAACTCAACCAGACTGTAAATGAATACATAAGGATATACATATGCACATATATACACAGATAAAAAAGTAATAGAAGTCAGACAGAGTAAAAATAAACCAGCAAGCAATGTACCAGCTTTAATTCGATAACCATATAAAATTCCATGAAACTGTAAAAACAAAAACACAAGGTATTACACGGCATGTAAGGCAAAAAGGTATCTTTTAGCGAAATTTTAATATTGTTAGTTCATTCAGATAAAACGGCAAGAGAAAACGCAGCATCAAGGCCATCAACCAGAAAGTAGCCAATTGGTAGCTTCCATCTGCCATTTATTGCAACAAGCATTACAACAAATGCACCTTCGGCATTTGGAAAGCAGTCATCATTGATATCAATGCCCATGTCAACACATTCATGAAATCTCTTTCCATCCTATTCCACATGCCTTTGTATAGCCATTTCACCCATAACTAGACTACATAATGTGGAGTAGCCATTTTGTGAATTTTGGTTTACCTTCATGGACAATGCAGTGAGCGCCTCCTTTGAAAAACCAGCAGCGCCATCAATTGATTGATACTATTTGCATAGTGTCCTTGGATGCGGAAGGCGTGTGTCAAACACAGCTCGTACGTATCGATAAGCTCTTGACGAATAAGAGTTAGTGTCAGTGCAAATGCCCTGAGCCCTGGTGAGTAAGTGGGTGAAGATGTCTCACCACACATACGTGCCAGCTGACGCTTGAGGAAGTCTTTTTTTGCCCCACCAAGACTCGGCAGCATGGTGGCATCCTCATTTCCTAGAATTCTATTTTCAGCTAAATCATTAATGACGTCTTGGAGGTGGGCAACCTTCTGCAGGAGCCAGTGACGGGCTTGCTGCAGTCTCTTGATCTCCATCTTGGTCGTCGCTTCCAAATTTCAATAGCGGGCTTCACGCCTCGAAGGTTTTTTTTTTTGGGTGTGTCCTTTCCTGGCTGTGGCTGCAACGGATTAGATGTCAAAAATGGGTGCCACAGCAAAGATCATGACACAAATCACATACCCAGAACAAGCTAGGAAGATGTCCCTTAAGGTGTTACTTTGCTCAAAAAGGTTTCTGTTTACACTTTTGTGACCTTAAAAATTGCAACAACATAAAAACTGCCAAGTACAGTAGCCTGCTAGTGCAAGCTGATTTGGGAATTTATTGGTCACTTTATTTACAAAACACTGCAAGATCATTTGGGTCAAAGCAGGAAAAGTACAAAACACAGAAAAGGTCAGTGCAGGCGGTTTAATGTGGGGTGCTTCACAGCGGTTGTTAGGTTTCATTCAACAAAATGCAAGCGTATGCACGTACACAAAAGACCAGTTTTGTTTTGCTTGTATCATGGCTCATCATGACCAGTCAAACAAATACAGGACATAAAATGCTGTGAAAACCCTGTGGGTTACATTTATTTTGTCAGTTAGATCAAAAAGAGAAACTGAGAAAAAAAAAGACATTCGTCACACTTTGGTGTTTCACCAGACATTGAGCAAACTTGTATTGCTGTGTATGAAATTTGATATATTCAGCTATTAATTACACTACCTCCATGACCACATTGTCCACATGCATTCTCTCATTACTATGATTCAGCTATAAAACAGATGACATGCAGATAATTGCTACTCGACTTACACTAACTCACAAAACAAGCTTGTAAAAATTGTAGTGGCCAAGTAATGTTCTTACCATTGGCTTGCTTTAAAATTTAATCCCAGTAAGGACAAATAAGCAAGAAATTTATTCCAGTGCCCCAAAAATGATAATTGATAAATCTTGTCAGTGCAGCATGTTATCAAATTTATTACCGTAGTTAGAGTTACAGGCTAGCAAAGGAATGATTTAAATACTTGATGACGGGCCATGGCTGAAGTATAGTTCTGAAAACGATTGGCTATTTTCTTATGCCTGCTTTACTGAAAAAGATACGGGAGGTCTTTAACCTCTCATAACAATGCACAGCTGCCCTGTTTATTTTTCGCTATCTTGTACTTATCCTAGATTGCCTAAAACAAGGTTATGATGCAGCAGATGTGGCTTTGACCACTAATTTTTGAGGGGTTTTAAAACGCCATTTGCACACATATCTCATACATGTATGTCATCAGTGTATAAAAACGGCAGCTGTTGATACACACATTTTCTTTTACTGTTAGGTATTTTAAATCCATCAATCTTACATAAGAAATACCTGTGAAAATGGCTCGCATGCATATGTATTTTAATTACATTAAACGTGAGGTCCATAATATATGTGCAGCGAAACACTTAATAAGCAAGCCTTGTGATCATTAATACAGGCAAACTTACCAGTTCATACCGGACTTGGGAAGGCCCATCAGCGATGTCTTCTCCAGTGAAGGATGAGCTAGCGGATGTAGCACCACTGTTACCGGTGCGTTTCTTCGACACGTTAATATTGCACGCGCGCGCTGGCGCCACTGCATTTCAAAAAGTAACCCCAAACGCGAAGAATTGCCGTCGCAGATGTGGCTTGGTTTCCTTCACGCACTTGCAGGACGAAAGTCGACTAAACCAACCGCTAGCCTACGACGTGATCAGGGCCTATTTCCCATGATTCTTTCCTTTAAATTTTAGGGGCGAAGCTCCTTAAGGCGTGGGTCGTTCGTCCCTTGTAGTCGTAACCACCTCGTTCTAGGATTGCGCTCGATAGCTCGCGCGCCGGGAGGCTCGCGCTCGCCCTCGGCGCGTTCCTCCCAGTAGTAGTAGTAGTGATTTTAATGAGAGGAAAAGGGACGCTAATTTCTGTCGCCCATGATGGGGACACGGCTAAGCGCCTTGGGGGTAGGGGTATGGGAATGAAAGAGAAGAAGAAAAGAGGAGTGAGAAGTGTTCGCGGTCGCTCAAGCACGAGCACACCGCACGCACATGGCCGCCTTCGTCTCGGGGCAACACACTGTAGTGGTGGCGTTTCCGCCGCAGGCGAGTGTCCGATCACTCGCGCTGCAACAGAGGGGTTGGCACGGCGGCAAACTTCACGCATGCCGCGCGCATCGGGTGGTCTGCTGGCACACAGTCCAGTACATCCCTGATGGTCCCGATGAGCATGGCGATGAGGGCATCGCGGGGGTCGACGTCGGGGTCCGGTGAGGCAGCAGCAGGCGGCGTCAAAGCGTCGGCAGCAGCAGCAACAGGTGGTGTAGCAGGGCGAGGCGCTGGCGCGGAGCGCTGGCGTCCGTGAGCCACGGCAGGTGGTTTGGGCGGGCCGGTCTTCACTGCAGCGGCGTACGAGCGCACCTCGCGGGTCTCTTCGCGCACTGCAGCTTTGACTGCCCGTCTCGAGAGCAGGGCCGGTGATGATGCAAGCACGGTCGCCACGCGCCTTTCCTCCTGCCATCGCGGGCAAGTGGGATTGTCGGCGGCGTGGCTCCCGTTGCAGTTGACACACCGGGGCTTGCATAGATCCGTGGCCAGGTGTTGGCGGCCACAGATGATGCATGCACCGACCCGCCGGCATGCCTCGACGACGTGGTCGAAGCGCCCGCACCGTCGGCACTGCTGTGGTCGCGGCTTCACGTGTCGAACTCGAAGCCGCAGCCCGCTGATCTTGACAACGTCGGGAGGGGTAGGAGCACCGAAACGCACCTTGACGGCGCGTCCCTCCCTCGTCGCCGAGAGTATTGGAGCTGCGGAATCCAGTCCGGTACGCAGCTGCTCGTCTGTGATGTCACCGTCCACCCCGTACACGTACCCGAGGCTGGATCGGCGATCAGCAGGTTCCCGGGCAGACACGGGCACGCCGTTGAGTTCCTTGATGGTCAGGAGCTCGGCCAGGCGCTCCGCCGACGACGCATCCGCGGCCACAATGTTGCGACGGTGATTAACGCGCACCGCCGCCACACCGGGCCGCGAGGAGAGTGCCGCGGCGAGGGCCAGGCGAGGCGAGTCCGTGAACGAACTGCCGGGAGTGGAGGGGCGGTAGAGCACAGTTCCTACCGTGCCTGTTTGGGGCTCGATGACCGCCGCTTCCAAGGCCCGTGCTCGCCGGCGCGATGCCTTACTGACGACGAGTTGATATCCGTCATCGGCATGCGCAGGGGTGGGGGTCCGGGGCGGACGCTCGGCCGGGGAGTTGAGGGGCCTCGACGTAGGAGGGGCCACTGCTGCTGTGGGCTCGGGGGTGCGTTGTTGCGCCCGCTGCTGCCTCTTGCGCTTATTTCTTCGGCGCCGGGCGCTTTTGCTGCCGACGAAGGTCACGACCGTCCTTGGGGGGGCAGCCGCGTTGTCGACAGGGCCGGCGGTCGAAGAGGAAGCTTGTGCCGTGCTCGTAGGGGCTGCCGGCGATGATGAGGGTGACGACGGTGCGGATGCGTCGCACGTGGCTTGCTTCCGCGGGCCGTCGTCGTCGTGCGTGTCGTGCGGGCGCTTCCGGCAAGTAGTCACATCCATCTTCTCGTCCGAGGGCGGGGGAAGTGGTGGCAACTCGGAAGCGTCCGCTTTGCTGGGGCCAGGTACGGGAGCTGTCGCGTCAGCTGCGGCAGGTGTGGTGACGGGGGTCGTAGCCGTTCCCGCGTTCACTGTCGAGTCGGAAGGCGTCGGTGTTGCGGCAAGCGTCTCCTGCGCTTTATTCCGCATCCACCCTCCGATGGCTGTGGCGGCCTGCTGTTCCAACGCCAGCTGGGACTTTCGGCGCATGTCCGCAGCGAGTTGGCGCTGAGCCCGTTGATAGTCTGGGACAGTGATGTCCCAGGTGCACTGCTTGGCGTTCGGCGGGGTCGCGTCCATGGCGCAACACACTAACAGAACGTGCACAGTCAGTAGAACCACGAACACTCGCGTGTTCGCTAATCCGTCAGGCACGGAAGGGGCACGACGCGCACGGCGCCGTACTCGTGCGAGCGAGGCGGCCGCGCGACCGCTCTCGGTGGTGACGAGCTCGCAACTCCCTCGTTCCTCCCAGCGCGCGAGCTCTCTCACTCTTCCATCTGCTGTCTTGTGTGAGAGAGACAGAAAGAGAGAGAGAGAGAGCGAAAGACTGTCCGTTTCTAACGATGATGATGGGTTTGTGCTAGCGCGTTACGGCGCGTGTAAGAAGCTGGTGTAAGACGCTGTGGCCTCTCCGCCTTATACTCTTTCAGCAGTCATGTGATGGCGTCGGCAAACGCGGTGCGCGTTCCGGCCTGTGTAAGGGGCTGCGTAAGACGCTGTGGCCTCTCCCCCCTTACTAGAGTGTACTGCATGTTTCTAACGCGTTTGTGCTAGCGTCCCCTTAAACGCGAGATCCCAGCGTTCGAATAGAGTGTTTCTCACGTCTTTACATGATGATCGACTGGGCGAATTACACGGAAGATTAACGGTTTACCGGTGATCCACTCCGGAGCTTCGCCCACTCATCATCATTCACCCCGTGCATATGCTGTGACTTTTTTTTATGACTAGGCTTCAAGACTGTCACGTGACGCCCACTCCTAGTTTACCTCCATGGTTTATTTCATTTCATTTCATTTATTGATACTGTCAGCCCTTGGCGGGCTATTACAGGAGTAGAATGAAATCAAATAAAACAGCAATGTGCGTGAGATAAACAAACAAGGAACTACACCGCTGGAACTAATAATTTCACAGCTCATGTCACAACACATACAATAAGTCTATCAAAACTGCAGGAAATACAGTTGAAGCAGGGAGGTCAGTCAGTGAAACCATCAACAAAGAAAACACCAGTGAGACATATATCATGTAACACATATCAGAACACATCATAAGTACATAACCTAGTTACAAAGCACGTTAATTACGCCTGGCATCACGATCTCAGTGCATGGCATCACAGTACACAATTGAATTTGTTGCATCTAGAAACACAGAAAGTGAATTAATTTTCACAACCGAGTCTGGTAACGAATTCCATTGTTGAATCGCCCTAGGGAAGAAGCTGTACCTGAAGCAATCATTGTGAATTTTGTGGGGTGGTATGCAGTACATGCTGTGTCTGTGTATTGATGTTTCCTGTGTTTTGATTTCAAAGTACTTGTCGTAGCTTATTTTAACGTGACTGTCAATTATTAAGAAAAGGAATTTGAGCCTTTCATATTCGGTTCATTGTTGTAATGGGGGAGCTATGCAAGTTTACATAGCTCATTAGGTGAATGAAGACGGCAGTATTTGTTAAATATAAACCTAGAACTAAGGCGCTGTATTTTCTCAAGTTTAGAACAGTTAGTTTGAGTATAAGGATCCGAAAATACTTTAGCATACTCGAGTATGGGTCGTAGAAGGGTTTTACAAGCTAAGGTTTTAATTTCAAGAGAGGCACAGTGAAGGTTACGTCTCAAGCCCCATAACACCTTGTTAGCTTTGGAGCAAAGTTCCTCTACGTGAAGATTCCAACGCAAGTCGGGCGTAACTATGACGCCTCGGTATCTATATTGATGAGCCTGAGAATGTTCGTGACCGTTGATACTGTATGGATAACTAAGAATATTCTTCTTCCTAGAAATGGAAATGAAAACAGTTTTTGAGGGGTTAAGCTGCATTTGCCACTGATCGCACCAGTTTTTAATATTCTGCAAGTTAACATTAACTGCAAGTTAAGATTAGCCTGGTCGCTGGGAGACGTTATATTTTTGTATAGTATGCAATCGTCGGCAAACATTCTTATTTGGGTTGTAATATTTTTGGAAGAACATTTATAAACACCAGGAACAAGAGGGGCCCCAAGACGCTACCCTGGGGCACCCCAGATACCACAGGACATAGACCAGACTGCTGATGACCTAGTTGAACATATTGTTCTCTGCCTGTAAGATAAGAAATAAACCAGCGGGTAAGGGCCGTATTTTTAAAGGTAACATCGATTTTAAGTAAAAGCTTCTTGTGCGACACCTTATCGAAGGCCTTTGCGAAATCTAAAACTATGTCAGTTTGACCACGGGAATTAATTGTGCTAGAAAGATCATGTACAAGCTCAATAAGCTGAGTGACGGTAGATAATCCCTTCCTAAAGCCATGTTGGCAGGAAAAAATTAGGTTATCTTCATCGAGATAGGATACCAAGTGCTTCGAAACGATGTGCTCTAATATTTTAGAACAAGTGCTTGTAAGCGATATAGGTCGGTAATTGCCAGCTTGAGAAGTGGAACCGCCTTTGTGTATGGGCACGGTTTTCGCACGCTTCCAAGCACCGGGAAAAGAGCCACTAGCAACGGATCATTGAAAAATTAATGTTAAAAACTTGGATGACCATTCGGAATATCTATAAAGAAATTCATTGGGAATATTGTCAGGGCCAGGGCTTTTTTTGCTATTTATATGAAGTAAGAGGTTTAGTACGCCCTCTTCAGTGATCCCTACATTCTGGATAGGAATCCTATCCAAGGAATCGCTGACGTTAGGTACAATACCATCGTCGATCGTAAAAACTGACGAGAAGAAGGAATTAAACATCTCTGCCTGATCCTTGCTACACTTACGGTTAGATATGCTACTGGGCTTGGTCGAAGGATTTACGTACCTCCATAATTTGTCTGGAGATTCTTTGAGAAATTGTTTCAACGTGGAGTTATAAAACTTATATTTAGAACTCTTCACACTATGCCGAAGGTTTTTGCTTAAAATCCGTATGCCATTCTTTTTTGCAGTGCTTGGATTTAGAGTGCATGCCTTTCGCTTGCGTTTTAGCTTTCTTTTATCCTGTATTATCACACGTGTAATCCAAGGGTTCCGTTTTCTTACATTTTTATGACGCTTGAGGATGAAATGTTGGACGCAAAACATTATCGCAGAGTGAAAAAACTGCCACAACTTTTCTGTTGGGCAAGATTATCGGTACATTTCTAGAAACGAATAATATGACTGCTCCAGGTGTTCTAGTATAGCGAAATCATTGGCAGCCCTAAAATTTGGAATCATAACTTTTCATCCTTGCCCATAACATTCACATAAAGATCTAGAGACATTAAAACCATTTTATGATCAGAAAGACCGTCATCAATTTCGCACATGCCAAGAAACGGGAGTAGTGAACCGGATAAGAATATCAAATCAAGCAGTGAGGAAGCCGTTGGACCAACACGCGTACAAGATGGGACGATTTTAGTCAGATTATAGCAGAAGGCGAGCTCTAGCAGTTGGTCACCTTTTACGACTTCACTTCCTTCTGAATGGAGCGTCGACCAATTCATTCCAGGTAGATTAAAATCTCCTATTAGGATAATATTATCACCATGCTTCAAGTGTGAGTCCATAAAGCTTCTTAAGTTATCAAGTATGTACATTCATTGGGGCGTTCGGAGGTCTATACATAGCACCAATGTATACCGTGCGATTCCTGAACGTGGTTTTAATCCAAAGAGTTTCGACATCAATAGCATGCGGAAGAACACTAACTAATATATTGTCTTTAATTAAAATGGCAACACCTCCTCCTCGTGTTTCGCCCCTTCACGGTGGTCTAGTGGTTATGGCACTCGGCTGCAGATCCGAAGGTCGCGGGATCGAATCCCGGCCGCGGCGGCTGCATTTCGATGGAGTCGAAATGTTGAGGCCCGTGTGCTGTGCGATGTCAGTGCACGTTAAAGAACCCCAGGTGGTCGAAATTTCCGGAGACCTCCACTACGGCGTCTCTCATAATCAGAGCTGGTTTTCGGACGTTAAGCCCCACAGATCAATCCTCGTGTTTCACGGTCTTTTCTCACGATTTTGTATCCGGGAGGAGTAACTTCAGCATCAGGCATATCTTTATTCAGCCATGTCTCAGTCATTACGATGAAGTCGGGATCGTGTTCTAGTACGACAGCATCAAGGTCCGCTGTTTTATTCAAAATACTTCTTACATTGATATTAATTATCTTCAACTGCTTAAAGCTACTCTCACACCGTCAGTCGACATCACGACTCTCGTCAGATGTTTCGGGAGGTGTCTTACATATATACCTCATGTTAGTATCCACATTATAACCGTACACCACCTCATTAACTTTCATTTCGTCAAAGATAAGCTTAACCTTCACCCCCGTTTTTCTCTCCTGAGAGCTAGATTCCCACAGCCTTCTGCGGATCTCCACAATGCGTTTTGAGAAATCTTCGTTAATGCTAATTTCCTTACCCCGTATTTTGAAGCAGTTTGGTAATATAGTAGTCTTATCTCTCAAATCTGAAACTCTCAGGATAACAGGCCTATCTTTGCCTCCCCGTTGTGCTCCTAAGCGATGAATTCGTTCAACTGAGTTAATTTTAAGGTTTAACAGCTTGTCAAAAATATCAACGTTGATCTTCTCGCGTATAACGTCTTCAGTTTCATTCACATCTTTGTACCCCTCTGATAATAAGATTATTCCGCCGAGAGCGGTTTTCTAGCTCATCAATTCTCTTGAGGAGAGCGATCCTGTCGGTGCACGACGTCAACTCATCAACTTTTTTACTAAGACTCGCCATTGAGGTTTCGGTTTCGCCGGCAAACTTCTCAAGATTTGCAAGCCTGAGTGGGGCTTCGCCCAGAATTTTTAGCCTTTCCTCTATTTTCGAAAGCCTACTCTCGACCCGAGCCTCAAAAGATTGTTGGTTTTTTTCTATTTTTGTTACCTTCTCCAAGACTGCCTTTTGTGTCCTGATTAATTCATTCAGCTTTTTTTCAGCGATGGACCCGGGATTTTCCTCAACATCACCCAAGCGTGACACTAGCAGACTGGCAACAGCAAAACATTCAGATGGGCAACAGAAAAGAGTGTGTGTACACGCAGTATTTTCGATCACCAACCTGCACAAGGAACGGGAAAGTCGGTGACATTGTCACGGCGGTGTTCCCGTGTCCACTGATGCTTGCAGAAGCGAGCGTCCCTTTTAAAGCCTGATAGCCGGCGGGTCCGGGATGGGCCGGTGACGTCACGGTGCGTGAAGAAGATGCGCTGCAGCCATACTCCACGTGCGGCAGCCACCGCATGACAGTGTCATCCAAGATTGCGCCTAAGACGCCATTTTGCAGTAGCAGAGGCGATTCACGCTGGCAGCATCCGTTCGCCGTGAAAGTTTCAGCAGCGCCGATCCAAAAGCACCCAGCTAGAGCCTGCACAAGGAACGGGAAAGTCGGTGACATTGTCACGGCGGTGTTGCCGTGGTCGCGTGGCTTTGGCCGTGGTCGCGTGGCCTTGGCTGCGCTTCACGGAACTACTGAAACAGAGTGTAGCTGCACGTGCGATCACGTTTCTAATGGCGTTTTTCACTGGTAGATTCGGAGCAGGTTTTTTTTTTTTGCTTCGCCGCGACGAATCCGTGTTTCACTGGTCGAGAGGGAGCGGGTTGGTGCGTTCCACTGGCAGATTCAGAGCAACTCAAACCGCGCCAGAGCGCTCTTACTTGCTGGAGCGCTCACAAACGGATTCAGAGAGATTCGGGCGGAAACGGGTCGCGTCCTCGTGTCACTTCCGTCTTGTTTGTCAAAATGGCTGCGTTCGCTGCGGCTGTGGAGCTGGAGTTCAGTGACGACAGCAGGACAAGCAGTAGCTCCTCCAGCTCAGAAGACAGTCATTACGACGTGCTGTACATAGCGTCGTGTGCCGTACGTGTGACGTCGTGCCGCTGGCCACCGTTTGGCTCTCCCAGGCGCTCGAATAGGTGTGGTGTAGGCTGTATTTGGCGGTATGGCGTGTAATGTATTGACTTCGATTTGGTTGTGAAATAAAATTGCTTACAAGTGAGGTGTAAGAATGATCGAAATCGAAAGGAGGACCTGTTTTCAAAACACTCGAGAGATCTGAAGCCGCGGTACGAAAGGTAAACAGTGGCACTGGCCATTTCACCGATGCGGCTCGCTTCGTTTCCATCGTTGCGCTCCACAGCGATGTTTCAAGAAAACCGATTGGATATGTTAACGCATGACATGTGAGTACAAAGGTTTATCGGGTACATTGTCAGTTTGAATGAAGTATTGTCTGCCTTGTATTACTTGTGTTATCCTATCGCTATAGATTAAATTGTGTTTTGTTTTTTACAAACATGACCCCGATACTTTCACTGTGTCTGCTTGCATACGGAACGGCCGAAACTACCGTCTTTCCCGTCGCCGAATTCGCGCCGTCACGTTTGAATGACGGCCCTGTAACACTAGTTGAGCATCATTTATTCGAGCGGTGTGTCGTCAATCTTTCTCTCCTTGTCTTTGCTCGAACCCTCTTCGCAACCAATGAGCTCAGGCGAACAAGATTCTCGCTCCATTAAAGGTGGCTTGCAACAGTCTTTGAACACAAAAAGTTGCCTGTAACTCGTTGAGGTTCCTGCGAACACGTGATCCAATAATAATGTGCTGCGCGCAGCAAGGGATTATAGGCGGAGGTCCCTAGTCCGGCAGAGATAAACTGCCTCTAGCTCCTTCAGCGTAGGCAGTGTTTTGTCCGAACAAATTGAACTGAATTCTAAATCTGACTTGATACACAGGTGCACATCGATCGCCCTTCTTTCAACATGTGACGCCGCGGGAGGAACCGACTAAGTCGCTTTACTATTTTTCGTTGGTGCGTAAGAGAGATAGGCAAATTTTATTCATCTGTTGAATTTAAAACGACCGAATAAAGCGTACCAGATCGTCATAAGTCAACGCCGTTTGTGCCTCAAACGACGCTGTCGGTGCAGCCAGTGACGCCCTTGGGTTGATTGATTTGTGGTGTTTAACGTCCCAAAACCAGCGCTGATTGTGAGAGACGCCGTAGTGGAGGTCTCGACTCCCCGGGGTTCTTTAACGTGCACTGACATCGCACAGCACACGGGCCCCAACATTTCGCCTCCATCGAAATGCAGCCGCCGCGGCAGTGACGCCCTTAGTTGAAAGGGGGCTGTGATATCGAACTGCCAATTCCCTGGTGTGTGTGCAGTGCAATCTTATTTCGCTCACACGCTCGCTTTCATGACTGACCCTTTTCTTGACTGTTTAAACGCATGGCTCCTTCAAATCTTTCTTCGTATGCTTCGGCTCAATGCCGTTATCTATCAATCTATCAAAAATTTCGTCAGTGTAACGTTGCGACGCGCCCTTGGAAGGAACGAGCTATATGAACGCTCTTGCGCCGCCCTCCTACAGAATGGCGCCATATGGCGCTCGATCGATAACGGCACTCTGTTGCAGACCGCGCTCACGCAACGAAGAAGGAGATCCGATGAGGAAAGCCGAAAGCGCAGGAAAAGAAAGTGCTAGAACAAAGCTTGTTTTGTTTTTCTTTTTCACTCCACTGCCTCTTTCACCTCCTGTAACATACAGCGCCTTACGTAGAATGTAGCTCTCGAAAATACACTACTGCATGCACATAGAGAAAAATCTTTCAGTGATATTCAGCAGCCACTTCTAATTCATGGAAGGGTGCTTGGTCGGTTGGTTTGTGGGGTTTAACGTCCCAAAACCAGTTCTGATTATGAGAGACGCCGTAGTGGAGGTCTCCGGAAATTTCGACCACCTGGGGTTCTTTAACGTGCCCTGACATCGCACAGCACACGGGCCTCAACATTTCGCCTCCATCGAAATGCAGCCGCCGCGGCCGGGATTCGATCCCGCGACCCTCGGATCTGCAGCCGAGTACCTTATCCACTAGACCACCGTGGCGGGGCATGGAAGGGTGCTTGAAAATTCGAAATAAAAATTATAAAATCCGTAGAATTTCTTCCGAACTGTCCAAACTCCGAGCAATCCTCACCAAGTCCCGCTGCAAATTATAGTTAATAGAGGGTTTTGGATGTGTGAATAACGTATTACGGAAATGATTTTTCGACTCGGCTCCTTATCGGACAGTCCAGAACCATCGCCAGAACCACGGAATGGCTCTGTGCATTAAAATAATAATTAGCGCCTGTCCTGTGTTCCGTGCGTTGTTCTGTGTCCCATCTTTCTTTTTTTTTTTCTGGCGCTAACTAGTTCTTCCGAGAATATGTGCCAATTGACTCAGCAACAAGTTCCTTTCAGATGGGCTTTCTTCAACGGCAGCGCATCGGTTGCACTTTGTTTTCAACGTCTGTCTACCGCACCAAGTGACGGTGTTTGCTTGCCAATGGCAAAGGAAACCGTGGGCTACAAAAAGAGCTAGTTCGCTGGAACGGCTTCATACGCCCAACTGCAGTATGCGGTATAGCTGCGGCACGAAGTCGTTGGCTCACTCACACTCAACTTTGGCTGGACCTCCTCCCGCCCCCCCGCCCCAACAAAAGAATCGGCGTATTTCATAATGCTACATCGTGATGGTGGGCGGAGCGCATAGCATCTAAGAAGTACGCCAGACGAAGGCTGCCTGAACAAGAGCGTTTTATTAGAGTCCGCTATCGTTTTTATAGCCACCGTGAAATTATCTCAAGTACAATCGGGTGCAACTCAGCGCAAGCATAAACAAACGTTATCTATAACAGTAGGCAGTCATGCGTGCGCACGTATAGCGAATTCTACTTTGCAGCAGCCCTTCCTTCTTATGGTGGATACCGCTGTACTGGTTTCTTGGCTCGCGCCGAACGCCGTAGCACAGGCGCAGCTGATTCTTCGGTGTTGGATGTTTCATTAGGCTTGACTTGAGTTTCCCATGACGACCCGGCCACTGCTTTGCTTGTTGCAGCCGCGGAGCTGTCCCTCAGACGAACCTGGTACATGTGGCGCTCAAGTAGCCCGGCTGATGTCTGGATGGTCATCATACGGGCGCCGTTCAATGGTGCCAGGTACCTACTTCTCCCCATCTCCGAGGTTTTGGGCACAAACTGCGTCACCTGGACCCAATCTGCATGGCGTGTACTTCTGCAGAAATAAAGGAAAAGACAGTTGCGGAGGAAGACACGTGTCCAAACGAGAGCGAATCTGGTAGTTCAGAAGCCTCTGCGAAGGTGACTTGTCGCCTTGCGGTGTTCTTCGGTAGTTGAAGAGAAACCTGGTCAGTCTTTTAGACAGGCTACCCTGCGGAAGCTTCTTCAGGCCGTCTGTGATTGTACGTACGGCCCTTACTGCGAGCCCGTTCTACTTCGTGTAGTATGGTGCAGCTCATAGGTGTTTCACGTTGTTTCCGGACAAGGATTTTCCGAACGTCTCCGATGTAAACTGCGTTCGGTTTTCCGTAACAATCGTCCTAGGAATGCCAAAGTGACTGAACATCTCACGCAACGACCTGACGGTCAATTCAGCTGTGGCGTGTTGCATAAGCACTGCCTCAATCCATTTAGAATGGGAGTGCACTGCCACTAATATAATGGGGCCGTTCACTGGACCGGCAAAATCAAGGTGAACGCGGGACCAGTTTCCTTGAGTTGGCGGCCAGTTCATCGGTGTCAGCGCCGGAGGCAGCGGCCTTGTTTGCACGCATATATCGCAATTCTTACTGAAGTCTTCGATTTCTTGGTCTAGTCCCGGCCACCACACATTTGTTCACGCGACCGCTTTCATAGCCGAGGTTCCCTGATGTGTCTCGTGCAGAATTTGAAGTGTCCTCTCATCTGCAGCCTCGAGAATGACTATTCTATGGCCCCAGATGATGAGGTCGTGTGCAACCGTCAACTGAAGCTGTCTTGCCACGTACGCTTTCAAGCATGGTTCCACGTGTTTTCCTTGTGACCATCCTTTCAGTGTAAACGACTTGACTGTTCGCAATACCTTGTCGGCTTCCGTCAATCGCTGAAGCTCGTGTGACGTCACACTTCTGTCGTCAAGTTGCCACAATGAGTGAATGTAATCTGGTATTTCTTCGGCGACATCGCCAGGGGTCGTGAGAGGAAGTCTCCTGACGGCGTCGGCATTTTGGTTGTCTCCTCCGGGATTGTATTCTCTCCGGTATTGGTAGGCTTCCAAAAGCAAAGACCAGCGCTGGATGCGAGCAGCTGCCATGATAGGTGTAGGGCGGTCTTCGCGGAACAAGCCAACTAACGGTTTATGATCGGTTACAAGAATAAAAGCCCGCCCCAGCAAGTAATCACGGAACTTGGTTACGCCGAAAAACCAATGCCAACGACTCCCGTTCGAGCTGCGAATAATTCCGTTCCGCCTGGGTCAGTGTTCGCGAACAAAATCCTACCGGTTTGTCGACGCCGTCAACACGATGGGAAGGAACCGCTCCTATGCCGTGCGGAGAGGCGTTGCTCTCGAGCCGCAGCGGCTTGGTATGGTCAAAGTGCATAAACATTTTGGCATGTCGGAGTGCTTCCTTCGATTCTTCCTGTTGCCGACTTGAAGTCCACTTCCACCGGCAATCCTTCTTTAGAAGGTCGTACAATGGAGCAAGCGTGGTTGCAATACACGGGAGGAACTTGCTGCATGTAATATAAGGGATCGTTTAATATGGCCGATCACGAGCTGCGACGACGAAGATCGGATCGTCCAGGTGATGATGATATGTACAGATGAGGAAGAAATACAAGTGATGATGATGCCTAGAGATGAACAAGAGTAGTTCATAGATCGCGCTCACACTAATGCCCTCCCGCCGTGGGAGCGGCCGCCTGGCCGCGCATTATCATGAAACCCGGCGCGTATATGGTTTCAATCGAGCGACATGAACAATCTTGGTACCACGGCAACGGAGGTCGGAAGGGATTCGCGGTATTTAACAGGGGATGTCTTTTCAGTGACCACGTAGGGTCCAATAAAATGACTGGCGAATTTTTCGCACAAGTCGGGAACGCGCACAGGTGTCCATAGAAGAACTTCATCTCCAGGGGAAAAAGTCACAGTGCGGTGAGTCGAATCGTAGCGCTCTTTCCGAACTTCCTGAGAGATGCTGGTGTTGATGCGAGCCCGATGACGGCAATCCGCGACCCGGGACAAAAACTGCTCGGAAAAGGGCGTCCCTGAGAGTGCAGGAGCTGCTGTAAGTAGCGACACGTCTAATGGTAAACTTGGCGTGCGGCCATGCACGAGGAAAAATGGTGAAAAGCCGGTGGTACGTTGTACAGCCGTATTGTATGCGAATGTGACGAATGGCAGGATTGCGTCCCAGTTGGTGTGGTCGGGGCGGATGTACATGGCAATCATGTCTGATAGAGTACGATGAAAACGCTCTGTCAAGCCGTTGGTCTGCGGATGGTAGCTCGAGGTGGTCTTGTGGACAGTATTGGTGGCACGCAGAACTTCGGTAAGAAGAGACGATAGGAAGGCCTTGCCACGGTCGCTGAGGAGAACGCGCGGGGCTCCGTGTCGTAGAAAGATATTAGTCAGAAAGAAATCGGCAACCTCAGCGGCGGTACCAGATTGGAGACATGCTGTCTCTGCATAGCGTGTCGGGTGGTCCACGGCCGTCACAATCCGCCGATTACAATTTGAGGTCTTGCGACAAGTCTATTCCGTACAAGTCTATTCCGACGACTTCGAAAGGAGAAGCGGGGCAGGGAAGAGGTTGCAAAAGACCAGCAGGAGCAGTCGTAGGTCGTTTGCGGCTTTGACAAAGAGAGCATGATGTGACGTACTTGGCGACGGTGGAGGACAGGCCGGGCCATGTGCATCGACTTCGTATTTTGTCGTACGTCTTATGAAATCCCAGATGACCTGCCGTTGCGTCATCGTGAAATGCTTCTAGTATCTCGAGTTGCAAAGAACGCGGTATGACGGGAACCCACTTGTTGCCATCGACGTGATAGATATAGCGATGCAAGACCCCATCTTGAAGCTTGAACTGCTTGAGCTGACGACGAAGCCGGGCGTTTGGAGCTGCAGAAGAACCTTGCATGCGCTCTACAATAGTCCGACAATACGGGTCATCCCGTTGGTGGGAGACGAGGGCAGATTGGTGGTCAGGTTGCAGCCAGTCGAGCGCTGAGACGGGCAAGGGCGATAGTGAAAGTCCGGAGGGCGCGTTACTACAGCTAGGTGATGCTGAGTCATTATTGCTCGGCAAAGGGTGGCGAGAAAGGGCATCGGCGTCTTGGTGGTTCTTTCCGGACCTGTAGATTACATCGAAGTCATACTCTTGCAAACGTATCACCCAGCGACCAAGGCGACCCGATAAGTTCTTAAGCGATGAGAGCCAGCACAGCACATTATGGTCGGTAACGACTGTGAAGTGGCGGCCGTAGAGGTATGGGCGAAATTTCTGCACGGCCCAAACAACAGCGAGGCACTCCTGCTCGGTTATAGTATAATTTTTCTCAGCAGTGGTCAACGTGCGACTTGCATAAGCGACGACTCGTTCACGCGAGGTCTTGTCACGCTGCAAGAGAATAGCGCCGAGACCATGACTGCTAGCGTCAGTGTGAAGGATAGTGGCTGCGCTTTGGTGAAAGTGGCACAATACGGGGTCCGACGTTAGAGCGTGTTTCAGTTTCAGGAACGCATCTTCACAATCGTCCGACCAAACGAATGGTGCATTGTTTGAAAGGAGTTGATGGAGCGGAGATGCAAGCGCAGCAAAGTTGCGTATGAAGCGCCGGAAGTAGGAAGCCAGTCCGAGAAAACTGCGCAGATCCTTTTGGCGCCGAGGACGGGGAAATTCGAGGACGGGGGAAAGTTTCTCAGGGTCCGGTCGAATGCCGTCCTTACTGACTAAGTGCCCCAGCACTTTGATGGACTTGCTTGCGAAAGTACATTTTTTCGTATTTAGCTGTAGGCCCGCGCGTGCGAGGCAGGAAAGCACTTGTTCGAGACGCTCCAGGTGTTCGGCAAATGTGTTCGAAAATACTACAATATCGTCCAAGTAGCACAGACATGTCCTCCATTTTAACCCACGAAGGACAGTATCGATCATACGCTCGAAAGTGGCAGGTGCATTACAGAGTCCGAAAGGCATTACATTAAACTCGTACAGCCCATCTGGCGTGGCAAAGGCTGTTTTTCTCCTTGTCGGACTCCGACACGGGTATTTGCCAATAGCCCGATCTAAGGTCAAGACTGGAGAAATACTCGGCGCCATGTAAGGAATCTAATGCATCGTCGATCCGTGGCAAGGGGTAAACATCCTTGCGCGTGATTTCGTTTAAGGCACGGTAATCAACACAAAAGCGCACGGACCCGTCTTTCTTCTGCACGAGGACGACTGGGGAAGACCAGGGACTCGAAGAAGGTCGTATGATGTTCCGTCGAAGCATGTCTGATACGTTTTCCTCGATAGTCTTGCGCTCTGTGTGGGACACACGATATGGCCGCCGGTGAACAATGCGTGAGCCGTCTGTCTGTATGCGATGAGTCGCTGCAGTAGTCATACCGAGGGCAGTCGATTTGATGTCGAACAGAGAGTGATGTTTTTCCAACAGGGCGAGGAGGTCTTGGCTCTGTGCAGGTGTCAGATCAGGGCTTATGGTTGCCGATAGTCGTAACGTAGAGGTAGTTGGTGGCGGCAACGCTGACTCCGGTAGGCCGGTCGAAAGAGCTACAATTGCCTGTGGGTGGGTATCAGCAGCGCATGTGAGATTTGATCCACGGGGTAACATTAGCGGTTCGGCGCCTTGATTTACAGCCGTCAGGAAAGCAGAGCCCTGGAAGAAGCGAATAACGCCAGGCATAATAAGAATTCCTCTGGATAGAGCTTGACGGCAGGGAACAACGAGCACGTCGCGATCGAAAATGTCGCTAGAGTTCACACCTATAATTTCTTCTCTAGAAGGCCAAAGAACGTAATCGGAGGAGGTGACGAGGCGCAAGCGTTGTTCGTGGCTCGGAACCGAGCAGTTTGTCTCATGAAGGTGTACGAGTCGCTCATGACAAGAGATAGCAGCGGACGCCGAAGACAAAAAAATCCCATCCTAAAATCAGCTCGTGCGAACACTCGCGAAACACAGCAAAAACAATGTGATGGCGAATGCCGTCAATATGAACACGAACTGTACACTGCGCAATTGGACGAATGAAGGCGTTGGTCGCTCCACGAAGAGAAGGACCGCAATAAGGCGTCATCACTTTTCGAAGGCGGCAACACAAGTCGGCACGTATAATTGAGATGGCGGCACCAGTGTCAACAAGAGCTTCGACGGGCAAACCTTCCGCAAATACTAAGTTCGACGGTCGCTCTGGAGGAATTGTAAGCTGTCCAGTGGATGCAGTTTTCCCTCCTAAAACTGTATCGGGGAGTTTTCCGGGTGGTTGTTATAGGAGCATGAGTGGCGCTGCGAAGAGGTGACACTGAACGCCGGCGCGGAGAGGGTGACCTGCGGCGAGATTCTCGCGCATTCATAGGCGTGTCGGTAGGGTAGGGAGTAGATGGTGATCGGCTGTAGTACGAACGATAGGGGGTTCGTTGGTAGCCCGTAGGGGGACGGCTGCCCGTTCTCTCCTGTGGTGCATAGCCACGTTGCTGATCCTGTTGACGACGTCGACAAAACCGGGAGATATGGCCGCGATAGCCACAGTAGTAACATATTGGTCGACCGGGTGGCGGAGGAGGATAATAAGGCTGTACGCGTCTCGGTGGTGACAAAGAACTCACAGGTATGTAGTGTTCTGCTGGTACAGGCGTGGGAGGAGCAGGAGAGAGCGCCGCGACGTCGGCGTACGTTGGCACCTGTCGAGCGCAGGCGCCGTTGGAGCACGTCAGACGCGACGCCGATGCAATCTCTTCATTTATGATGTCGCGCAAGCCGGTCGAGGAAGTGGCCATGGTAGGTTCCTTCGCGCAGGAAGAACACCGCCCGTGAAGTTCCTCCCGTACGATGTCACGTATGAGAGAGCGCAATTCCATTGCCGAAGGTAGACGACTGTCTGTGGCATCGGTGGATAGTCGTAGGGACTGCAGTTCCTCAAGGCGCTGGCAAGTAGATATTACGTCTTGGATAGAGGCGGGATTCTGTGTTGCGAGTGCGTTAAAGGCCATGGTGTTGATGCCCTTAATAATGTGCCGTATTTGGTCAGCTTGGGGCATGCGTTCATTGACGCGTTTGCACAACGCTAGCACATCCTCAATGTATGAGGTGTACGATTGGCCAGGGAACTGGATGCGCTCAACGAGTTTCTTCTTCGCCACCTCTGCACGAACAGCGGAAGCGCCGAAGATTTGCTAAAGTTGTGAAAACGTCGCCCAGTCGGGGAGATCCGGCTCATGGTTGCAAAACCAGGCTTTCGCGACATCTGACAAATAGAAGGGGACATTTCGCAACTTCTGGACGTTGTCCCACCTATTGAAGTCGCTTACAAGGTTGTAGGTCTGAAGCCAGTCATCGACGTCATCACCCCGCAGCCCAGCGAAGACGGGTGGGTCACGATGGCGGTTGTGGATGGCCACAAGGGATGACGGAATCTGCGCGGCGGCGGCAGCAGCAGAGCTGCCTTGATTGTCGTCAGCAGGCATTGCAGGAAGTGCTATGCGGCGACCCGAACGGAGCTCCAGTGAGACGAGCGAGAGGTCTTGAGCATCGAAAAGCACCGTCCACCACTTATAAGGGATCGTTTAATATGGCCGATCACGAGCTGCGACGACGAAGATCGGATCGTCCAGGTGATGATGATATGTACAGATGAGGAAGAAATACAAGTGATGATGATGCCTAGAGATGAAGAAGAGTAGTTCATAGATCGCGCTCACAGAAATAAGTGAGCAGACCAATGTAAGAACGTGGCTAGCTCACGTTCCCTAGACTTCGTGCCCTCATCCCAGCTTCCAGGTTCTCCAGTGGATGAAGACCGTCACTGGTGATCTTGTGTCCCAGATACGATACTTCCGCCTCCCTGAAGGAACATTTATCCTTCCGTATTTTTACGCCACATTCGCGGAAGCGCTGAAGCACAGCCTTGAGATTGCTACCGCTGTCTGCTTTCCCTTCTGCCACGAGGACGTCGTCTAAATATGGTTGTACGCCACTTAGTCCGCCGAGCACATTTTCCAAAGTGCGCTGGAAGACAGCCGGCGTGGACGACACCCCAAAAGGTAAGCGGTTGTAGCATAACTACCCTTTGTGGGTACTGATGGTGGTCAACTTCTTTGGCTCGTCATCCAATTTAATCTGGTTATAGGCGTCCCGTAAGTCTAAGGTGCTATAGACGTCTCCCTTGGCAGTGATGCAAAAATGTCATCGATGACTGGAAACGGATACTGTTCTGTGACGCATGCTGAATTTACGGTTACCTTGTAGTCGCCGCAGATCCTTACAGACCCGTCTTTCTTCAATAATGGCACAACTGGCGTAGCCCATTCAGAATGAGCGACAGGAGAAAACACGCCATACTTCACTAGCCTTCCCAGCTCTTCCGTAACCTTGTCTCGCAATGCATACGACAGAGGTCTCGCCTTGAAACATTTCGGATCGGCTTCTTCTTTCGCGCAGAGGTGAACAGGTGGAACCTTGAACAGGCCCATTTCTTCCTCAAAGACGTCTTCATACTGAGAAAAAATTGCTTCGAGCTCTTTGTCATCTCGTCTGTTGGCACTGCTCAGGCTTAGAACAGGCGCAACCACAACCAGGTTGTTCAGGGCTCGAATGAGGTCACGACCACATAAACGAGGCCATGAATGACGAACTACGGTCATAGAGGCAGTCAGGGTCTTGCCGTCGTAGGAAATTGGCAGCGCGAGCTTACCAGCGATACGCAGCGGCCCCAGGTAACAGGACAACCTCAGGTCTGTCTTCTTGATTTCGGGCCACTTCTCGCGGTGCCTGTTGTACACATACTAGGGTATTAAGCATACCGGCGACCCGGTGTTAATTTGCATAACTAGGTCAACGCCTCCGCAGCGAAACTTGCGTCGTACGCGACTGCCGATTTCCTTGTCCGGCACCGACGCTTGACTTCCGCTGATTGTGAATAGCTGAGCATCATACGCCTCGTTTCCTTCGGGGCTTCCGGTTAACGCAAAAGTGCTCTGTTGCCTCCCACTTGGCCTGCACGCTCCGAATATATGTCCCTTTTTTCCGCACTTGAAGCACTTGGCATTTTTGTACCAGCCAGCTTGATCCGAGTGGGTATTGTTTCCACACCTTCGGCACTCTTTGCTAACTTGCTTGCTTGTGTATGGTATTGGCCGACTGTCAGCCAGCCTATGCAGTTCTGGTTCAGTCTTCACGTCCACGGTCTTCATTAGCTGGATGCCTTGACCCGCCGCCTCTGATGCGGGCACCATGCCCTCGGCTTCTTTCAAGGTCAAAGTTGACCGACAAAGTAGTGCTTTTTGCACCTCCGTGCTTCGGATTCCGCATACTATCTTGTGCCGCAGCATTCGGTTCAACATGTCGCCAAAGTTGCACTTGTCGGCAAGTCCACGGAGCTCGACGATAAACTGCTGGGCAGATTCGTCTTCATTTTGGACACGAGTAAAAAATCTGAAGCTCTCTGCAATTTCGTTCGGCTGGGGATTATAGAGGCGCTAGGGAAATTTCCACCGCTAGCTGAGCTGGTTCACCTTACGAGGAGCGCACCGCCAACTGAGTAGGTCAATTGACCTTGATCCGAGACAAGAAGCGCTCTCTTCAGTGCGTCTTCCACGATGATGTTGCCTTCGAAGTAGGACTCGATGCGAATGACGTACGTCTATTTGTCCTTGCCGTTGTCAAACGGTGGCACTTGGTACGTCATTGCAGAAGCAGTGAAGTTCTTGGTCTTACCTGGGTGGGTTCTTCATCGCTATTGCTACATCGTGATGGTGGGTGTAGCGCATAGCATCCAAGAAGTACGCCAGACGAAGCCTGCCTGAACAAGAGCCTTCTAATAGAGGCGACTATCGTTTTCACAGCCACTGAAATTATTTCTAGTACAATCGGGTGCGACTCAGTGCAAGCATAAACAAACGTTATGTATAACAGTAGGCAGCAATGCGCGCGCACGTATAGCGCTTTCTACTTTGCAGCACATATGCAGGTAGCTAACGTGGGCTGGGACATGCAAATAAAACGCATTTCTGCTATGAGTGCACGTGCTGATTTAGTTGTTATTCTATAAGTATTTCAGTCCTACATGCTGCTGTGTTGAATCACATCAATACATTTTTGTTAGCACGAAAGAGTTTTATGCCCGTGTCAACCAAGATCTCACCGACGTACTTCCGTAAGGGAAGTGGATGTCTCAAAAAACTAACACCGCATTTATAGCGAAAAATACCACCAGAACGAACTCGAACCCACATTCAAACTGGAAGCCGAGAGACGAGCTGGAAACTCCACCGATAGCCCATCGAGACACTGGGCGCAAAGGGAACAGACGGGCCTTATATCATCACCACATCCCTTCAGAGTTTGCATCTGGCCGATGCCCGATTAAAGAAAAGGTGTTTAGCAAGCAAAATTGCTCTTATATTAAAACGCCGTCTCTACACTGCTCTATGTTTGCAGTGGTGACATCACCATGTAGGTATGATGCAACGAACCAGATTCTCGCGCTCTTGCACGCCGGGACTTAGCGCTTTGGTAGTCTCAAGGACAAAAAAAATGTAGCGCTAAAAAACGACAGACTAAGAAACAGGGTAAGCACAGGACTGGCGCTCAACATTCAGCAGGCGTTTATTGAGGCAAGGCAAGATTTATGCACACTGCCGCCATACATAATCTCGGTCATGATAGAGCCTTCCAATATAAAACCGCCACAACCCCCCGTGAGCACCACGTCGTGCCCCCATGCCCAAGTAGATACCATTGTAATTCCAATGAAGGCGAGGGAGAACCTCACGCAACCAATGGTCACGATCCCATTGTTTCGTAGTCGGCAATAAAACCCTATCACATGCGAGCAAACATGAACAGTCAAAAAAGCAAAAAAAAATTGGCAGATCCCACGTGCAGTGGGAATCAAGGAAATGCGAAGCACGCATAAGGAACGTAAAATGGATTTGCATTGTTGTCTCGCTATACCGAGTTTGGTACATATGAAGTTAACGAACGGCCACAAGAGCACAAGACTGGCAAGTAAACCATGGCGCTCATACACGCATGTCATGATTCTAACGTTATAACTTGCCATTTACGTTCGTCATGCAGTCGTGTTGTGCCAAAGCAATTTTGGTATACACCCCTTTAAGGAAACGAGTGGCATGTAGATCATGCCGCTAAAGACATGCATGTCACGATTTTCATATTATGACCTGTCATTTATGTTCGTCATGCAGTCATATTGTTGCATACCAATTTTCCTACACATCCCACTAACGAAACGGCCAAGAGAGCACCAAGACCGTGGCATGTAACTCATGTCGCTCATGACATGCATGTCACAATTTTCATGTTATGATCTGTCATTTACGTTCATGATGCGGTCATCTTGTGGCATGCCGATTTTCGTATCCATCCCGTTAACGAAACGCCTGGCATGTATATCATGCCGCCCATGACATGCATGGTATACTTTTCATGTTATGACCTGTCATTTACGTTCATGATGCAGTCATCTTGTGGCATACCAATTTTCGTGTACATCCCGTTAACAAAACACGTGGCGTGTAAATCATGTCGCCCATGACATGCCTATCACGATTTTCATGTTGTGACCTGTCAGTCATGTTTGCCATGCAGTCATGTCGTGGCATACCAATTTTCGTATACATCCCATTAACCAAACGGCCAGGAGAGCACCAAGATCGTCGCATGTAAATCATGTCACTCATGACATGCATGTCGTGATTTTCGTGTTATGACCTGTCATTTATGTTTGTGATGCAGTCATGTTGTGGCATGCCAATTTGCGTATACGGCCCATTAACGAAACGCGTGGCATGTAAATCATGTCATTCATTACATGCATGTCATGATTTTCATGTTATGACCTGCCATTTATGTTCGTCAGACAGTC
Organism: Hyalomma asiaticum; assembly: GCA_013339685.2. Taxonomy (NCBI): domain Eukaryota; kingdom Metazoa; phylum Arthropoda; class Arachnida; order Ixodida; family Ixodidae; genus Hyalomma; species Hyalomma asiaticum. The sequence goes on along the minus strand of CM023491.1, from coordinate 70,004,520 downwards.
ATGTTGTGCCACACCAATTTTCGCATACATACCATTAGCGAAACGGCCAGGAGAGCACCAAGACCGTGGCATGTAAATCATGCCGCTCATCACTTGCATGTCATGATTTTCATGTTATGACCTGTCATTTGTGTTCGTCATGTAGTCATGAGGTGGCATACCAATTTTCGTAAACATCCGATTAGCGAAACGGCCAGGAGAGCACAAAATCGTAGGCGGCCAGATAGATAGATAGATAGATAGATAGATAGATAGATAGATAGATAGATAGATAGATAGATAGATAGATAGATAGATAGATACGCTCAAACTCGCCGAAGTTCGCTAAGAAATGCTTCGCATTTAAAAGGCTTCGCTACGACTTCGGCATCGAGCCGTATGACGGCCTTGAGCGCGTCGACGGTGAAAATACCGTGACTACAATCCGTCCCGTTCGCAAGTCTGGTAAGTACAGCATAGTACCCTAAACACTTCTGATGGAAGAGACTATATTTCATCTGTGTGCAGAATAACGAAGAACGAGGAGTGCATATTTTGTGATCGCCAGCGTTTGTTCGCCGTACACACGTGGTCGACTGACTCGAAAGGGGACGCCGTCGGACTGAAGCGGGTGGTAGCGGAGCACCCGGGTGCCGCTTTCCTTCGCTGGCGTTGATGAAATTCAGGCGCTATTATGTTCGTACTCGCTTCCTCAGGTGCATTTTACATCGCGAACCAGCACTGCGAACTCGCGTTTGCCCGTAAAACGGAATGCCAGCTCATGATAGGAATGCGTTACTCTAAAAGACATTGTATATGTTCCGCGCATTTAGATTAACAGATCTGCGTGGCGAGCGGCTACCTATGAGCCAACGCTAAATATACACCTGTTCTGTGCATACTTTTTGTTTAATTATGCAGAACAGTACCACTGGCGCTACATAGCAGGTCAAGTATACGGGTTATATATACGGGACTTCAGTGTAAGACGGTATATCGCGACTGTGTTGTGGGTTTTGTGCTTTGCTGTCGTGTTATTGGCGTGTTTGTGCGTTCGTGTCATGTCAGCCTGTATGTTGTATGTTCAGTGTGATGTAATTAAATGCCTGCTAATTGTAGCATGGTGGAAAAACGCAGTGGTTGGTTCTTTGGCTCTGCTACTCCCTCTGGGAGTGCTAGCACCCCGCTTGATGGAGTAGTAGAGCTCTCTTCAAGAGAGTGTTCGAATCCCCTTCGGAGGCGTCCTACTACTCTGTTTTGGCGAGAGTACCGGTACCCTGCTATGGGGTTGATCTACTCTGAAAAAAAGGAGTTAAATTTGGGACACGAAAGTACTCCCCCAAAGTGAGTGCCCAGTACTCTCTTTGTTTTTAGAGTGATGCTTGCATGTAGCCCACGAATGAATTTGGCTGTCAAAGTACACGTTCTCTTGAGTAAAAGCTACCTTCGTTTTTGTGATACATTTCATTTAATACATCTCAGCTCTGCCCGTGTCAGGATTCCTTGCGCACTATTTCGAAGTGGTTGCGAAATTCCCATGTAATTTACGCAGCACCTTCTTGAACGCCTAGATTCATCAAGTTACGCGGTATGCGCGGGTAACCACGGTATAAGTTATGCATGAGCAAATGCGGTATATGCAAAACGTTGGAAGGAAAAGACAAGGCTTTGTTAACCTTCTACCTCGAGCAGCAGGCACACCGCGGCACGGGGGGAGCTGCGCGGGCTGAACTAATCCGTTTTGCTTCGCATACTAGTTTGGCATGTTTCTTCCTAGCGAGCTGGGGGTGAGGCAGACGAAGCGGCTTTCACACGGCAGACGTTTTCCGGACGTGCAGGTTGTGTCGCACGGGCATCGGATACTTGCTGAAGCCGGCAAGCTTACCAAGTCGGAACGCCTGAGTAGACTATGGACACGGAACTTGCGACTGCAAACTTCTGCATAGTGAGAAAGTGGCAGCCCTGCACTTCTTTGGACCGGACTTTTGAGGTGAACTGAACGGATGAGCCTCAACGTGTTCCGACAGTTCTAAAGCTTTTTGTGAAAGCTTTATTTAGTCATTCGTTTATTTTACTCATCGTGCATCCCGTTGTCCCATTTCCTCATTTTGGAGTGTGCCGGGTTTATTATAGCATGCACTACTGCGCATTTTCTTTACATTTGTCCATTTGTAAATACACACGCGGTTGGCTTTGTTGTATACCTTGAGGCAGATTAGGTAATTGCCCCTAGCAAAGTTGTTTTGGTTTGCGTGACTTTCTGGCTTTTTTTTTTATCTTGCGCGAAGTGCATATTTTCCTTTTGCTCTTTAACGGTCATTTAAAGTCCCGGGATTTCACTTCCTTAGAAGCCGTCAGTTTGTCCCAAATACCCTCCATTCCGGATTCTGCATGCAGAAACATATCACCCTATCCTAACACTCACTTGCATTGTTCTGCTTGAGGAATTGTTTAATTTATACAGTTCAGCTGTTTCTTCCTATCATCTAAGGAATCTTTTAAACATCAGCTGCTCCACCATTTAATAAGTAAACCATAGCGTGTCGCGTAGCTTTAGGTGTACGTTTTCTTGTGCCTCTTCTTTCTTCTTATGGTGCTTATGAGTTTAGTACTCCCGACGCTGGTCGTATGCAGTGGACTGCAAACTTAGAGTGAATATTTGTTGATTTTACCAGAACTTCCTTTTTAATCCCTTCTCAGGTCTCTGCAAACGCACGAACAAGATGTGCGACGAATAAGACATTTTGCTTATTTGTATATGTGTATGTCTTCGAAAGATACGTTTCGACGCTAACATACGAGTGCGTTGACCATTTATGTCTGTCTCATGTTGTTGTGACTAGGACGATGTGTGAACATACGAAAGTTCATTCCGAAGCTGGCAGTCCCATACATACATACATACATACATACATACATACATACATACATACATACATACTAAGCATAAAATAGAGCTGTTCCTAATCCCATAATTTACTGGACATTCTTGCTTTCCGCCTAGAGGCTGAAGCTTCGGCAAAACAAATTTAAGTACGTGCATGATAACGCTGGAAGCTTAAATAACAGCCAATAAAGAAGGTAGGGAAAATATTGGATCCGCTAATAAAGAAGGATTGCAAGACATCCTGGCTCAACCAACGAGGAATGCTGGCAAAAATTATGGGACACCCATCAATAAAGGCTCGCGAAAACGGTTCGAGCTTTCATTGTTTATACAAGCTTACCAATATTGAAAATACAAATGATGTACATTGTTAAAGGAGTCGAGAGTTGGACGGAAGCCTGTCTGGTCAGGAGCATACATGAAGACAATTTATTTTTTTTATTTTATTGATGATGTAAGCCTTAACAGGCTCTTACAGGAGTGGGAAAAAATGATAAATATTGACATCTTCACATTAGACCACATAACAAAAAATAATGAACAAAATAAAAAGGAAGAAATTAAAAAAGAACAGTACAGACTACTCTAAACAATTACAGATTTACAATTACTCTAAACAATTTAAAATAAGACATTGACCACGATAAAAGCAAATAAAAGCAAGACTTGTGAACACGGCTCCCTTGCGGGAGCCGAAATGTCTTGCTTTTATTTGCTTTTATCGTGGTCAGTTTCTTATTTTTAATTGCCTTGATGTACAATATTGACTAAAGCCACTTTTTGCCAACTTTTCCAACATTAGACGATTGGTAGCCAACAGTCGACTAGTCTAGTTTTAGATGTACCACGGGTCCCGAAGGCCAATGTAGTTCCAATATTGTATCCAGTTTTCCAACGTTGCGCCAAGGTCAGTCCAATGTTGTGCTGCCTGGATGGGGTATTAAGAATTACGTATCTATAGATTTTCTAGTAAAGGAACACACCACCTAATACATAGGTACTGACGTTGTGCCTTAGATATGTGTAATATTTGCTTTTTGATTGCCAATGTTCACATGTATGAAAGCAGCTACCAGCTCAAGATGTCTGGGCATTAAACAATTGCTTAAACTTTCGCCTGGTAGCTGAATCGTTTGACAGCAGACAAACACAAAGACACACCAAAATTTCTGCATTTAAGTATCCCAAGAAGGACTATCATCTTTAAAATACACTTCACTTGTTTTTGATTTTCTAGAGAATGACACCAGAGACCTTCGACATCTTGCACAGCATGATGCAGATCTCGCGAAAGAGAAATGCCCCTCGAGGAAGCTTTTTTTCTTCCAGAGAACGCCTCGCGCTGACGTAGCAGCAGGCGCGTTTTTAGAGCGTAGGCGTGACCTTTTCATTTGGAAGGCTGTTCATGATATTCAATAGAGGCATTCCGTCCACTCTTGACACATTCCTTGTTTACACATTCGTTTCGGTTAAAGGTCTCTGCCATCCGGCATGCTGGTGGTACCGCCACGGTGGTCTGGTGATTATGGCATTCGTCTGCTGATCCGAAGGTCGCGGCATCGAATCCCAGCCGCGGCTGCTGCATTTCGATGGAGGCGAAATGTTGAGGTCTGTGTGCTGTGCGATGTCAGTGCACGTTAAAGAACCCCGGTTCGTCGAAATTTCCGGAAGCCTCCACTACGGCGTCTCTCATAATCATATCGTGGTTTTGGGATGCTAAACCCCACAAATGAATCTGGCATGCTGGTGAGAAACGCAGTCATGGCATTTTATGTGGGAATCGAGAGGGTCATCGACAGCTCCACTGCGCTGTGGTCTTGTCCCCACTGCACGTGAAGGTGCACATAGAGCATGTTCGCAGCATAGAGCAGGCATGACGATGGCTAAACTTTCATGGAGATTATTTTATTCTCATAGTTGGTCGGGGGTGCTTATAAAAGCGCTTGCATGGTTCCTAGAAAGTTGCCTTGTAGTTAATATCACAAAAATTGTATTTATGCTTGTTCCAGTTTAATTTGGCTATAACTGTTCTGAGCTTTCTCAAAGGGACCTCGATTTCTGCCACTGGATATTATGTTTCTTCCACAGTTAAAGGACGAAAGTTTGAGATGGTCCAGTGCAGTGCCTGCAGAAACTTGAACGTGGCATGACGTTTGTCACTTGGTGATGTTACATGCTCTCAGATGTACATGCACATAATAGGGTAGAAATAATGTTTCAAAATGCATGCGCGAGGTTGGCAACGTGCTACATCAGATTAAACATCTTTATGCAGGCACCAAAAGAAGAACATTGGCGGAAAATTGCCGGTGGGTTTTCATGCCATGGCATTTGCCAAATCACCTTGAAGCGGACGGTGACAAACACGTCCAGATCCTCTAAAAGAACTTGTTCTTGGGCTAGTTGGTAGATAATTTCCAAAACTTAATTAGAGCGCAACCACACGACACATTCCCACACACACTCACACACCTAAAATGCTGTACGTGGTTGATGCCTGGGTGTGTGTGGGTGTGTGTGAATGTGTCGTGTGGTTGTGCTCTAATTAAGTTTTGGAAATGTCCCGATCAAATACCCACATAATGCTGGTGGTTTCCGCTTCAAGTACATGGCATGTAAAATCAAATTACGTTTTGCTACAGTAGGGCCATAGATTTTTTCAATGGGAAACATTTCTCGGCGAACTTGAGCAACTTTGACCGTATCTATCTACCTTTGTATACCTAGCCACCTACACCTCGGTGCTCCCCTGGTCGTCTCGTTCACATAGTGTACGCCAAGATAGGCAGGGTTCCATATCACTGTTTGAAGAACATGGATCAGGACACCAGTAAAATTATGCACTCGCCGCGTATGTCACGACTAACGACAAAACAATGATGTTTGGGTCATACCCGTAATGGTGAGCCACGACCTTTTTTACTGAGCGGCCGTGGCTGAGCCAAGGTGCATGAAAGTGCATTTTCAGTTTTAGCTTAAATCGCGGACCACCCAAAATAGCTAATAAAAATTTAATCACAACCACTTTCAGTGGGTTGAACAACGGACCGGTGCACCATTTGTTGCACCTTTTGATTGAAATGTAGACATAACAAGCAGACAGACACCCATTAGTGTACTACAACAAGCGAAGGCAGTGCCATGCATACGGAGGGTAGTAATCAAACCCGGATCCCTAAGCCGGCAAGCAAGTACGCTGCCACTCGTCCACCCCGGATCATCCCATGCGGTACATACCATAAATAGAAACATTGGATCAGGAGCTGCGGCTGGGCAGTTCTACTTCTAACATCAATTACACTTGCAGCGTGTGTTGACGGCTTCTGCATGTCGTAGTGCAATTGAAATTGCACATGTAACACTATCACTGCATTTGTGTAACACTATCACTGCCGTCCGCAAAAGCCGTGCCCGGAAAGTACGTGACCTCTCCCACCGGAAGTGACGCAGGCGCCAACACTCGCCGCAGTGGCAAGAAACGCTTTCGCATTCTCATCTCATAAGAATATGCTTAGGGATTGTCGAACTTTTAAATGCGAAGCATTTCTTAGCGAACTTCGGCGAGTTTGAGCGTATCTATCTATCTATCTATCTATCTAGCTATCTATCTATCTAGCTATCTATCTATCTATCTATCTATCTATCTATCTAGCCGCCTACGATTTTGTGCTCTCCTGGCCGTTTCGCTAATCGTATGTTTACGAAAATTGGTATGCCACATCATGACTACATGACGAACATAAATGACAGGTCAAAACATGAAAATCATGAAATGCATGTCATGAGCTTCATGATTTACATGCCACGGTCTTGGTGCTCTCCTGGCCGTTTCGCTAATCGGATGTTTACGAAAACTGGTATGCCACATCATGACTACATGTCGAGCATAAATGACAGGTCATAACATGAAAATCATGACATGCATGTCATGAGCGGCATGATTTACATGCCACGGTCTTGGTGCTCTCCTGGCCGTTTCGCTAATGGCATGTATGCGAAAATTCCTTGGGCACAACATGACTGTCTGAGGAACATAAATGGCAGGTCATAACATGATAATCATGACATGCGCGTCATGAGCGGCATGATTTACATGTCACAGTCTTGGTGCTCTCCTGGTCTTCTCGTTAATGGGATGTACACAAAAATTGGTATGCCACAATATGACTGCACGGCGAACATAAATGACAGGTCATAACATGAAAATCATGACATGCATGTCATGAATGACATGGTTTACATGCCACGCGTTTTGTTAATGGGACGTATACGCAAATTGGCATGCCACAACATGACTGCATCACAAACATAAATGACAGGTCATAACACGAAAATCATGACATGCATGTCATGAGTGACATGATTTACATGCGACGGTCTTCCTGCTCTCCTGGCCGTTTCGTTTATGGGATGTATACGAAGATTGGTATGCCACGACATGACTGCATGGCGAACATGACTGACAGGTCACAACATGAAAATCATGATATGCATGTCATGGCCGCCATGATTTACACGCCACGCGTTTCGTTAACGGGATGTATACGAAAATTGGCATACCACAAGATGACTGCATCATGAACGTAAATGACAGGTCATAACATGAAAATCATGACATGCATGTCATGAGCGACATGATTTACATGCCACGGGCTTTATGCTCTCTTGGCCGTTTCGTTAGTGGGATCTGTAGGAAAATTGGTATGCAACAATATGACTGCATGACGAACATAAGTGACAGGTCATAACATGAAAAGCATAACATGCATGTCATGGGCGGCATGATTTACATGCCAGGCGTTTCGTTAATGGGATGTATACCAAAATTCCTATGGCACAACACGACAGCATGACGAATGTAAATGACAAGTCATAACATTAGAATCATGACACGCGTGTCATGAGTGGCATGATTTACATGCCATGGTCCTAGCGCTATACTGCCGTTTCGTTATTGGGATGGCTCCGTCTACTGACCAGAGGGCGCTACGTAGCCCTCGTCGGACGGCTCAGTCGCGCGCGGTGGAAACCGAGGCGACAGCGACGCGCGCGTTTCTTCGCTGCTTTTCGGGAGTGCTGCGAATCACACGAACGCTCGCGGCGTCACCCTTTGGAACAGTTTGCCGCAGGTTTGGAGCGCGCGTCTCAAAGGAAATAAAACGAAAGAAGGTGGGACGGGCGGTCGCTGCTGCTATACAGTTGGAGACGCGCATCGCGTTCGCGTATTTCCCTGTCACAGTCTGCCCAATTTTGCTTCTTCTCTCCGCCAGGCAGTGCATTCTGGCGCTGATGTCGCACATGGAAAACTCGACTGCACGGATCCTATACGAAAATTGGTTTGGCACAACATGACTGCATGACGATCATAAGTGACAGGTCATAACATGAAAATCGTGACATGCATGTCATAAGCGGCATGATCTACATGCCACTCGTTTCTTTAAAGGGATGTATACCAAAATTGATATGGCACAACCCGACTGCATGACGAACGTAAATGACAAGTCATAACGTGAGAATCATGACATACGTGTATGAGCGGCATGGTTTACATGCCACAGTCATGGTGCTCTTGCGGCCGTTTCGTTAATTTCATATGTACCAAACTAGGTATAGCGAGACAACAATGCAAATCCATTTTACGTTCCTTATGCGTGCTTCGCATTTCCTTGATTCCCACTGCACGTGGGGATCTGCCATTTTTTTTTCTCCTGCTTTTCCCGACCCGTAAAAGCCTTCCAGGAAATGGCGCTTATGATCATGGCGCCATGGCGTGCGATCCTTCATTATAGAACACGTTAACGTGAATACCGACGTGATGTGGGGTACACTTTAGTAGTCACAGTGCTGTGTACGTGCCTGGTAAACCGACGTTGGGCACTTCACTGCAAAATTCACACAAAGGATTTGATTGTGTTAGCAACACATGGCTGAATGCCCAACGATTCAGCACAGACAAGTTTCTTGCTGTCCGCTTCGCATGACATAGATTCCCAGAATGCGGGGGATCTGCGGGATTTTCTTACGAGCTCTCTCTACCACGTGGCAGCAGCATGGTACAAGAATGACACAATACATACTGTGTAACGTGCTATCTTTTCACAGTTGAGAAAAGGCTTATGACACACCTTGACCTTGGAAAGGGAAGTGCTAGGCAAATGTCACAATCTTCCAACTAGCAGGCACACATAACTAATGTTGCGATTATCAGTGTGTTATGGCAATTTGCAGATCAGTCGTGAAACACTTGGTGAAGTGACATGCATGGCTCCTACGACATTCCCCGTTTTAAATCGTATTTTGTGATGTGTTCATCGATGCATGTTTCAAGCATTTCTGAAAGGTAGCGGAATTGTGTTCACTACAGCTTCTGTAAGGATGTCTCTTTTTTGCATGATAAGTGATGTCCATGGAAGAATAAGGTAGGTGAGAATAAGCAAGGACTAGAGAATAGCAAAGCACTGCGTAATGCATGTAAAGTCCCTTACAGAGCAAAACGTTCACTTAGTTTCATGCATGATCCTTACTAATGCACCTAAGTGCTATGAAACATAGGTTGTTATGGTGGCAAGGACTTTAGTTGTCTCACTGCTAAGACGGAACGCATTCCACTGTATTAGTAACTGTAGTTGACAGCCAGTGCCGATTCGGGCTCATTGATGTGAGTGCTCCCGGGAGGTTCAGTGACAGCGTAATTTTAAAATTTGCCCATCGACGAGCGGCTACATGAGGACAAGCTTTAGCTGCTTGAGAGCGTGGCTGCATGGAGCAGCCACGCTCCCAAGGGTGGACAAGGTTTGTCCAATGCATTTGTTGGCGACGAGCCCGTGCAGCTGCGCCCAGACTTCACAAGGCCGCTGCTAGGGATCCGGACTGCACCTGACGCAGCTAACTTCAACTACCGTCTCAGTAGTGCAAGTACTGTACAACATGAACACCTCTTACCTATTGCTCAGTTTAAGTATAACTTCGGTTTAACAGTATATGTACTATAATGCTTTGCATAAATAAGAATGGAGTGCACATCTTTGCGTAGCCATATTGTGGGACGTTTTTATGGCTGACAAATACTGCAGCTTTCCTGCTGTTTGTACAGCCCTGCGACAAGTTTTTTTTACTTTTTCTTTGATAAGACATCTTTATTTTCTTACTTTTTTATTTTTTTTGTTTACATGATACTGCAGGCCCGACTGGGGCCCTAGCAGGAGGGGCAAAATTGTAATCAAAAGGGTAAAACATAGACACATTTACATACAATGCACTGAGAACAAAAGACAGTGTCTAATTAGTACAGCAAAGCAAGAAAGTAATAACACTTTGAATATCACACAAAAAAAGGAACATAAGTAAAATAACATAACATCAATCCTGAAGGCTTTCAATTATTTTTAAACTTTGCACTGCTGATATTGGCAGCGAGTTCCACTCGTTAATTGTGCGCGGGAAAAATGAGAACTTCAATAGGTTAGTTTCGGTGCTGTATTGGGTTAGTGATTCTTCATGTCGACGCCTTGTAGTTCGTGACGCCAGTGATGTCACGTAGGGCTCAGGGGGAAGTAGCAATTGACGATTCTTCAATTGAAAGAGAAATTTTATTCTGTCAATTTTTCTTCGCAATTGCAATGATTTTATGCCATAAAGATTCACTAGTTGAGTCGGAGAGTCTGTTTGGCGGTATTTAGAATAAATAACTCTAACTGATTTTCGTTGGATCATCTCCAATGCTTCGACATTCTTTTTCGTATGAGGGTCACAGACAATGGATGCGTATTCGAGCTTGGGTCTTATAATGGATGAATATGCGAATAGTTTGACATCAGGTGGTGTGTGTTTTAACTTATGTCGCAAAAATCATAACTTACGCAAGGCGGATGTGCAAATGTTCGAAATATGTGTGTTCCAACTTAGTGTACTAGTTACTGTGACGCCGAGGTATTTGTATTGAGGGACCTGCGTTAGCTGTTCTGAAGGGAGACTGTACGGAAAAAATAAAATGTTTTTTTTTCTACTCATATTCATGAAAACCGTTTTGTCAGCGTTAAGTTGCATTTCCCACTCTTGACACCACATATGTATGTTTTGCAGGCTAGTATTCAGCAAGGCTTGATCATCCGGACATTTAATTTCATTAAAAAGCAATCGATCATCTGCGAAAAGTCTAATCAGAACTGGTTCATTAATGACCTGGACAATGTCATTGATGTATATGAGAAACAAAAGCTGGCCTAGTACGCTTCCCTGCGGGACTCCTGAATTAACAAGCAATGTCGTGAAAAATGATTGTCGCCAAAATAGGCGACATTGCCTGGAGAATAACACGGCCGTTCTTGTCTCTGTATGTATTGTATACTTAGTATGTAAGTATGTATTGTATACTTCAACAATATGTATTGTGACAAACTCATCGGGGAAATTTGACGGAAAATGGCGACTTTTGGCGACTTTATGCTGTTTGTTTGGCGATTCAAAACTCAGTCGCAACCCTGTCATCGGGGCACCTTAAAGTGGTCAGGGCCCCACCACCCACGTGCGCTGAAAGGTAGATGAAAAAAAAAAAAGTGCAGGACGTATTTGCGCACGCGGAGCGTCGCTCTCCAGCCCGGCTCTGAACGACCGTGATATCGATACCGGGGACTGCGCCAGACAAGAAACAGAACATGGATGGTATCATAAAAAAATTCAGAGCTCATTCCTCGTTCATGCAGCCTTACCCGAATGACCACTGTGACGTAGCCTATATAGAAATGCACTAAATAACAGCGTTGACAGGTGATGATGATGATGATTAGTGGGGTTTATGGGCGCGAGGGCCAGATGTGGCCAAAGAGCGCCAAGGCGATGATAATGACTTGTCAGTGGTACATAATCTGTACGTTACGCAGTGTGCATAAAACAGATGTGGCTTGGCTGTAAATGGGCCTAAAAACAGTCGCTGTGAAGTGCGTAAAATACACATAGAATAAAATAATGGCAATGACAAAAGATGTGTACTATGGAGACGTAAAATGCATTAAAAAGAATGATACGAACATCAAATAAAAACTTGGCATGGAGCGCTAGTGCCTCAGCAGAGCCCTTGAAAAAAGGGCATGGAAGCATGCATGTGCTCATACAAAGCTACTATCACAGCGGCATCTTCAGGAGAGAATGCGCTATGAACTTGTTGGGCTAAAAAATGCAATACAACATCCTTTAAGAAGCCAAGGACTGATTTTGTGTCAAAAAAAGAAAGAGCCAGGCCTGCGCGGAGCCGCCGGACAGTGACAGCGTAAGCTGGAGGAGCGACCTTCTTAGAGGTCATTTTAAACGATTGAGGAAACTAGTGCTAGTATAGGTGATAGCTATCCCCTGCGCCATAACTATTTTCATTTCGCCAAGTAGGGAAGTACCCACTACGCAGTAATTACTGCGGTATTGTAACCTGCAAATCTTTATAACTGCACATCTTATTCTCTTGGCGTCGTTTTCTCGAGAACGAACCGAACTCTCGGCCCGGCGTCGACGGCGAGCTGCGGTTTGGGCTTCTCTCTGCACAGCTGTCTGTTGTGCCAGACGTTGCCTCGCTGCAGCCGCGCGCGTAGCTCTGTGAATCGCTTCTTCAGCAGCTGTCTGCACATCAGGTATATCGAAGAGCCAAGTCAGGTTGCTGGCGCGGCTGTGCACGTCCCCTGCCGCGTGATGCATGGCGCGATACAACAAAACTGCATCAAAGGGCAGCGCTTCGTAATATTGATGACGGAAATGTTGAAAGAGATTGTTTCATAATGATGATGTTGATGATGCCTCTGTAATGGGCTCAGAGCTACAAACCATGCAGCCCTGTGTTCTTTCAAATGATTCCTCGAACAATACAATCCACTTTCCGCGGCGTGTAGTGGCCTATTATTATTCTTCCACGTAACATTACATTCGTCAATCCGGTTCCTCGGCAGACGTTATAGCTGTTTAGGTCTTTTAGCCAAGATTTTTCAAGCGCAGGCGTGGCTCAGTGGTAGAATGCACGACTGCCACGCAGAAGATGAGGTTTCGAATCCGCGCAGAGGACGTGGTTTGAACCTCCTCTGTCCTGGTTATTTTTTTTTTCTAAAAAATTTGCGCGATAGCGGTTACGGACACCGGCGGCGGCGGCGGCGTACAACTACGGCGTAAAAACGGCCCTTGTGATCTCGTAAAAGCTTACGCTGTAAATCTGCTCTTCGCCAAGAAACATAATAGGATGTAGAGGGAGATGATAAGGATATGCTAAAGGGAAATGTTTCTTTCTCTCTCTTTCGGCTTCCCGACACTCCAGGAGGACGTGGAGGACGGTTAGCCTCTCGCCACATCTACCACATGTAGGAGGTTCGTCGCCAGTCAGCAGAAAACTATAAGTGCCATATGTGTGTCCTATTCTGAGGCGACATTATTAGACCTTAGTTCGCCGTGTTCTCGAAGCGGAGGACCAGTAATTTAACTGTGGCTTAATCAAGTGAAGCTTATTATTTGTTTCAGTGTCCCACAAGCGTTGCCAGTGGCTTCGCAGTTTCTTACGCTGGAAGGGTTTCAAGAGTGAAGTCCTGCAAAGAGTGAAGTCTGGAGCACGAAGGGATCGTACCCAAACGAGCGCTTGAAAGGCAGGCCAGAGGTAATTCCGTATATACATGCACTTTCGCATAACCTCAAGAAGGTGGCTGGCAGACACAACGTCCATCTGGTTTTTTCAGCCCCTAATAAGCTACAAAAGCTTTGTCCTCGCATTTGTGCTAGAGGACCCCAAGGGTGTACAACACAGCACGAGTATCCCCTCTCAAAGTGCTCAATCGGAGTCGTGTATTCGATTCCTTTGTCCTGCGGGAGGATCTACATCGGCCAAACTGAAAGATGCCTGAACCACCGTCTTAGGGAGCATGCTCTATAGGTAAAGAAGAGGGAAGACAAGCACGCACATTTAGTTTCGCATGTAACTGCATGCGACTGTGAGCCTAGTTTCAAGGAGACAGGAATCCTAGGCAAAAGCAAGAGCTGCACAGCTCGGCTGGCATTAGACGCCTTCCATATTAAGAAAAACGAGCAGATCTGTATTAGCGCGGCTTCGATAAGTTTGCATTCATCAGAATATCGTCTCATGCAGACCGTTACCTGATTTATCCTTGTTAGTCTTTTGGTTCCTCGGCTCTTTCTTGAAGTGTTTGTTGCGCATGCGTTAAGATGCATATATACGTCGGTGGGTGACCGTCACAAAAAACAGTTGGTAGTAGCGCCCGTCCTGTCTGTTTCGTTTCTTGTGTCCCTGTGTATTTCGCGCTAAGTTGAACTTTTCGGGAAGGGTTTCAGATCTGTTGTAGTGACAGCAGCTGTAGGATTAATAGCGCACGATGTAATTGACGTGGAAATTTGGTCAGCTAGCACATTGCCCTCGATGCTTCTATGGCCAGGCACCCAGCAAATACTAATATGCTGGTTGGACATATACGCTGTACACAGAAGGGAATGCAGCTCAGTCAGTACCGGATTTCTGAATCTGAAGAGTGACATTAGTGCATTTACGACACTTTAGGAATCTGTAAATATGACTGATTTTTGTAGCTTCGATTTCCGTATATGTTTCACAGCCGACAATAGCGCGTAGCCCTCAGCCGTAAAGATACTTGTGTCCGGGTGCAGTACACTGGATTCCGAGAAGGATGGACCGACGGCTGCATATGACACCCCGGCATTCGATTCAGAAGCGTCGGTATAAAACTCTACGCATATGTAGTTGGACTGGAGTTCTCGGAAATGTGCCTCTGCTGCGTGTTTAGCGATCTCGGCGAATGGTGTGTGACAGTCTATGAGCTGCCACGGCGGTAACAGTTTCGCTGAAGCCATAGGACAAAAGAGTGGAACACCGATTTCGTCACTTAGATTCCTCACACGCAAAGAGAACGGCTTTCTCGCTGCGGGTCGATTATGAAAGAGTGTGGCAGCAGTCATATCGTTTATATTTGAATAAGAAGGATGTTGAATGTTTGCGCGTAATGTTTAAAAATATGTGAAACTGCTATATGATCGCTGCAGGTGAACTGACCACTGTTTCGACTCTACGCAGAGGCTCTCGATCGGACTTGTCCTAAAAGCACCGGTTGCGAGTCGGATACCCACACGGTGGACAGGGTCCAGGATTTTTATTGCACATGGCGTTGCGAAATAATTAATTATAGCTGCATAATCAAGGCTCGACAAGACAAGACCTTTATAAAACTTCAAGAGGCACTTTCAATCACTACCCCATGTTGTACGTGATAGAAGCTTTAGGAGGTTCATTGCTTTCAGACATTTCATCTTCACATATTTAAGGGGACCATCTACCGCCCTTCATCGCTCTCCCGTTTTTTGGCTCGATAGAAAGCGTAGCTTTCGAAGTGTCCCAGCGTGCAGTGGTTTCTCCAGAAACTGAATAGAAATTATTGAAACACATTTTTTTATCTACGAAGTCGCTCCTTTTCTAGTGTAGGCATGCCAGCAACACTGGTTACCGCGCATGATGCGTCGTCGTCTCCCTGGAAACCCTTTCGGGCGCGGGAGGCTTCTCAAAAGAAACCGGTTTCCAGGTCGACATTCCAGAGGCGACGAGGGAAAGTCGGGGCGCGGGGGTGCGCTTCGGGCATGCAGCGCCGCATGCATGACAAGCGCAGTACTACGCGCCTGAGCAGGCAGACGAATTCGAAAGCAGCGCCACCTGCGCCACCCCGAAAGCAGGGAAAAAAAGAACAAACTGCTCTTGCACGCTATAAAAAGGTGTCTCATAGGGTGAAGTACACTTGTAAGACATGCATAACTGTTTTTCAGCAGAGTACGTATGCTTGCGTGGGCTGGTTCTCGTACACTTGGAAAATGACGAACACGCTGCTGCGTGTCGCTAGCAGCGTTTTTTGCCCCACTTTCAGAGCAAAATTAAAAACATAATTCTTTTTTTGTGGGGTAAAAGCGCGCTCGTTCCCGTAAATGTGAGGTACGATCTAACCAATTTTACCACAATCTGAAAAAATTTTCCGAGCGGTAGACAGTCCCTTTAATGTGGGGAATAAACATGAGCTTAGAATTTAAAGTGATTGCCAGGAATTTATGTTCACTGCTCACAGAGAGTTGGTCTCCCTTGATCGCAATATCTTGTAGTGGTGTTACGCCTCGTTTGTTGGAGAAAAGTACGCAAGTGCATTTCTGGGTGTTTATTTTAAAGCCATTCTCATCCGCCCATTTAGAGAATTTATTCATTCCGAGCCGTACTTCTCGTTCACAGATAGACATATTGCATGATTTGAAACTCATCTGCACATCGTCAACATAGACGGAATAACACATTCCGCTTGGAATTACTGATTGCAGAGAGATCGAAAAATACGATTTAGAACAGGGAATGTCGCAGGAGCCAACGTTTCGACAAGTGGACTTGTCTTCGTCAGGGCGGCAACTGCCTCCTCCAGCGTTCGTTTATGTACGCCTTTGCACACACTCCCTCGTCCTCAGAAAGAGAGCAGCACGTGCGAACTATAAAAAAAAGGGGGGGGGGGGGGGGGGAATTGGGAGTAAGGGAAGTTGTGTGACAGGTGTTAGACTGGCTAATATAAATGGCAAGAGCGAAAGCTTCCAAAGAATCCGCTCCTTGTACATATCTTGCAAATGCGTTGTCTGCGCAGGGCTAGAACGCAGGATGAAAAAAGGAACACACGCTCGGAACAGTAGTTGCTCCTATGGCATGTGTCCCTCCCTCTCCATGCTGCACCAGCTGCGCCGCACCCGCATTGCATTTCACCGAGAGCTTGTTGCTAAAAATGTAACTACACTGCTTAACGCCGTTGTTCTCCTTGGACTGGATGGGGGATCCGCACCTGAAAGTGCACTTTCTAGAAAAAACATTGTTAGCTTGTGCATACCTTTTGTCGTCTCTGTTAACCCCCCACCGTATCTAATGGACTCAAGGGTTCCCTTCGAAAGGTTCATGCCTGAAGGCTGGAGAGTATTGAATTTGTATAGACCTATTCCACCGGGCCTACGTCACGAAGATGCGGTGGCGCTGTCGTCGGGAGTTTTGGTTTCGCATGGTAGGCATCCGCCGGCGCGCCTACCGTAGCAGCCGCTGCGTTTTCGCTGGTGCGGGCGCTTCTCACCGCCGTGAAATGAACAAAAAAGTGTTCACCGATGACCTGCGCCGTGGGTTGGTTTCTCAGCAACGCACAAGATATGTGCGATAGGTTTCTATTGGTTTCCTGCTTATGTTTGTCTTAAAGAAAGGGACGAACCTGTAATGCCGGCTCATCGGTTATGCGCCAAACATTTTCGTCACGACTAAGCATACGTGTAATTATTTAGCGTTAGTGCGGCTTGTTTCATTTGAGAGAAATAGCATTGTCACAAGTTTGTCAAGTGTAATGCTCGACACCAAGTTTCTTGGCATAAACAAAGTGCGGACACAGAGCGATGACGCTTACTGCAAAGCGCGCACGACGTTAACTTAGCTCGATGTGTAGAAGTAATCGTGGTCGCCGTGTATTATTGAAGTGCGGAAGCTATACATACGTCATAGGAATTTCATTCACTCAAATGAAACAAATATATAAGAGCTTAATTAACGTAGCCGTGAGCGAAAGGCCGATTACAGCCACGCTTTTGCAAATTGCGTACGGCTGCGATAGCATACACACGAAAAGTGTCTTTGGCAATGCTGTAGTGGTTATGATGCGCTTTAAATTTTTTTTTCGATTGTCAGACTGCTCGAATGAACTACACGCTTGAAATTTGCCGCGTCGTTGCAGGACTTCACGCCTTCAGGATCGGAACTGAGCGTATAGGCAGAGCCGCAAGCCGCGGTTATGCGCCTTGCTGGCGGTTATTTGAGAGCCTTGTCCTTGGCGCGTTATTGCTTTTTTTGTGTGTGTGCGTTATCACAGACGTATTTACATAGGTTATAGCGTCACCAATATCGCATACTTGAGTACCTATTCCGTTACATTTGTTTTAGGGCCCGCGGCAAGCGGTGGGCGGGGCCTCCGCGCCACGACGTCGACACAAGCCCCGGTTATATCGCCGGTGCCTACCACTGTTTACCAACATGGAATAGGTCTATACGAGATACGACTCCCTGTATTTTCTGCCCCTCGGCGAGCGGAAGTTTCCCTGAATTATGTAGAGTTTCAGTTCGTCGAAATTATGACCTGGTCATATTAACACGCTGCGCCACTGCCTTCGGCTGGTTAATCGCGGTGTCCACGCCGTGCCCGTTTAATCTAACCTTAATTGGTCGCTGATTTTCGCCGATGTATTGCTTGTGAAAGTGTGTGACAGAGTGCACTAGGCTTATTTTTTGAGCATTTTAACAACTTTCATCCCAGCATTAAGTTTTCCATGCACCACTCTTCTAGTAAAATTAATTTCCTCGACACGACAGTACCCATCTAAAAAGGAAAACTAGAAAGTCGACAGTTGGGCCAGTTGGTGCATGATTTCTGAAGAAAACCAGCTGAAAACACACGGACACAGAAGAAGAAGGCGCATCGTCCTGTGCGCCTTCTTCTTCTGTGTCCGTGTGTTTTCAGCTGGTTTTCTTCAGAAGGAAAACTAAAGACGACAATTTACAGAAAGGCGACGGATAGCCAGCAGTATCTAGATTATAATATTCAGCACCCGCGACACTGCAAACGGGGGATATTCATAGGACAGGCAAGGCGCATAAGAAGGATTTCTAGCAACGACGCGGATTACATAAGCAATTTAAAGACAACCTTAGCTGAAAGAATCACCCGCACGACGCTCTCAACAAGGCATACAATGACGCGCGTAAATTAGATAGGACACGATCACTAGAAAAAAGAGCCCCTAAAGCGCAGGCCAACAAGCCGCTAGCATTCATAACGAAATACTCCAATGCGCTTCCAAACATAAATAATACTCTTTGCAAATACTATCCAATACTAACAAGCAACGATCGCCTTAGAAAAGCGCTTCCGGAAATACCAAGAGTCACCTACTGCCGTAATAGAAACTTGACCTCTTAGTACATGCCAAAGTAAACCCCTAGCGCACCGTCTGCGTAATAACTTGCTCCCCTCCCAGACGTACGACTTGCAAACATATTCAAAATCATCTTAAAGTTAATAGCACGGGCATTGACTATGTCCATCATATAAAATCAAGTTTCACTTGCACTAGTGCAAACGTTATTTACATGTTGGAATGTTCACTCTGTCACAAGCAATACATCGGCGAAACTAGTCAACCAATTAATGTTAGATTAAATGGGCACCGCGCGGACACCGCGAATAGCCTGCCGAAGGCAGTGGCGCAGCATTTTAATATGACAGGTCATAATTTCGACGAATTGAAACTCTACATACTTCAGGGAAACTCCCGCTCTCCGAGGGACAGGAAATACAGGGAATCCTATCTCGTATTCAAATTCAATACTTTCCAGCCTACAGGCATGAACCTTTCAAAGGGAACTCTTGAGTCCATTAGATACGGTGGGGGGTTAACAAAGACGACAAAAGGTATGCACAAGCTAACAATGTTTTTTTTTTTCCAGGAAGTGCACTTTCAGGTGCGGATCCCCCATCCAGTCCAAGGTACAGTGTACTAGAATATACGGGTACTGGGCTCAGGGAGCGGCAGGGAGTGACGCTTCTCACGTTGACGGCACGAGATGGCGCCAGTAGAGCATGGGCTGTATGCAGTACGAAGCTTGAGCAGGCTCGCGCACCATACTTGCGCTGTGCGTTACGTCGCAGCATGGAATTGTTGCTCCGCATTTCAGTGCCTGTCCCGTGAAATAGTTACTGCTGCCCGCAAGAATCGCCGTGCTAAATGGCATACGTAAATGAGATTGTGGCTTCTAAAACCGTACAGCATGGCTCGATGGGACCGGATATGCTCAGAGGCGCTCAGTGTCTTTAAGTGTGCGCTGTCTCTAAACGACGATCTACTTACATAGAGAACATCCCTATGATAAACGGTTTGTCAACAGATTGAGACCTGATTTTGCGAGCCCGGCGCGGTCTTGCCGGGGTCAGCACATGAAAATTATTGCTGGGCATATACAAAGGAGAAACCGCTGCATCCATACCTAATAAGTTTCGTGCTTGCATCACTCCGTACGCAAGAAGTCGGTGTTGAAAAAGTGACAATTTCCAACCATCAATGACGTGAGCGATTATTCCCAGGTTATATGTAACTTTGCACAAATTTTCGGCCACGATTTGCAGAAGGCCGCCAAAAATAGGTGTTAGTTGGCAGACCTAACTCGTAGCTTTTTCCGAATAGGCCATTTTTATCATTCGATGCATCCTAGCTGACGTTTCCGGGTTCGCAAAGGACAGACCTGGTGGTGCGACCTTCTAGCTAATTCCAAAGTCCGGTGCTGTCATTGATTAATAGCGAGGTTCCCTGGCTGCAGAGAGCTACTGAGCGGCTTTAACATATATACTTCCTACCCTCCGAAGAAACCAAAGCGTTGGTGAGTAACAATTAAAAATAGCCACTTGCGTGTTCTATTAGGAGTGAAGTACAAGAAAAACTTGTTTTCATGACATACCCATTCTTTATTCACAGCCGTGCAGGTGTTTTGTGTTCCCGAAAGTGCATAATTAATAGGGCGTCCCAAATTTCTGAGAGAGGCAGAAGTTCTAGAAAAAAATTTCTCAGCTAAATTCATACTTGCAGTAGTCGTACGTGTGTATACAACGGCTACATTTTATGACTAAGTGTCAGTTAATATTCCTTGTAATTAGTCTACCTTATAAATATTGCTTTAATTGCTAACAAGTCCGTGCAAAGTAGTAGTCCGCCTCGATAACCCGGACATCAAGCATTTCGAAAAGAAAACAAATATTGCGAAATACGTGTCATAATGAAATAGACGCGTGTTTGCGCACCGCTGCTTATATAAGCGTCCCGAGTGATGATTTGGCAAATGCACGGCTGCAAGCGTTTGTCGTCGCAGCGTACATGTCTTCGCCATGCAAGGAGGTTCGAAAAGTGTCACGACCTACATGGCAGCGAGATAAGCGTAAGCGTGTTTAGAGATGCATCATGTAGCTATGTAACTGTCAAATATCGCTTCCAGCGCGCATTTATTTCGCATTCCACGTATACTTCAAGGCTGCTTCAGTACTACTGGTAAAAAAAAATGTTGCAAAATTCAGCATGAAGGGAATCATTCCCGGTTTATCTGAAGCGAGCTGTAACTTTCTAACTGAAATACAAGGGATTAAAGCGATATGTAAAATTTTGGGTAGGTAAAAAATATGTAATTGATACTTACTGATAAAAGAATACTAGTTGAAAGTACACATCACTGCCCCCAAGGTATGTGAGACTATTTCGCTCCAGCGGTCAGATATTTTCAGATTCTTTGTGCATGGTTGTTGAGACACGACCCCGTGATGTTCTTTAATAGAACATGGGCCGAAGAGAACTCACTCAACTTCGCATGCAACTTTTTTTTTTTTTTGCTTTGGTGCTTTCGGTGACACATTAAGGCCTTTTACAAGAAAGTGAAGCCTTCTGGCGGTACCAAACTTAGCGATGCTGTATGTAAGCACTTCGGGGTTCTCGTTGCATCCTAAACAAGGAGTATGAACGTTGCGCAACAGCATCACATCGACTGTGCTTTAACTGCAGAACAGCGAAGGAAACGCGAGTTACTTCATTCTACAATCGAGGTAACGGAGAACAACAGCGCACGACACAGCGACTCAAACTGGACAGTATAAAAAGCAAACGCAAGTCGCTGCTACTGCACCAGGCGGGAGTGCTGGGGATATTGCTGAGCGCAGCCGCCGAGCGTACAGCCCACGCTACCGCAGCGCCGCCGCATACATACGCGACCCGTCAACACTCTCCGCTTCACGCCGGCGCGTGGAGCATGCCCTCTCCTGAACCCACTACCCATACTCTAGTGCACTGTATCCAAGGGGAACAACGGCGTTAGGCAGTGTAGTTACATTTTTAGCAACAAGCTCTCGGTGAAATGCAATGCGGGTGCGGCGCAGCTGGTGCAGCATGGAGAGGGGGGGACACATGCCATAGGAGCAACTACTGTTCCGAGCGTGTGTTCCTTTTTTCATCCTGTGTTCTAGCAATGCGCACACAACGCATTTGCAAGATATGTACAAGGAGCGGATTCTTTGGAAGCTTTCGCTCTTGCCATTTATATTAGCCACGCTAACACCTGTCACACAACTTCCCCTACTCCCAACCCCACCCCCCCCCTTTTTTTTCTATAGTTCGCACGTGCTGCTCTCTTTCTGAGAACGGGGCACAGTGTGCAAAGGCGTAAATAAACGAACGCTGGAGAAGGCAGTTGCCGCCCTGACGAAGACAAGTCCGCTTGTCGAAACGTTGGTTGCTGCGACATTCCCTGTTCTAAATCGTTTTGGGCGATCTGTTCATCGACTCAAGCATCCATCTTCCCCTGAGCTTCTCTTCTAGTTTCATTACAGAGTTCATTTTTACAGGAAAGAGTGTGCAACTAAGCACGCTCCCTTGCAGAACACCAGTCACTTGGGTGAATGATCTAGATGGAGCATTTCCCACTTTTACGCGAAAGGTTATCCTACCTTGCCTACAACATATAACCGAATATGGTGTATGCAAGGTAGGATAGCCACACAGGGTTAACCCTTGCCGCCGGGAAACACGGAAGCGAATGGAAGAGAGTAGAGGACAGGAAAGATTTAAAGTAGTAGAAAAAAACGAAGATGTCAGGGGAGAGGCAGGAAAAGGTGACTGCAGATTTCAACCTGGCGGGTCAATCCGGGGCTGCCGTCTACGTGAAGCCGGGGCCAAAGGGGTGTGTTGCCTGTGCCAGGGGGCCTCAAAAGTCCAGTCACCCGGGATCTGTGCTCAACCCACAGGATCCCCTTTTCCCCGGACACCACTCAGCGACGCACGGCGAGGCGTGGGAGAGGGTCGAAAACCCATCCCCTCCCCCCCATTGGCCAGCGTTGACAGGAACGCAGTATTTACGCCGTTGGTTCGCTTGGGTTACCTTTGACTTTATTAACATTCGAAAGAATCACTTTACTTTGATGCAGCCTTAGATTCACCTTAATTCTGACATAGTTTACCACATTCCCCTTTGATTTCGGGTATGACTCCACAACCCCCGAGTTACACGCGCACACATACATAGGCACACACATAATTCTCAACTAACACAATTTCCGAGCTACGGCTCCTAACTTTGCGGTGAAAATTTTGACATTCTGCAAATCCACATTGCAGAATCCGCAAAGTTCTGCAGCAGCACTGAAAAAGCATAAGGTATATGGGACACTTTATTAAATAGTTTCAGGCTCCAAATATACCTGCACTATTTAAAACGTAAGGGAGCTGTTCTTGCAGAGCACCAAGTGACGCTTATGAAACTTTTGGGGCACAGCATCACCATGACAACGGAATGATCTCTCTGTGTCAGAAGTTCGTGTGCACGGATAACTATTTAAGAGTACTTGAAAGTGTTGTGCTAAGATGCACTGTAATGCCTTGCTGATATCCAAACATTAAGCGTTGCTTATGTATCATTATTGAGAGACTCAGCTTATCTTCATGTTACAAAATGTCACGTGCAGTAAGAAAACATGCTTCGCTCCATACAGGCAAAAAGGCGCGACACAAAGTAGCTGCTGTACATTCGGTAAACTTTGCTCCTCCCAAGAGCTAATAACATAAAAATGGAATCTGAAGACTAGGCTTTTTTGTTTTTAGGAAAGGTACAGGGAATTGTAATTAATATAATCGAATGAGAATATAGTATAAGGATCTTTAATAATAGCGGTGAAACACGCTATGTTTTAAATCTATATTTAATCAATGTAAACCTATGCAATTCGCTCCAAGGAAATAAGATGTAATCGGGTACACGTAATATGTTCATTTCCCTACGAAGCGAGTCTTCACGGCAGTGAGGGTTTCACCTGGAAATGTTGTTTCACCTCATAGACACCAATGTTGCAGTGAAACCATTACAGACGAGTTACATGCAGAAATACGTCTTATTCGTTTTGAATATTCCAAAATTCTCGCAATGAAATTCGTCGAAATATTGTAATATGCGTTTAAATATGTATAAAAGCCTAGAACAATTGTTTACCGCGGAGGAAATAGTACTTAGCCGAAATTACCTGAATATTCAACGCTCTTCCCGGGAACATCCGTATTTGAATGTTCGAGAACACCCGACTATGCAGTTTCTTTCAATCGACTGTCTTTTAAATAAGAAAAATATTCCATTCATATTCGAAGTTTCAAATACTCGCACATTCTCTAGTTATTTTAAATGTGGAAAATACTTGCCTCGAAACTTCTTTGCATGCCCGAAACCTGTGGGAGAAACGGCACATAAGGAAGTCTCCATTGTTTCCAAAAGAGAGATATTTTTCGACTTTCAGCGAAAAGACGTGAATTCCGCGATTTTTCACAGAATCGCGGAAAACTAGGGCCCTTATATATAGCTCCCACGGCAGCACCGCTCTTCGGCGGCGTAATAAAGAGTTCCCCATCAGTGAGTGGGAGACGCCACCTGTCCGATCGCCGGGAAACGCGCCGGCACAGTCGGCACACATTTTCTGTCGACGCAAGCACTTGTGGGCCAGCCGCCGCGTCAGTTTCACTGGAAAATGCAGCCGTATATCCCCAGGAACAAATACGCACATGACAAAAACCGTTGACACGCAGTGAAACGAGGCAGATCATTTGCTCTTGTAAGTCTAGTTTTGCGACAGCCAGCGCCTCCAAATGATTATATCCATTACTAGGCTTTGCGAAAGAACATGAAATCATTTCAAGGCTGTTATGACTTTTTCATGG
The DNA here is from genome assembly GCA_013339685.2 of Hyalomma asiaticum. Taxonomy (NCBI): domain Eukaryota; kingdom Metazoa; phylum Arthropoda; class Arachnida; order Ixodida; family Ixodidae; genus Hyalomma; species Hyalomma asiaticum. The sequence continues at coordinate 69,979,835 of CM023491.1, read as the reverse complement.
AGCGAAGACACAGGAGTTCGAAAGGAGAAACGCACACTTAATGGCACTATGATTGACAAAATGCTTATTTACTCCACAAACCCAACCGCATATTGTTTGCACACGAAAATCACGTGAACAAAATCTGCCAACAAAATCTGCCAACGACACCACACCAAGAAGAGCTGAGCAAGCAGCTTTTTTTTTTTTTTTTTTTGCTTTCATTACATCCCGACATGCTTTCCATCTTTGTTGTAGTCTTTCGTGGAAAGGTTGCGCCCGCGTCGTAATTTATGCACTAAAGGACTACTTCTAACGCATTACAACTACACTGAACGAACGCCTTGGCTACATTGCCGCCCCGGCCTGTTAGTTTTACGCTTTAAACGACGACCTTACTCAAGTCTTGCCCTTGTTTTGATATTTGACATTGAAATTTGTTTGAATATATTCAATAAATATATTTCGTTATGGTATTCAACAAAGACTTTCACAGGCTGGGACAGGCACAAAATGCTTATTTACATAGGATGCAAGTACGATGGAGGACAGATTCACGAAGCTTTTATGGAGCGGAATGCGCCTTCAACGCTGGTTTATGTACACGGCTAAGCCACTGAACTATGTATCGACACCACGCAAAAGCCTCTGTAGTACTGCAAAGACTTGTCGAAAAAAGGCCTGAAGTGAAAATTTCCATACGTGGCACACCTGTACTTCTTTTTATACGTCCCCAGAACATTTCCGTGTAACAGAGCCTTGGAAAGTTGGTGCACGTCGACGAGTTGCCCGATGTACTGTTATACAGTGATTGCATTTTAAAACGACAACACTTTCAACTGAATATCATGGAAGAAATGGTTCTTGATGCGAAAAGGAGCAAAAGGGGGGAAAAAAAAAAGACTACACGTAGAAACGCAGGACGCCGCAGTTGGAGCAGTACTGCTCTTTTTTTCTTGGCTGCATCTTTATGTTCTTAACTTGAAACAAATTGCCCTACTTCAGTTACGGTTAAATACACTGTGCGCATTTGCACGAACCACGTCGTCTTATTGCACAGCCATGTTCGTGCGTCTATGCAATGAAATGGCGCAGTGCCTGTACAGTATGAGCCAACCAACAAGTATTTTTGGTCTCGTTGACCAAGCTTTGTCCAACGTGCAAGACACGCTTCGCGTTTGAAGCAAGTGCGGTGGAGGAACTGCATCGCGGCTTCTGCCTTTGACAAACATCTGACGCAGGGTTCGCCTCGTGCTCGCGCCTTCAATCTTTTGCAACTCCTCAGGCGACTCCACATTGCTCTGAGGTCCAGATTTTAAAGTGACCGCACCGGGCGCACTACACATGCTACCTGTGAAACTGTGGAGGCGCCTGCTAACGAGCTTCTCAAGCGCCAATATCGCCCGCGGCTGTAGAAAAAAAATCTAGCCGAACAATGGACACGGAACAAAAGCAGTGACAAAATGCGCACTCACCGACCGCCGCCGCGCATGGCGCTATGCCGTTAGCTTCAGGAAGCCGACGCGCCGTGGACGATCGGAGGTCGGAGGACGCGATCCGGGCTGCCCATAATCTCTTCTCGATAATCCCAAGGTGGCGCACACAATCACGGGGCACAGCACGCGTCAAACGATAGACGGATGCACAATCTTCCTGCGTTTGAGGTTGTCATCAAACGGGGCCGAAACACAGCCGCGCCTTCCCGATCGACACGACAGCGCCCATGCCTAGACGGCACCGCCACCTCGCGTCGTGAGAGCTAAGCTCCCCCTTGCCGACCGCATCGAACGGCGGAGGACGCCTCCGCGCTTTCCTTTCTTTTCGCAGTGAATGCCCCACTTTATGGAAATAACGCCTGCTTGCAAACACACGCGCACTCTGCTTCTCGCATTCAAGGTATCAACTTATTCGTAACCGCTCATTTTCTTTCGCGCCTTCGCTGCCTCGCAAATGCTCTACGTCGGTGTTGCTACCAGGCGATGAACAGTTGTCATGCCAAGCATCGTGTAAAAATGTCCGCATCGATAGTGCCGGAATGCGGTGCTGTGAATGGCGTACATTCCTATCGCTAAGGAAGAGCGCTGCATTCTGTCATTTATGCACATATTGAGCCCCGACAAAATGTTGTGTGAAACATCGAGGCACTGCCTGCAATTTTGAAATTAATGTCGGAATAGATGCATTATGAAGACACACTTTTAGACGCGTTTTGCCTGTTTCCCCGACGAATCCCGGGTTATTTTTATTTATTTATTTATTTATTTATTTATTTATTTATTTATTTATTTAATTATTTATTTATTTATTACAATACTGCCGGTCTGATCTTCAGGCCTTAGGCAGGAGTGGGTACAAGTAAATAGAAAAAGAAATTGTTACATTAAACATATGAGGCATTGCGGCAATAATTACAAAACCTCTGTTAGCGAATACTTAAAGAGAAATGCCACAACTGAACATCAATAAAAAAAATTGAATTAGAATAATAGGGAAAAATATATATACAACAAACTCATACAAACAAAGCAGCAACACATTTAAATAACTAGTGAAAACACCCATGCATAACGATAAGGAAAAACTCAGTGTCAGGTAAAGACATTCGTAAAAAAACAGCGTCAAGGTTCATGTAAAACTACGTCAGAGCTATTTCTTATGGATTGAAGGGCCTGTAGATAGGCTGATAGCGACTGGCATACCACCACAGTTGAGGGGAGGGAACTCCAATTGGTTGCAGTTCTCGCGAAAAAAGAATACTGGAACACGTTGGTGTGACTAGAAAACTCGGCTACGTTTAGGGGCGAAGCTCCTTAGGGTGTGGGTCGTTCCATCCTCTGTAGTAGTAGTAGTAGAAGTAGTAGTCGTCGTCGTCGTATGCATGTAGCCACCTTGCGCCGCCGGGAGGCTCGCGCCGGAGGCTCGTGCTCGCGCTCGGCGCGTGCCTCCCTGCGCGCTACCTCTCTCACTCTTCCATCTGCTGTCTTGTGAGAGAGAGAGCGAAAGGCGCGCGTTGCCTATGGAAACGCTCTTTCTTCGATGAACGCTCCACCAGCTCGCAAAGAAGGAGAACGCGCCCTCACCCGCGAGAGACAAGCTTGACGCAGGCAGCGTCTTCTAGCGAGTTTCTTGATTGAAAAATACCGACTGCTCGCGCTGCAGAACCTTTCACCGGCCACCCATATATATATATATATATATATATATATATAGAATCAAAGGGTCACGTTGAAAAAACATAACATTTATTACGACGTTTCGGCCGCGAGACCGGCCTTTCTCAAGCTTCTACTACGTTTTGTAGTAGAAGCTTGAGAAAGGCCGGTCTCGCGGCCGAAACGTCGTAATAAATGTTATGTTTTTTCAACGTGACCCTTTGATTCTATAATTGACCTGCTGCCAAGGATTTATCTTTAAAGTATATATATATATATATATAGGCACTGGATCTTGACTTGCAATGAAGTGCCGGTGGGAGATTTCACTTGTGCGTGGTTGAACCATAAGGATTCGTAGCGTGCGCGTTAACTAAATTAATCCGGAACACGGCACGATCTACGATGAACATCCCGAGCTTCGCCCACTCATCATTCACTCCGTGGATATGCTCTGAATTTTTTTTTAGTATGATGGGAACGAGTAGGCGGCTGGTGAAAGTCTTATAGATATGTATCCTTTTTGATGCCTAGCTGTCCATGATAAAGGAGATAAAAGAGTTACATTCGCTCTCATTATCGCCTAATTGCCGATTTCTCGAGCTCAGCCGTTTCTAGAAGAGATGTGACTGATGCCTCCCAGCTGTACTTATTAAAGACAAACCTAACTGATTTCCTCTGTACTTTTTCTAATATTGAGATGTTTCTTTGTGTATGGATCCCGAACAGCTGCACATTATTCCAGGAGTGGCCGAACAAATGTTTTAGCTTAACTTCTGCTAGAGACTTATTAAGACGCCTCCTTAAGCATCCGAGTTTTTTCATCGCCTTTCCATGTACGTAGTCAATGTGGTCGTCCATCTAAGATCATGAGAGATGATGACTCCCAGATACTTATAGTTAGTTACTACTGCAAGAGGTTCATTATCAAAACAGTAAGGAAACGTTATAGGGTGCTTTTTGCAACTAATTGTTATTGCCACAGTTTTCTTTTTGTTTATGGTCGTTTGCCAGTCTGTGCACCATGTTTGAATTAGGTCCAAACATTTATTTAATGTAACCTGGTCAGTAGGTGTGGTAATTTTGCGGTATATAATACAATCATCAGCAAAAAGCCTTATTTTAACGGCAATGTTCTGAACGATGTCATTGATGTATACGAGAAAAAATAGGGGACCGAGAACAGACCCTTGCGGGATACCTGAATGGACTCAAATGTCGCGTGAAGTTACGTTGTCAGTGGCCACGACTTGACGTCTACATGAGAGGTAGGCTTCTATCCAAGCTAGTAATGTGCTGTTCTTGAGTATTGGCTCTAACTTCAATAATAATTTTCGATGAGAGACTCGGTCGAATGCCTCTTCGAAGTCGAGAAATATAAAGTCGACCTGGTTATGTTTGTCTAGGGCCGCTGCTAAGTCATGGACAGTTTCGATGACCTGGGTGACTGTAGAGTAACCACGGCGAAAGCCATACTGGAAGTAACCAATTAAGCATTTGTTTTCAAGAAAACTTGAAATATGTTCAAAAACTATGTGCTCTAGTACCTTCGCGCATGTGCATAATAAGGAAATCGGTCTGTATGATGACGGATTTTATGGTGCGTTTGTTTTAGGGATTGGCGTGATTTTTGCGTACTTCCAGTCACATGGAAGATCCGCATCAGACGAGGATTTCTTGAATAACAGACATAGATATTTCGAACACCATTCCGCATAACGCTTTAAAAATGCATTAGGTATACCGTCTATGCCTGGTGATTTCTTGTCATCTAATTTTAGCAGTAGTGCTAGGATGCCCTCTTGAGATATAGACACATTATCAATAGGTTCACTGTGATCAAATTTACTAAATTCCGCTGTACGGCCATCGTCAACGAGAAACACGGAACCAAAATAAGCATTAAGCGCTTCGGCAATTACTGTGTTATCTGTCGCAGGGACACCGTCGACCGATAGAGTAGGCGGGTCTTTCTTCTTTGGCGAAATGTGCCGCCAAAATATTTCTGGTGATGTTTTAAGGAAGTTTTTAAGACGAACGTGTTTGTAAAAATCTTTGGCCTTTTTAATGCTGTTCTGTAGTTGTTCGCGTAATTCCGATATCTTATCTGAACCACTATAGAGCATGGATACCGTCTGTATTGCCTTTTCGCTCTGTTTAACTTACGTTGGTGACGTGCAATCTCAACGAAAATAATTCGAATATATTGATAGGAGCATAACGCTTCGCTGGCTTAGGCGCATCGAGCGCGAGTGCCAACAGGGCAGCCGGCGGACCTGGGTAGGCCCGTCGCAGAGGGCACCTTCCCACAGCTCTTTGGTGCGGAGGGGGCGCAGGATAGCGGGGAGGGAATGATGTGGAGGCGTCGTTCTACCTTGACATGGAATGCCGTAGGGGAGCAGCCACAGCCCGGGCAAGAGTCTACGTAACGTTCCGGCTAAAATTTATGCAATGAGCGCAGGTTGGGGAAGGTGTGCGCTTGAAGCTGACGGAGTACCACCTCTTCGTCTCTCTAGAACGACGGCGGCGACGGGCACATGGTGAGTCTAGCTGCGGTGTAATATTTTAATATGTCGCGGCATGTGAGTGGAGGGCCTGCCGGGTCTGGACTCCCGTCCACGCCATGCCGGGCAGCGCGGTGGATAATTTCTCGAGCGACCGCGCTCACACGGTCGTTACCCGACAGTGAGGCATGGCCAGGAGTCTAGACCAAGTGGACACGGTGTGGGTCCGAGGTGTCTCTGTTTGTGTTTGGCGATTCGCGTAGAATGCGTTGAGCCGCCTTGGAGAAGCCGCGTCCCATCATAAAGGCGCGACACGCTTGTTGGGAGTCACTTAATATGTAAACTTCTCCTGGAATTTGAAGAGTGTGTCGCACAGCGAGTGCGACAACAAGGACCTCGCCGTCTGTTGGTGTGGAACCCCTCAAGGAGGCAGCCGTAAGCAAAGTGTCAGTACTGTCCAACACCACTGCGGAGTACCTGTGTCGGCACCGTGCGGCACCACTGTATAAGGCACTGGTCTCGGGGATGTCAGCGAGCTTACGTACCAAGTATGCAAGACGGGCGCGCCGGCGTCCTGCGTCATGCCCAGGATGCATGTTTCGTGGAAGTAGGTGCACCTTTAAAATTTTACGGACCCAAGTCGGAACCGTAAAGGCGGTGTCTTCGTCGCCACTCGTTAAGACTGGTTATCCCAGTCGCGACAGTACATGCCGACCAGTGGGTGTGAGCGAGAGGCGTTGCCTTTGGCTGGTCCATTGAGCTTCTAATAGCTCGCTAAGAGTGTTGTGTGTCCCTAGGGCTAGTAAACGTGTCGGTGCAGTATAGTGAGGGAAGCCGTGGGCGAGCTTGGTCGCCTTTTGCAGCATAGCGTCGACCCGCATCTGGTCGGATTGGGTGAGTCTGTGGAAGGGGAGGTGGCACGTGACGCGACTGATCACGCAGGCCTCCACCAGCCGCAGCAGGTGCCGCTCTCGCAGCCCTGTGCGCCTGTTGGAAACCCGTCGTATCACGGCGAGAATCTGTTCGGTTTGTCGGGACAGGAGAGACAGTGTAGTTCGCCTTTCTGTTCGCCTGAATGTGCAATCCAAGTATGCGAGCACGGTACACTTGGGGCACGTGCACGGTGATCTCGGGTGGAGGGGTAATGCTACGCGCGCGGACGACAATAAGCTCCGACTTTAGAGGGGAGCAAGACAGGCCGCCCTGTTGTGCGTAAGCGGTAACGATATCGATTGCTTGCTGCAGTCGATCCTGAATGGCCCCGTCTGACCCACGCGTCGTCCAAATCGTGATGTCTTCTGCATAAATCGCATGTGCGACATCCGGGATCTCATCCAGCAGCTGAGGTAGTCTTGCCAGGGCGATATTAAACACTGTGGAACATATGCGCAAATTTCCCAACGCGCTGCTGACAATCAGCAGGTAAACAGGGCATTGAAATGGATTAAATATTCTTGTAGGACGACGTAAGTCGAATAAGAAACCACGTGCTCGCAAAGCGCTTTGCCTCTTATTTAAGTAAGAACACCGTGTGAATCGCTGTTTTAGAGCTTTTATTATAGTCCTCTCCAGCATGTGTGGTTAGCGCTGTCAAAATAATGCTCACATAATGCACACCCAGTTGTTGGCAAGCGCTTGTCCGTGTTACTGGATATTAAAGAATAAATACTTGACAATTTTGAACATAAATTAGTTACTATTGGGATTTTTCTCTACTTCAAGAGAGAGTTCGACTCAATTAACCACCATATTTTATCACTGCAACTTTCTTCATACGGAATTTGAGGAAAGTCTTGTAGCGAAGAAGCGATAGCCGTAACGGCGGCCGATGTAGGCCGTGCCGTCGTCGCTATTTTATTTAGCTGCAGTGAACAAGGTCCGCGGCATAACGGAGCGGCGGGCTACAGCGTCGAGTCCGGCCGTGGGCGTGAGCGCGTTCTCTTCTTTTTTCATCGTGGCTCGCTACCTCGAGCCACGCGGCATGAGCCCCGCGAGAGACAAGGCGCGGCCCGCGAGATGGTGGCAAGCGATGACCATGAAGCTGGCCGCTATAGGGCTCTCCCCCCCCCCCCCCCCCCCCAATTTTAGGAGAAGCGGTGCGATTGGGGTGCTCTCGATGCAAGGGCGCCCAAGAAACGGCCTTTGGCTTGGCGTGGTCGTGTAAACATGTTAGCGAGGTTTCCATATAGGCGGTTTTGACTCGGTCTATAGTCACAACATCCTGACGTCCGTTGAGGCCGATGGTGACGGTTTTGTCTGTCCGACTAAGCACCTTGAAAGGAGCGTCATAGGGGGGCGTAAGAGATGGTCGGATTCCTTCACGCCGGATGAAGACGTGGCTCGCTGTAGTCAAGTCCTTGCTGACAAACACGCCGGTCGACGATGCATCCCGGCTAGGGCAAGGGCACAGACGTGAAAACAGGAAGCAAAGCTGCTGAACGTAACTGTCTGGATCAGGCGTGGAAACAGTAGCTGGCGCGAAAAATTCACCCGGGATATGCAACGTTGTGCCATAGACCAACTCCGCAGTTGTGCAGCCGATATCTTCCTTGAAAGATGAGCGTACGCCAAGCAGGACAAGAGGAGGATCGTCGGCCCAAGAATCGCGAGCTTGGCGAGCCATCAGTGCGGCTTTGAGTTGACGATGAAGGCGTTCAACCATGCCATTGGCCGATGGGTGGTATGCGGTTTATCATATTTATTTATCATATTTATTTCAGACAACCAGTATACATAGTTGCCTAGGCGATCGGCGTAAAGGCAAAGAAAGCCTGACAAAGCGCCGATCACCAGTGTACACACATTAATAACCAGTCATACAGACATAACATACATGACATAACAGAAACGAAGTATGCACATGGCGAACACCAAGGAGGCGCGTGAGTTCGCGGAAGAGGTCGCCTTCAAACTGACGGCCGCGATCGGTGTTTACAACGCTGGGGCATCCGAAACGTGAGATCCAGCCCCTGACAAACGTCGAAGCCACGGTAAGCGCCGTGATGTCGGTGAGAGGAAGCGCCTCGGTCCAGCGGGTATAGCGGTCCACACAAGTGAGGATGCAGCGGGCACCTCGGGATGGTGGGAGTGGGCCGACGATATCGATGTGAACGTGATCAAACCGAGCGTCAGGTGAACGAAAGGACTGAGGTGGCGATTTCGTGTGCCGTGTTGTTTTGGAGCGTTGACAATGAAGGCATTCACGCGCCCAGCGGCGCACGTCAGAGTTCACACACGGCCACACAAAGCGGGTCGTAATAAGACGCTGTGCAGCGCGAACTCCGGGATGACTTGCGCCGTGAAGCCTGTCGAATACCTGACGGCTGAGTCGGAGTGGAACAAACGGACGTGTTCGACCGTGGGACACGTCGCAGGCGATGGTGCCCGAAGAAAAAGGTAGGGGAACGTCGGAGAGCGCCAGCGACGTGGTGGATGAACGGATGTCCCGAAGTTCGACGTCGGTCAATTGTTCGGCGGCGATTTTGTCGGAGTTCACTGTAGCGAAGAAGCGATAGCCGTAACGGCGGCCGATGTAGGCCGTGCCGTCGTCGCTACTTTATTTAGCTGCAGTGAACAAGATCCGCGGCAGAACGGAGCGGCGGGCTGCAGCGTCGAGTCCGCCCGTGGGCGTGAGCGCGTTCTCTTCTTTTAGGGGCGAAGCTCCTCTTAGTCTAACCTTGTCACGCGTCAGGCGTCAGTCGTCAGGCGTAACCCGCGTGCCGGGAGGCACGCGCTCGCCCTCGGCGCGTGCTTCATGGCGCGTGCCTCTGCTGTCTTGTGAGAGAGAGAGAAAGACAGAGAGAGAGCGAAAGGCGCGTGTTGGCTATGGAAACGCTCTTTCTTAGAGGAACGCTGTACCAGCTCGCAAAGAAGAACGCGCCGTCACCCGCGAGAGACAACGTTGGCGCAGGCAGCGTCTCCTAGCGAGTTTCTTGATTGAGAAATACCGACTGCTCGCGTTGGAGAAGTCTTCACCGGCAACCCATATATATATATATATATATATATATATATATATATATATATGCACTGGATCTTGACTTGCAATGAAGTGCCGGTGGGAGATTTCACTTGAACCATGAGGATTCGTAGCGTGCGCGTTAACTAAATTAATCCGGAACTCGGCACGATCTACGATGAACCTCCCGAGCTTCGCCCACTCATCATATATATATATATATATATATATATATATATATATATATATATATATATATATATATATATGCACTGGATCTTGACTTGCAATGAAGTGCCGGTGGGAGATTTCACTTGAACCATGAGGATTCGTAGCGTGCGCGTTAACTAAATTAATCCGGAACTCGGCACGATCTACGATGAACCTCCCGAGCTTCGCCCACTCATCATCATTCACTCCGTGGATATGCTGTAATTTTTTCATCGTGGCTCGCTACCTCGAGCCACGAGGCATGATTCCCGCGAGAGACACGGCGCGGCCCGCGCGATGGTAGCAAGCGATGACCATGAAGCTGGCCGCTACCGGCTCTAGAACTTATAAAAAGTTGTCTAAGTAAGCGGCAACAGTACACTAGTTACGGCGACACTAAAGCTAACGCAGGTAATATCACTTGTTGCGGTTAACAAGGATCAATCCTAGGGCCTTTGCTTTTCTTGGTTTACATCAATGACCAACATATTCTTCGCCTGTAATTTCCTCAGTCACCTTGAAAAACAGGCGAACCTGTGGCTGACACATCTATCTGACTGGCTTAATTGCAATAGATAATAACCAAACAACAAAAAAACAGTTCGGCAATCCCTAAGCATATTCTTATGAGATGAGAACGCGAAATCGTTTCTTTTGGCTAGATTGTTAGTGTGGAGGGGCGCAGTAAACTGGTGTTGCCACGTTGTGTTATAAAGAATTACGCAATTCGGGAGGCCGGATTGTGTTTATTTACATTATTTGATGTCATCAAAGTGGTGTAGACACTTCACATGTCCTCCTGTATTTCGTCGTCCAGGCAGTATATACAGATATGCACTGAAGTAGTACGACCACAGCAGCGTTGTGGCTGGCGTCATTAGAGAGTGACCAGTGTCGTCACTCTCTTATCGTTCCGGTGACGGCGTACTAGGGCCGGGGTACATACACATTTACCATGGCCTTGTGATCCGAGACCTACATCACATTTTGCACAATGTATGTTACATTGGTGAATGTGCGATCGATGCCCGTACATCTCGACGCCGTGATGGCCTCAGTGGGAGTCTTAAATTCGGGATTGAACTCAGCACGCATGGCAGCGAGGGACGATGGGCTAGATGGCGCGTTCTGATTGAAGTCCCCTACCACCAAGGATTTACGCCGTAAACGCGAGGCTGAATGTTCCTTCTGATGAATCCCGCTGCTTCCTTTTGTGACTTCCCAGGCGCCTACTGCCTATCTGTGCTGGCCCATTACATATATGAACAAAGATGCCCATTCTGGGAAGGTGCGCCTATGGGCATTCGAGTCTCCGCGGTGGACTTAAAAACGAAGAACGCGGCTCTTTCAACTCACAAAGGACTTGTCGCTCTACGGTGAGGAAAGTTGTGGTTTGCCTGCAGGAAACGGTGGTGGTAAACTTATGTGCGCCTATGGGCATTCGAGTCTCCGCGGTGGACTTAAAAACGAAGAACGCGGCTCTTTCAACTCACAAAGGACTTGTCACTCTACGGTGAGGAAAGTTGTGGTTTGCCTGCAGGAAACGGTGGTGGTAAACTTATCGGCAATGAGTGCTGCTGTAAGAGCCTGAAAGGGGAGATTGCAGTCTTTGCAGCACAGCGCCGCGGCAGGCAGACGCTTCTGCAATGTGTTGGCAATTAGCTCTCTGCGGTGATGGAACAATACGGCGGGTCTGCGTATCCGGAAACATGCGTGGTTTTGATGCGGGTGAAACGTTTGCGGGCTAAGGTCATCGAGCTAGCGAACCAAGCACAAAGCAAAGTATGCGGCTGCTCCCTGTCCAACGCCTTCCCATGTGCCGACCGACCCTTCTTCCCCTCTTATTCCTGTTTCGGTGGGGCTCTGACGCTTTTCGTGCGTTGTATGCGCTCGCGTGGGGAATATGGCGTACAGTGCAGGCGTCTTTTTTTTTTCCTTTTTGAGAGGTGCCCTTACATGGGTGGCCCAATACAGCTTTGCTTTCGTCATTTTTCATGACGACTTACATATGGTCGCAATGTGCGCGCACGGCGTGTCCGCTTCTAAGAACGATGCCGCAGAGAGAGGAAATTTCAACCAACTTTCCGATTGGACAGCACTGCTTTACAGTGTTATCCACAAGCAAGTAAACTAAGGAATAACAAGTCGACAAAAAGACCGCGCTGCGGTTCATCGCCGAGCGTGCACTAAGGTCAACAGCTCCGCTACCAGCAGGCGGTGGTCGCGACATTCATTCAAGAAGAGGTTACCATACTCGTATCGTCGCTTTCGCGGCACTATATCTCAAGGACAGCAGCAGCTCTCTGTCTCCTGGAGAGGCTCATCTTCGCTGCGCCAACAAACGAGCGAGACCTCGAATGCTAAGTCCTTTTCTTGCTGATTTGTACTTACACGATGCCTTATATCCTCTGACATTACAGTGGCTTTGTAATGTGCTTAAGATTAGCTGTACGGATTATATGTGAATTCTATGATAATGTTTGAATAGTCCCTTGCTATTCCTAACATGAGTTCATACGATGCCTTATTAATTTCAGCAAGCCAGCAAATTAATTTGAAATCATTTCATTTCTTGAATACAATATGCAGTGTTGCAGACCTAGCAGCCGAAATAACTACAGTCGCCGAGACTATTGATCGATCAATCAGTGCTTGAGACAATCCATGAGCGGCCAATGGGAAAATAAAAGGAGAAGAAATCTCTTTATACCGATACCTCTTTCGCTTACAGTATTTGGCCGAACAAATCGAACAGAGACGGCTACATATCAAGCAAAAGTACAAATGAGTTCCACGAAAAAAAGGAGCGCCAGAGAACGGCGATGATAAAAAAAAGACACGCACAAAGGACAGGCATTTCAACCACGCAAAACAAACTTGCCCGCCCCGCCACGGTGGTCTAGTGGCTAAGGTACACACTAAGGAAAAAAAACACCCTTAAGGGTGTTTTCGAGTGTCTATAACTCCCACCCTAGCACCCTTAAATATGGGTTCATGGTCAATTCAAACACCCATATAAAGGGTTGTTTTGCTGACAGAAACACCCTTTTTTTCTGTAGGTGTTTAACCAAACATGCACCCTTTATGACTAATAGGTGTTTTGACATAATTGCAAAATAGGGTATTTTACCATCACAACACCCTTTTTGCAAAGCCTGCTACCCTTTCTATTAAGGGTCTAATTAAAAATATCCCACCATTAATAACTGTTCATGCACACACTAACTTCATGGATGGAAATGCATGTGTAATTATGCATCTGCATGCATGACGTTAGTACTGCAGATACTACATGAAAAATGTGCAACTCAATAAATAATTATTCTTGCATAGAGAAAAGAAAATTTGACTTAACAAGTACAAGCATCCTATAGATATATGTAAGAAGTCAAACTCTACAAAGGTTGAACAAAAGAAATTTGTTTATTTCTCTACCATATAGAAACTATCATATAAAGCTTAGTGATATTGGCTGTTCTGTGTGCCCACAGTAAATTATGCTGAAAGGTTGTAAAATATTGATCATTGAACGTTACTTTTAAAACAGCAAGTATACTGCCAACATAGCAGTCACCCCCTCGTCTGTGACAATGGTGTGGCACAGGCAATACTTGTCGACATAAAAGAATGAGTCCTCAGCTGCTTGAATCTTGCTCCCAGAAAGTGCAATGTATGCAGCATGCAGTGCCTCCAGGCTGCACAAATAGGAAGAGAACATTATTCATTACATCAGACTGACATGCAAAAAGGTTGCTTGTATCACAATACTCAAGATGTCTATAAGGGTGAAATTAAATAATATGCCTATTGACAAAAGAAGTAAATGCTTGAGAATATAAAGTGCTAATACAAAATTGGCAGAACAACAGAAGTACACGGCCAAAATTACATGATTAGCATACTTTAGCACACAAATGAAAGTGCTGATTACCACTCGACTTATATCGCATTTGTACTCCTGTCCTTTCACCTGTTTGTATGATTAATTTATGCCTTATTACAAAAGTTCTGACAATTCGGTATCTAATTAAGCCTAGTATCAGCTTGGCTAGCAATGAAGTTTCTGAGGGTTTTTTTAAGTGCGAATGCACTTTATAAGCGACCCTGAATCCGCCGTCCCATAGCAACGGCGCGAGGAGCGGAGAGGAGCGTCTGTAGCAACGGCGCAGCGACGTCACACCCCACGTGACTGCGCGCGCTCCGCCTCCTCACCGCGGTTTGCGCGGGCGCACCGCTCTCCGCGGCGTGACGTCACGGCGCGCTGTGCAGCTGGCGTCGCTGTGCAGCTGTGTGTGTGGCGCCGGCGCGTCAGTCCGTATATAAACGTCCGCCGGCTGCCGCTCGCTCTCTTCTCGCTCGGCTCCGCGGTCGGTGAAGTCTTTCGCAGTATGGATCCATCGCAGGTTGGATCCATCGCGGTAGGAGTTTCCGACCACGATCAACGGTGGCTTCATAGACTTGGCGTTCAGTAGGAGCTGTACGGTCCGCGCCGTCTTGCCGGATCCGCTCACCGTACATTTCTCGGATCACAAAGCGCTGGTACTAACCGTGAGCTACAACGATAACACCAATAGGTGCTGATCTGTAGTGACGTGTGTAGAGTGTGTGTGTGTGTGACGTGCTCGGCGATGTGTGCATTTATGCATCTACGAAATTGCGAGGTGTAAATAAATAATACTTCGTGTATAAATGTGTGTGTGTGTACAATGCATCATGACAACACTTTAAATTCTTTAATTACACTTTATCATAACTTTACTCCCCCTCATAGCATCACCCCGTGCATTCGCACTTAACCATGTTCACCCTCGGGGAAATGCATTCTTTTTTTATTTTAAATTTCATCCAATGCAACTACCAGCACAAATTAGGAGGCCACAAATTAGAAAATTGCTTACTTTTCTCTCAGACTCTCTATTTGCAGAATGTGTGAGATGGCATAATCCAAAGGAAACAGACATGACCGCCTTGTGTCACAAATCCAATGACATTGTGAATGCACATGCATTTAAAGCGGAATTACCCGTCGTGTTATTGCTTCTCGTCTTTGTACATCCACAGGCAGGGCACTGCCTGTGGACGTACAAAGACGAACTCCGTGTGACCCTGGCTATTAGCTGATATAAAGTTTCCATGGGCGAGTTGCAGTCTTTCCACCTTGCACCCCCTTGCCCTACCCTTCTAGAAGTGTACTTATACTATCTTTCAAGATAATAAATTGAAAGCGACTACCGTTTATTAATCTGCTCCAACAGCTGTGCTGCAACAGCAGATGGTGAGGTTGCCAGATAATTGGTGCATAAGAAACCAGGTAGGGATGAGCACTCCTCCCCCTGCTTTGTTGGCCATGTGCATGTTCCATGCTATAATTTTCTGCCGTGTAGCAAGTTGCGAAATTGTTTAAGGTCAGTAAATCGCATGATTAGCCTATGAAGTTCAAGTTGACTGGTAAAGGTCTCACTAGCATGACAGCACTCTGTCATGCTAGTGACAGAGGGCTGTCATGTAAAGGTCTCACTAGCATGAACAAATAGTAATTTAAAACTAGGGCAACTCATAGTTTTCAGTATCAGCATTAAACATGCATGTTTGTGGGTGTACAGACATTCCAATCCCACCAAAAAGGAAAGAACTGGTGTGATTTAAAAACTCACCAGTGGGATATGTCAGCAGATGCCTCAACTTCCTGTCTCGTCCTGTCTTCTCCTCATGAGTGTTGTTTTGCAGAAGTATGGATTCGCCCCTACTAGCTTGTCAACACATGGTAACCTTAACTTCAGTTCGGGTTTCAGCAAAAGGTATTCAAGAGCCATTGAGATCTGCAAAAAAAACAACAAACTTGGTTATTAAAGCAATTACAATCCTTCTTGGTGGCAAAACAACAAACGTAAAGGCTGTGCACATGACAATAATCTAATGCTACGCAGTCACCTTGAATGAAATATCTTTTTGAGCTAGGTTCAGAATATGTAAATGTGTTACAGCTCTGGAGTTACGAGACTTATGAGTGACTATGAAAGTTGCATATCACAAATTCCATGGGCAAAAATAACCGTAAATAAGGGATTGAACATCCACTACTGGCACACTTTATAGAATGCATACAAACAAAGCATGATTCTATGCATAAGATGGAATAATACTCAACAAGAAAAGAGCACACAACTAGAGGCACAAGCACGCTGACATAACAATCGACAAACTAGAACTGCGGAATCTGAAAAATAACAACAGTAACTGTAACCACAGACTTGTAACCACTTTACAGCCTCCACTACAGCAACTTTGGTTTTCCACAAACTCAAAAAAGTTTTCAGAATAAAGGGAGGCCGACGTCCTGACGCAAGTGGACTACATGCGTGCAATGAGACGTAGCTTACGGCTGCAATGTTCTGTATAATTTCACTTAAAACAGCAATCAGAGGGTCAACCATGCATTCCTCGCTTAGTAGGGTAAAAAAATGTTATACATGCGACAAGGAAGCAATCATCAGACTACCTGATGCTCCCATATTTTCGTTCCTTCGTTTTGAATGTATACATCAGTAAGAAATATAGAAATTATGCAAAATTCTTTGACATTGTAATGATTTTCATGAATACTACAAATATTGAGCCACATGCTTGATTGAAGGTAGCATGAAAAGCAAAAGCAAATATAAACTGATACCAAAAGTGATTAGAAAAAACCACATACTCAAGGGCAAGGACTTTCAACTCCTGCTGCCAAAATAGCATAAATGCCACGTTACAAACCTGAAAGTCACAAAAATATAAAAACAACGCAAAGTGTATAGATGCCGTAACTAAAAAAAAACAGGGACAAAACCAGTTATAGAAAACTGATCTTGAGTACCATAGCACCAGTGTACTACTAATCAAACATTCACCACCATTCTGTACAAAAATATTTGCTTTGTTTCCGACTGTCTGATGGTAAAGAGCTTGTGTGTCAGCTGTATCTGGAGTAAACTTCATAATAGTAAAATGTCTTCATGAACGACACATATTTCTGACAGTTATTGTAGCAACTGCATTGCTTCTGTGTAAAAGTGTTTACTCTTTGACAACATAGAAAACATGAAAGAGGTTGAGAAAATATCATAGACAAGTTGCTCTCAGTTTTGTTGAAAATATGGTGGACTACCTAGGCGCATGTAAGACCTAGAAACAAGGTTTATGCCTGAGCTCATTCAACGAAGAGA
This sequence comes from Hyalomma asiaticum, assembly GCA_013339685.2. NCBI lineage: Eukaryota > Metazoa > Arthropoda > Arachnida > Ixodida > Ixodidae > Hyalomma > Hyalomma asiaticum. Next base: position 69,962,827 of record CM023491.1, on the reverse strand, counting down.
GCTGAAAAAATGATGAACTGTTCGGTAAATATGCTTCCGTCTACAGCCAATATCTTCCTTATTAGATGCCAGCTGCATTGGCACGATTTCCCATTGCGACTGCTGTTCCTTCAATTCCCCACAAACCTGTGATGTCGTGTCTGTTGCCTTTCACACTTTGAGAGGAGCGAAACATGTTTCCCCGCATTTCTTCACACAAGTAAATATTTTGTTTCTTCATTCAAATATGCAAAAGCTAATTTCGCATAGTATGTCATCTGGCCATCAAAAGTTGTGTTGCATTCCATGCCTGTCACCTCCGAGACTGCAACAGGTGGTATGGTAATCTCAGGTGTAGTGATCAACAATGGAACCATGCGCCTAACGCAGCGCTTGTGCCTTTCATGGCGAAAAAAAAGGACCAAAGGCACTGAACGAGATTTCTAGACCATGTGGCTGGAATCTAGTAAAGGAAGTATTGCTATACCTCTCTCCAAATCTAATGGGCCCTAACTCGTGAAACTTCACTTCTCATTCCACACCATGCACAGATTGGAGTGGTGACATAGAATGGGCTGTTTGGCCATATGTGGAAAACACTTAGCTATTGCTTTAATAAAACTGACACCAAGTTAGCAATGTCAAGGCCTCTTACAACGTCAGGGCATCCTCGGCCTTTTTTCGAATATCCAAGATTTTGTGCAAGGTAAGCATTCTTGCATAGAGGCAATGTGGTTGTAATAAAAAGTGCCACAACAGCTGCTGACTGCAGCTTGCTGTGTCATTCAGTCACCAGAGCAAGTGGGCATATATCTGAATAGTGGATCAAGGAAACGCTCTGATTATTCTAACAAGCTGGCAATAGCCCGTTTAATTAGCCAAACTATGCACATTGTGGTTATAAAAGTCATTCTTGTTGTTGTTAGTGGGGTTTAACGTCCCAAAACCAGCTCTGATTATGAGAGACGCCGTAGTCGAGGGCTCCGGAAATTTTGACCACCCGGGGTTCCTTAACGTGCACTGACATCGCACAGCACACGGGCCACAACATTTCGCCTCCATCGAAATGCAGCCGCCGCGGCCGGGATTCGATCCCGCGACCTTCGGATCTGCAGCCGAGTGCCATAACCACTAGACCACCGTGGCGGGGCTAAAAGTCATTCTGATAATTACCAATGCTCTTGAATAATTCTGGTGCAGTATAGGTTTAGGAATGATAGGCACGCTGTATTGTGGACTGATAAGAGTGCTCAATGTGCTGTGTTCTTTGCTTTAGCCATGTGCAATGAACTATACATTTCTGTAGCACTCTCTTTTCTTTCATCTTGTGCAGCCTGTTCACTCTGCGCACTGCCCAATGATGCCCCCAAGTAGCTAGCGTACTGCTTTTTTCTTTTTACAATACAGTACTTTTTCATGTCTATAAGTAATCTGTTTGTAGAAATTAGGCTTACTTATGTAAGCGTCGTTATGCATAGTTTTGTGACATAAAGGCAACTCATTCCTTCTTTGCGAAAACTTTGGTACACCATTACACAACTGCTCCTATAAAGAACAGGGAAAAAAATCTCCAAAGTTAGGGAAAAATATTTATTTACAAAAGTGTGTTCAAAACGTTAGATAAACCGGACACAATTTTTTTTTCTTATTTTACATACAAAAATTTCGAATTTTGCTCATAATTATTGTAGGAATATCTGTTCCCAGACTAAGCCAATATTAGGTAGATATACCTTACCTCTCTCTGACCTTGGCCGACAACTGTAGTTGTCTGTATTAAAGCCCCTCTACTTCGTACAAGTACCGCCATCTACTATCCCCACCGCCACCTCCTCTCCGCTCGCGACTGCGGCGCCCCCTGGAAAGCGCCACGAGCTTTCGGTTAGCTTTCGAGCTGGACGCGCGCCGCCGCTGCCGCCGTCCAGCCGTGGCCGTGCCTCGCGTACGGTTTGATATAATGATTCACTCTACTGCGTTGATTTTCTAAGCAGGAGTGGGTGTGCTCACCATCCGGTTTACCTAATGAAATATCGCCTCAGAAGATCTGCTGCAAACCATGCGCAATTTGTAGCGAAAGCGAACGTCGTTTAAGCTTTCTTTCGGAGCGTATAGTGTTTCCTTGTGTATCTGGCGCGGATAACCATAACTATGTTTACTTGAAAAAGGTTGAAATGAAGTCGACAAGAGTTGCGATGCGGGCTTGTTGGTGGTTCATATTAAACGTATTTGATGTAGCGCAAAAAACAAGACACGGACACAAGAAGGCACATATGGACACCACACAGCCTTCTTGTGTCCGTGTCTTGTTTTTTGAGCTACCTCAAATACGTTGAAATGAAATTCTGTAAACACAGCATGCTATTTATTGCATCAGCAAGAAATATTTAAACCGCAGCTGTGGTGTCAAGCCACGTTTGGGAAGGGATAGTTCCCGTGCGTATAAACTATCTCGGTCGTCTGTAACTGCAGCAACGCCAACAATGCCCTTGGAGGCACACAGTCAAAACTTCATGAAGTTTCGCACGTCCTGCCATCCCCTGCCTGCCCGATGACTTGTGCACGCAGTACGCCGTTCTGGGATGTTTGGCCTGTGCGGCGCAGTTTGAACACGTTGTCGTGAGGTTTTGCATGCCTGCGTGGGTGTTGCCGATGTAGGTGACCAATATCGCCCTTACGCACGGAAACTTTTTCTAATTGCTAGAAGACCGCGCTGGTGCGTTGTGAATGTAGAAGTAGACGAACGCATTCACGTCACTATACTACTACCGAAATTACCGCTCGCTGTTGGAGAGGGTGTCGCCCATTTCAAGCGATGTATGCTCTGAACACACTCCACAGCGTGACCTCGATGCGATGAAAAATTTCGGCACTTCAGTCATATGTATTGCCATACAGCTTTTTTTTAACTGCGAACGGCTCATTCCAAAATAAGCACGCGCGGCATGCAGGCTGTTGAAGAAACGGGCTGCGTTTGCGAACAGCCGCGATCATCTTTAAAACCGAAGTGGTAACCCCTTTTCAGGGAAATGCTCTTACATGAAAAACCGGTATGCAGGAAAAGGCACAGCAACCCGGCATCGCGACAAAACTAGCCAGACGTACACGTGCACTCCGCACGTCGTGCACTTGCGACCGGTGAACACACAGCGCAGTGGCACTTTGGCGCATCCAACATGGCGCCGAGCGGCGAGAAAACAAAATACCAAGAAAAAAAGTGAGCGCGCTACCACGTGACCGCAGCCGCCCTATCGGAGGCGAGGAGAGGAGGAAGCGGCGTTGTTCAAGAGATGGCGGTACTTTTCCGTAGGTAGAGGGGCTTTAGTCTGTATCTGTCAGAGTTCCTATTTTTCAGCAAAGATTCAACACAAGGCTAGGCTTGTCATATGTTGAAATCGTTCTTCCACTGCATTCATCTTGTCATTCTTAACCTGAAAGTTGGAATAGCCAAGAAATCATAAGAATGAAAGAAAATGGAATGCATATAGAAATGGTTAAGCAGTCAATGATTCTAGAGTAAAACAGAAAATACACATCCTGGCTGGTGAAGATAGTTTGTAGTAACTGAATGGATACAAAATGAGAACATTTGTGCATAAATGCTCCAAAACAGATGCAAGTGCCATAACTGAGCATGCCAGATAATGTCTGTCCGCAAGAAACACTTTACCCATTGTAACAGTCAGCAAGATTAGCATAAACAGTGTATGTAGGATCTTGCTCAACTATAGCATTTATCATTTCGGAGAAGCATGAAAAGTGCCTAGAATGCAGCGAGCAAGAATTACGAAAATACTTACAGAATTGCACGAAGAAGCAGGTCAACAATAAATATTTTCAATGACCGATACCTTGCAGCAGTTCTAAAAAGTGGGGTAAATGTCCGCAGCAGCTGTATGCATTGCTTTACAATGTGCAAAATGGCACAGGTAATGGTAGTATCAATGTTGCTACCTACCTAAGGGACGGGTACATATGAAACAAAAATTTAAAAAGATGAATGACACGAAATTAAATAAGTGAGGACAACCTAATTTATTTACTGCAAATGTTGCCGCAAAATAGCAAATTCTTTGAGTGAACACCGCTAATAGCAGTGTTCAAGGATCTATAATTCTTGTCGGAAATTACAAATGGATGTGACAAGTAATGCAACTAACGACTTTTTGCAACATAGAAACAAAAATAAGGGATTAGAGAAATAATAGAGGTAATAAACCACCTTTATACTTTTTGGCTACATGTACGGGCTGTGTATGCATGCAATTCTGTGTGTAACGTGTCCCCTGAACACAAAATTGTATCAGGCATTAATTCACCTCCTATGACACCACTGTACTTAATGAATTCGCTGCCTAGTATGCCTCTCATGACCAATTCCAGCACAAGAAAAAATCATGGAGCATTATGTACAAAGAAATCGCATGCAATATGTGCAAGCATAGCTAAAGACGAAATTGGCGCATGGTGAGGTTTTTGTCATCTGTTGGAAGGAGAAATACAATATCTAAGCCAGTTCCACTGCAGTGAAAGCTGTCCAAAGTCCAAAGGAAGAGAAAGATGCATTATGAAAATGAGGTACATATTAGCGCATCCAACGGCAAAATCGGAGGTGATAGATGGAAATCATTTTTGCCTTGAATTTCACGCAAGAAAAGGCATCTGAAATGATTGTAAGTGATTATACGGCTAAAAATTTCGGTAAACTACGATTGCAAACTGTCAGCACTGGGCAAATAATGAAATAGAAACGCTGCAGCTTCGTTGAATATCTATAATTTCCCCTCAAAGCTTCCAAAAGTGCTGTGCCAACAAGCCCACTTATGCACAATATTAGGTTCCGTAAATGCTGCATTGGCGCAATACGATTAAATTGCGGTAGCAGCCGTACCAAAGCAGTCCCAATTCGGTATCGAGAGTGCATTTAGCGCTTTGCTTATGAAAATAACCACTAGTAGCAACGAGAGCATTACTCGAACAGATCCTGCGATGTGTAGACGGTCAGCGCGCTAAGTAGCAGTTAACAAGTTCCGAGGCCGACGCATTAAATTTACGAGGGCGCGTGAGCAAGCACTAATATACCAGACAGCCTTCACTAAAGCAAAACATTTCGCCGCCTGCAGATGAGGGCACAGCCGAAACGCCGTCCAAATCCCGCCCAATAAGAGCCGCACAAGCGCAACACACATTCACTTCAAAATCTCTGGTAAGAATGCTCCCAGAACATAGCACTCATCATAATTGCACGATACATACGGACATACCCGCTACGGTAGCAAAAGTTTACTTAACGTACTCTAAGAGATACAAAACTGCTGCTCTTACCTGCTGTCCTTATCGCGCATTTCGGTTGTCCGAACACGAAGCAGAAACGTCCGTTACAGAAAATTCAAAGCACCGTCGCCGCAAATACCCGTTCAGAGGGTGCTTCGAGATCTAAACCAGATCTTCGTAGTAAGCAGCGCTAGCAAGACGCAAGGGACCAGCGGATGGTGCAAACAACACTTGAAATGAAGGAAAAATGCAACCAAAGTGCCCAAACAACAACGTACTACACACAACGGGCACGGGCATTCAAGTTAAGGCCGGCGTTGCTCTGACCGGGTGCCGGGAGCAAAAGCGTTCGGTTCACCCATATAGCCGCGTAATAACGGCTTGACTTGGCTTGAAGTGGATACATAGCTAGGTGGCGATAGAGTCGCTGGAACTTTTTTAAACTGACTGAACGCGGGAATATTTGTCTAGGTTTGTCCCGTGTGAGCTTTCTGCTTTATCGAGAGTTGCCGAGACGCCTCGTCCGTGGTCGCTGCCGTAGTCCGTAGTCGTTGCCGCCCTTGTTCCGAAGTCGCCGTGTACGGTGGGCGCTTATATGAGCGGAAGGAACTCCTGCGGGGCTTGGCAGGTATCGTCAATCTGCCAAAGCGTGGGTCGCAGTAGTAACGAACTGTGCGATCACGAATTAAAGCTGTGTGTTGTATGTATAATTTTTGAATGTCTGGTATTGTGGCGTGGATGTGTGGTAAGTTTATGCTTTGCATGAGGATCGATCGTTAATAGGACCGTCATCTGGGCGAATTATTTGCACCAACACGCTTGTTGACCCGACGCTATAATTGCCTGAGTATTGAGCTTATGCTGCCACCAAAGATGACGATCAGTGTTTGTAAGTGGTCTGTTTAGGTATGCGTGTACAAATAAAGAAAGAAAATAAACCTGAAGCTTATTGCTACGAGCACTGTAACTGTCTAGCATAAACTGTCAGACACCTAGATGCCGTTCTAAAGTAAACTTCGCGACAATACACTCTTGACATTCGGCGAAGCGCACGCGCGTTTGTGTGTGCGTGTAAGGGAAATGAAGCTTTGTTATTAAATCTAGTGCGTGTTTCTTAATTATACATGGGCCATCTGCTGTCACAATGCGAACACCTGATTTGACTGTTCTTTCCAGACGAAACCTCATTGCAAGTGCCTGTAACATATGCAAGGTCAATCTTTCGCATAGTTGCACCTAGCAGATCTTTGAAAAACACTATCGCAGTGAAATGCTTTGCTGTGGACGAGAACCTCCTGGTATTTGCTGTTGCCAACTACCTAATCATTTCCCCAGTGTGTTCATTTTATTTATTTATTTATTTATTTTCGTTCGTTTATTTATTTATTTATTTATTTATTTATTTATTTATTTATTTATTTATTTATTTATATTGTCAACCCTTACAGGCAATTACAGGAGTGAATTCAAGGCATGAAATCAGAAAGGTGGAATAACGAACCATAAAGCTGAAACACATAGCAAATTGTAGCATATGCCAAAACATAAAACTCACATAGCATAATTTACAGAGCATGTCACTGCATCACAGTATCAGCACAGAATATCAGAGTGCACAATGGAATTAATCGCTTCTAAAAGTGCAGGGAGCGGTTTAATTTTCACAACTGAGTCTTGCAAGGAATTCCACTGTATAATCACCCCAGTAAATAAGCTACACCTGAAGCACTCATTATGCACTCCTTAAGGCGGTGTGTACATTCTGTGCCCATGCCTTGATGTTTCTTGTGTGTTCATTACAAAGGATTTGTCGTAGCTTACTTTTACATGGTTATGAATAATTAAGAAAATAAATTTGAGCCTCAGTTTGCTCTTATAAAAATGGGAGTTCTTATAATGGTGGTATTGTTGTTGTTATGTGGGGTTTAACGTCCCAAAACCAGCTCTGATTATGAGAGATGCGGTAGTGGAGGACTCCGGAAATTTTGACCACCTGGGGTTCTTTAACGTGCGCTGACATCGCACAGCACACGGGCCTTAACATTTCGCCTCCATCGAAATGCAGCCGCCACAGCCGGGATTCGATCCCGCGACCCTCGGATCAGCAGCCGAGTACCATAGCCACTAGACCACCGTGGCGGGGCATAATGGTGGTATTTATTAAATATGAATCTGGAAGTAATATGCTGGGCTTTCTCAAGTTTCGAGCAGTTATAGTTTGGGTATAGGGATCCCATACTACTTTAGCATATTCAACTATGGTTAAAGCGTAGCTATGTTTTGTAAGCTAAGGTTTTAATTTCGGGAGAGGCACAGTGCAAGTCTCCTACCCCACAATACCTTGTAAGCTTTGAAACAGAGCTCCTCTACAAGAAGATTTCAACACGAGTCGGGTGTAAATATGATGCCTAGGTATTTATATTGTTTAACTCGAACAAGTTCGTGACCATTGATACTGTAAGAATAAATAAGAATATTCTTCGGTCCAGAAATGGACATGAAGAACATCTTAGATGAATTCAGCTGCATTTGCCATTGGTTGCACCAGTTTTTAATTCTCTGTAAATTAAGATTAAGGCCACGGCCTGATCACTTGGTGATTATATCGTCGGCAAACATTATTGTTTGGGTTATTGATAATTTTGTGGCAGATCATTTATAAACACCAAGAACAAGAGGCGCCCAAACACACCACCCCAGGGCACCCCAGATAACACAGCAGATAAACCAGACTGCTGATATCCCAGCTGGACATATTGTGCTCTGTGCGAAAGATAATAGTTTAATCATCACGTAAGGGCAGAATTTTTAAAGGTAGAATTAATTTTAAGTAAGAGCTTTTTATGGGGCACCTTATGAAAAGCCTTTGTGAAATCTAAGGATATTAATCTGTTTGACTGCAGGTGTTGATTGTGCTAGAACAGTCGGGTTCATTAAACTGGGTAATAGTGAGTAACCCTTTCCGGAAGCCATGTTGGTAGGTACAAATCAGTTTATGTTCATCAAGATAGGTTAGCAAGTGTTTTGATACTAATAATTTAGAACAGGTGCTTGTATGTGATATTGGTTGGTAATTGCTAATGTCAGATGTGGGAGCGTATTTATGTATGGGCACAATTTTTGCATCTTTCCAACCAGTGGAAAAGGAGCCATTAGTAATGGATGATTGAAAAATAAGTGTTAAGAACTTAGATGCCCAATCTGCATATCCATAAAGGAATTCATTGGGGATACGGTCAGGGCCAGGACTTCTTTTAGTATGAACGTTAATTATTAACTTTGCATTGTTAATTGTTGGCTGGGCAACTGCTTGAGGAAATCATTGTAACATTACGTTATGGAATCGTGGATGTTCGCAATTAACAGATACACAATCTACAGTGTAGGATATGGCATTGTAGCCTTACCTGGCCAGTCTGTATCTCTGACGTTAAGGCTTAACTTGGTATGTATATGAGTTCTGGCAAGTACCTGAAATTTTTACCTGTATCAAAGGTGGCCTTTCTTTTTTTCATTTGATAAAGCAACAACCATCATAGCTGGAGTCCTACCAACTTGCTCGCTTATGCCAGGGTCGGTAAGCTTCAGTGCAATTCACAAGATACATTGCTTCAATGCCTATTGGTCCTTGTTTATTTGAACACTACATGTAGTAGAGGTTTGCCTTTGCTAATCGACATCTTGGTTACTGCAAGAAAGCACGACCACCAATTTCGTTTAAGTAATACTGTAAACCAATCACTGGGATGAACCACATAGGTTAACTTGAGTTGAAAATGTTTAGCTCAAGGACACTTAAGTGTTTGAAATTACCTCAATGGCTTTTTCGTGCAATGTTTAAATTTTTACTTGCATTTAATGGTGCTGCCGTGAGTTCCAAACAAAATCAGTGATGTTTACGACACAAATATAAATGTAGGAAAGGACCGCTGAGAAGTTTCAAGCTTATGCACTTCCTGAAAACATTTCAACATGCAATCAGCTGACCCTGCACGGTGTTCAGCCCACACATAGGCGTGTACAGGGTTTGCCATTGAGGGAAGGCTAGCTGCAGCATATGTACCCTCCTCTTCCTCCAAAATTCCTCCCACAGAGGCCACTTTGGTCAAAACACTGTGCAATGTAAGGTATGGGGCGGATTTGGCTCCTCCATTAAAATATAACAAACTGCCACCCTGTACTTGACATACCATTTAGATAGCGTGTGCGAATATTCAAAATTTCGAATAATTTTCGAATAGCGTTTCCTATGCGATTTGATTCGCATTAAATTTTACTATTCGAAGTTGGTAATTAAGGGGAAAAAATACGCTATGTCGCGTGTCAAGTGGCCCATTCCCTCATGTAGTCCGCTTCGCCGCATAACACTCGTGTACTGCGGCGAAGCTAACATCCGTGTACTGCGGCGAAGTTAACACTCGCATACTGCGGCAAAGTCAGCTCAACTTTCTGTTGCACAATTCTCCATTGGGCTCTTCCTCAGGACTTTGGAATGACACTGTGGCAGTACACTAGTCATGCAATAGATATTTTTGCCCATGTTTAGCAGAACATTGCTTCTTAATTTGACATGGTATAAATAAAGAAATACAGTCCAACCGACTTATAAAAATATTGAAGTGCCATGAAAATCACATTGTTATAACCGATAATTGTTATAACAGGGTTGCATGAAAAAAGCTAAATGAGGGGACCTCAGAGCTGGTTGCATATGTGTGAGTGGGGGAATCATGGCTAAAAGCCCCTTCCCATACTCAGTATGGTTCACAACATGACAGTCAGCGTAACAATGCCCAAAGATGTCCCTGAACCAACTTTAAGCTGCACACAAAGGACCCCGCACCCTACCCATCCCTCCCTGCAGCAGTGTTATTTTAATCCCCACCTCTTATTTCAGTTGCCGGAGAAAATAGCACTGAGACTTTTCTGGGAAAGATGGTTGAAGTTCCTCAAAACAAGCTTTAGATCCACTGTCCTTTGTTACAACCATATTTTTCAGGGTGAGCCTCATGTTTGGGAACTGGTTTCCATTGTATGAAATAGGGCAGCCTTTTGTAGAGGGGAATAGCAAGTGTGCAGTGGCCAAAGTTCGTTTTCTTTTCAAAGATTTCACATTCAATTACCTCTTGGCGCCAATACACAGTACACCCAGCAGCCAGACTTCATTGTTATAATCAACAATAAGGCATGGGAACATTGTTAAAAGAGGGTTGGTTCACCATAGAAAACATACAAAAGTTGTTGTGCAGCAGCTAACCATTGTTATAACAGATATATTGTTATAACCGGTATTGTTATAAGTGGGTTCAACTGTATTCGAAAATTATTCGAAAAATATTCTATTCGATTCGCACTTGAATATAACCATTCGAATTAGCTTCCCACTCAAAATTTTGCTGCTCGCACAGTTCTACATTTAGGCTACTTGAGCCAGTGCACATGCCTGTGAGCTCATGGTACTATTTGACAGCCTACATTTGCAGATTCTACCCTACTATTCAGTACAGCATGCAGGAAAGAGTTCCCCGTAGACTGAGACAACCTAACACAATTAGTTTAGCCCCATGCAGTGACGACACCATTTGAGGTATTAAGCTCGATAAATAGACAGCGTAATAATGTTGCAACAGGTGCTGACGACTTAAGCGCTGTGCCTCTTAAGCGTGTTGTGGATGTCATCTTGGAGCCCACGGCTCACATCATTAATTGCATGCTTGTGTCTGGTGTTTTCCCTTCCGATATGGAGCTTGTGCATGTATGCCTTATGCACAAAGGTGGTGCCTTGAATGACATTTCGAACTACAGACGAATCTCTGTATTACGAGTGATATTTAAGGTGTTTGAATCTGCTATAAATTGTAGACTAAGGAACTTTCTTAAAAATATCAAATAATAAATAGTGCTCAGTATGGATTCCAGAAAGGCAAGTCCACTGAATTAGCCCTATTAGCCGTAAAGAAGAGATACTAAACAATATTGAAAGAAGGCTATATACAGTTGGATCGTTTCTTGATAAAACATGACATTCTAGAAGATAAATTATTGACTACGGAATACGCGGTGCTGCTCTTCAACTCATTAAAATTACCTATTCGCTAGAAGGCAATATGTTAAAGTCAGATAATGTCAACTGAAACAGAACTGAAACAAGGTGCTCCACAAGATTCGACCTTAGGACCATTATTATTTATACTTTACATATCCCTAACGCAGAAAAACTAGTTATGTAGGCAGATGACACGAATGTCTTCTTAGTGCTGAATAAATCAACATTCTTCAAAGCACCGTAACCAATTATTTAAGGCATCTAGAAATATGGCTACATGAAAACAAACTTGCATTAAAAGCAAGTAAAACAAAACACGTTATTTTTAGTCCTAGAAACAAACTATGTATCAACCTGACTTTCTCCTTTCAGGGCACAGCGTTAGAGCACGTTCGCAAGCAAAAATTCCAGGGCGTTTGGTTTCGGCAGGGCATGTCCTGGAACGCCCATGTGTCAAAGCTTGCCTCTGAATTAGGCAGAACTGTAGGCTGCCTGTATAATTTACCAAATCTGGTACCACTACGGCTTAAAAAGGCTATATATTACGCCCGCTTCTTCTCTTGCTTGTATTATTATGCGCTAGTATGGGCAAAAACGTCTGCGCAATACCTAAACACACTCAAGGTATACCAGAAAAAGGTTATTAGAATAAATGAAACTTTTTTGGCCACCCTAGCGAACTATGTACTAATCAGCGGTTTATAAATCACAATATTACTATAGAGCAACTCTTCGTTATATTTATAGGATGCAACTTTATAGAGAGAAAAAAAATAAGCCTTATCAGCATTGAACTGATAGCTCTCCCTGATACACTCTCCGCAATCAACCTATACCAATTCCTTTTTCTCAGATAAGGTACCGTCAATGTCTTCTTCAATGCCAGATACCAAAAATACTGAACAAATTTTTCACTTGTATTAACTGCCAGCGACCTGAAGGCAAATTCAAGAAACGTGTGAACTCTGCTTTTAACCATGCAGAAACCGCTCTAGTACCTACCATCATCTTTCCTTTGTTACATTGATGTATATAATTTGATGTATACCTGTGTATAATTTTCCTTTTTTTTACTTTGACAAGCGTTACAAGGATTGTGGGACACGTCTGTTATAAGCATTTATTCTGTACACAAAAAGGGTTGTATTACGTGAATTCTATATCGTCGTGTTTAATTCTGAGCACGCTTGTACAGTGTTTCATGTGATTAATTTTTCAAAATGGCTGCTGCTGTAAATGGGTCCTTGGGCAGTCTCAAGATGTCTGTGACATATTTGCACCTAGGGACCTCCGACGCCTAAGGACCTCCGACCTCCGACTTGACTGACTTGAACACTTTCTATTACAACGTTCTTATGTAATTTGTTTTATCTAGCTAAACCTCTTTGTAACACTAAGGTTTTCTGTTACACCAATGTTCAACAATCTTCCACTAGTGTGTATCATTATTTCTATCGTTAACTGCTGACGATAATTTACCGATGTTTGTGTAAGTTTGTGTAGCCCTTTCGGAATCCATTGCAGAGGCAAAAAGGTTTTTTTCAGCAATAATTTCCCTAATTTCATTCGGGAAGATCCACAGAAGATCTGGAACATTATTAAGGAGTGAAATAAATTGATAACAAACATTATGCATGATGGTATTGCAATAACCAGATCCCAAGAGCATTGCTATAACCTTTTATATGCCCACTTCCACAGTGTATTTCACTCAGCCTTCTTTTCAAACTCCCCCATCCTGCTCTTCGGATATTACTATGTCCCAACAAGGCGTGCTTAACATGCTGCTACGATTGGAAAAAAAAATCGTCCGTTTGTCCTGATAGCATTCCCAACTCCTTCCTATGGCGTTATGCTGAACCACTAAGAAAATTTCGTGTTGTAATCTTTCAGGCCTCTTTAGAATCCGCAGTACTTCCACCCGATTGGAAAACTGCACGTGCTGTGCCGATTTTGAAAAAAGGTGACCCATCTTCAGTCTCAAATTGCCGTCCCATTTCCATTTTATCATCATCTTGCAAAATGATAGAGCATTGCTGACTACATTAATGGCTTCTTGAAAGAGCACAACATTCTAACTTCCTTTCAGCATGGCTTCAGGAAGGTCAATCGACAGTCACCCAATTAAGTACGGTCATCCACTCGTTTCCTTCTGTCCTTGACAGAGGTGGCCAAATAGACGTTATATTTCTAGATTTTCAAAAGGCTTTTGATGTAGCTCCTCATGACAAATTAATCTGCAAATTACTGTTTCTTGGTTTTCCTGGCTTCATCCTGTCTTGGATATGTGCTTATGTGCATCGACAACAGTGTGTTGTGATTGATGGAAAGTAATCCGATTCATTTTCAGTGACCTCTAGCATCCCACGAGAAAGTGTGCTTGGCTGCCTATTAGTATTTCTTATTTATTGCATAGTTGCGGTCATACATGTTCCTGTTAATATACGTCTGTTCGTGGACGACTGCGTTATTTTCAACGAGGTCAATACAGGTAATGATCAGTTGTTGCTTAGTTCAGCCTTAAACATTTAAGTCGAGCAGTAAATAGGGCATGGAACTAAATTCTTTTAAGTCTGTGCTCCTTCATATAACTAACAAAACTGTATAGCTGACGTTTCCGTACTCTATTGGCCATGACCCCTTGACTGAAGTTAACGAGTACAAGTATCTTGGAGTTAGTTACAAACAACCTTAATTGGAATACCAACATTTCCACCACCACCTCATCAGTGTTTAGAAAGTTGTGCTTACTTCGCCATAAGCTTAAACATACGTCCCATGATGAAAAAGGTTTGGTCTATACCACTTTTATCAGACCCAACTTAGAATACGCCTCCATTATTTGGGACCCCTTCACCAAATACAGCATTTATGCTCTTGAAAGAACACAGAGAAGAGCCATGCGATTCATTTTTTCTAAGTATAGCCGAGATGACTCTATAACTGAACTCTTACACTCTAACGGATTTCAAACCCTTCAGTTAAGGCAAAAAAAAATATCCTGACTGATGTTCCTTCACTCCTTGTTAAATCGTAAATTCTATATAGACCCCAGGCCTTACATAACCCTTTCTGAGACCAGGAAAACCCGTCATTCCCCCTTCCTCACACTTTCCCCTCATATATCCAGAACTAGCCTTTTCAAATTTTCTTTTTTCCGCAAACTGTAGAGCTCTGACCTCACCGCTCAGCTATGGGCCGTCCAGAGGGTCCACGACGCGGCGGTCAGGCACGGCCTGCCCGTCCCGACGTGGAAGCGGCCCGCGGCGGCTCCTCCCCTGTAAGGGGCTCCTCAGTCGCTCCTCAGGACCACAACAAAGTTCGATGTCTGTCCGCAAACTGTAGAGGAATGGAATATGATGCGTTTTCATCACCTCCACTCACATGAATCCATTCAGAATTACATTCTCTTTATTTCTTAGGCATTTTCATTGAAGAGTTGTCTGTTTGCCTGCCTTGGTTTAAGATTTTTCAGTTGTGCTTTCTACGTGTTTTCTTATATTATACCTTGCCTCTCCTGCTTGAGCCACATGACCTGCAGTAGTATGAAATAAATAAAATAAAAAGTAGTTTCTAAATCTAACGTTAGATATAAAATTGGGATATGTTGTTCCTTGTCCCATAAGAAGAGACACCACCAGTCCTCTAGCTAATCCCCAGACACGATAACATACAGAAACCTGCAGCCTGAGCTGAGTGACCACGCCCTCCTTTGTGTGTGCATATCATTGCCGACAACAAAAAACAAAGAGCAGCGACGAAAAAACCTCTCATTCCCTTTAGAAAAGCCAACCCTTATTTACATAGAACTTCGGCACTGCATAACTAATTTAGAACACTGTAGTATACTACTAGAAGTCATTGCTAACTGGAAGTTGTAGAAGAGTGCATTGATCAACTTACATAACATGTCTTTTTCTACTGACCTCGTAATATAAGACTCCAACAATCATCAGTTCAACAATCAACACTTCTGAACAGAAAAATAAGCTCTACATGAAGGACAGTTTAAGAATGCAAGTGCTAGGAAAATGATAACTGTATGTTGAAATGTGCATTACACATGTGACAAGTGCCAAGGATAAATTCTTAAATGTGATCTCTCAATTCAATGAAATCCTATTAAACCTTAGTGAACCCTTTCTTGTGAGTACTGGCACACTCCCATCATGGTCAAAGGCAGTGCTGCTCAACAAAATGAAGCCTATAACTTTGTGTAACTGCTTTCATCAGATTCCTCCTGATGGTTTTAGCTACAACTGGTTCTACTACTAATCTCACACTGCCTAGATCTCAAGTGGCCCAGATGAGATAGCTAAATAAATAGACCTGCATTTGACCTGGTGGCTGTGACCAGTTTTGTAGCAAATAAAAACATTATTTTTGTTGAGTCACGTACCCTATCTGTTATTCATACAGTCACTCAATGCACATATGTTTGCCCTGGAGAAGGCCAAAATCATACCAATTCACTGCTTTGACAATCATTGAAATGTAACAAAGTAGCACTTGATACCTCTGACACACATATTATCAGCAGTTTCATTTGAAATATGTGCTGGCAAAAAAAGTTATTTCAACCTAATAAGTAACCTTGAAATAAATAATTTTTTCTAGCAGCACATATTTCAAATGAGACTATTGTGCCACGGTCTGCTTGTGTGATTCACGCACATCATCTTGCAAACAGTGATATGGCACAAATAAACATGGCTTTCTTAAGTATTCAACATAGTACCACATAATCATCTTGTGGCACTTTGTAATCTTGCTTACTCTGCTTTAAATCATTTTGCTAGATAATTTTAAATGTAGCATTGTAGTTTATGTCTCATTTCATTTTAAAATACTGAGGCTGTGAATACAAGATAAGGGCACCGAAAAGAATGAAAAACAAGCTGCTGGTTTCTAACAACAGTTACGTTGAAAAACAAGGGCCTACTTGCACCAGGGAAAGCGTATGGGATGGTTCTTTGAAATAAAGATTGTTTTTGGAACTTGTGCCATTATCACCTGTTCGTGTGCTTTTATCTGTCCTTGTATTTCTTGTAGAAACCCTAACATAATTCTTAAAAAGTCTAGCATGCCAAGGTCACCAATTAGCAGCCACAATTCCCCTGTTCTCTAATGTTACATCTAAAGTCCTCCAAGCTATAGGTCTAGCACCACTGTTGTTTTTTTTCTTACTGCATCAATGGCCTGCATACTAATACAAAGACAAGATTTAGACCAATCAGTATGATCGAAAATTGGGCAATTCGATTGCAGTTCAGTGTCATCAGCAGTGCAAATGATGAAGACAAAGAAGGAACACACAGGATGAACGCTACACATAAATGATATTTTAATCCAAAAAATATTTTCTTAAATTTAACAAAAACAACAGAAACCCAGACACCACACCTGACGACATACAATTAGTACTGATAAAGAAAAGAATGCTGCGCAAAAAACACTGATGGAAGAGAACAATATACATGGAAAACTAGGGCGACATACAGAAGTTTATTTCATGCCTTTGCTATTATGGGCAACTCTTACTGAAACAGCTTGCTTAGAAACCTCAGACACATGACTGAGCTTTTAGCCTGCTCCACAATAAGAGATTCCAGATACCAGACATGCACTCACTCTGGACTTCTGCTATGTGTATGGAATACCTTTCAAGCGTACCTTATTAACATGCTAGAAGCAGTAAAAATTGCAGCACATTGCTTCTAAATATGTCTGAACTCTAGCATAACACCACTCGAGTGCATCCATGGCATACTACCTCTTCCTTTCCATAACATTATCACTCAACTATGCTTCATACAACTCTTCTAATATATACCATATGAGTTAAAATAGGTACCGATTATTTAAAAAAACATCTAGGCTGTCTTCTTCCTTAATGTGGCTGAATGTTTGCATTTGTTCCACAGAGATTAAGATGAAGTCCAAGCAACGTTAGGATAACTAAAACCACTGCATAGGAAACTTTGAGTGATTGGCAATTTATATTATTTGTTGTAATACACAGCGTTGAATAGTGGGGCAGTACACAGTCATGCTATAGTGTCCATTTATGAACACCTGAAGGAAGTTACCAATTCTATATTCCAAATGCAGCAATCTTACAGAACAGCCGCTTTGATAGCAAAGCCCTGCATACAGACTGCCTTTTTTTTTTTCAGAAACAGCTGCCCCTGGAATGGCTCTTTGTACATTAGATTACATATAGAGGCTGCATATTCAAGCTTACTTATATCAGCTTTATACAGAAGCAATATGAGAGGAGAAGGAACAAAAGAGAATTATGATAAATACAACCTAGCATTCACTTGGGATCCCTAACAATAATGACGGTGTGTAATGCTTGGTTAAAATCAGAGGCAATGCAAGCATCCAGATAACTGTAATAATGTCACTATTCTCATGAAATTGTCAGCAAGGTGGATGTTAGATGAAGTGCAATTTAAAAGATCATTGCTGTACATGATATACTCAAAATGGGGGCAGTCAGTAGTCAAGAAATAGTCAGAAAATGGGGGCAATCAATAGTCAAGGCTCTTATGATCATGAGCTGGTTACCACAGTGCACGTGCCAGAGAAACAGCTAGAAATTGTGCATTCTTCTTTCAGCAATTTGTGCAATAGGGAGAACCAGTTATGTAGTTTGGGGCTGATTTAGCACTGCCTGATTTCATGGTTCAAAAAACATCCTCAGTAATCCTTCAATTGCTCATTTTGAGCTCAACAAATGAAAAATGTCTATGTCTCCATCTCATGAAACGCCAAAAAATGTCCTTGTTTCCAGTCTTTGTGAATAGATGTTTGGTTAGTGTCATTTCTCCTACAGACATGCGTTATGCCACCTGACAACTCGACCAGTGCTGTTTCAAACACGTGACTAAGTAGGTCGCTCCTCTTGTACTGAGCCCAGTAAGGCAGCCCTTACCTACGCATATCATTGTGTCGAAAACGACTGACACGCTTGCCAAACCATGCTTCTACGACAGAGTTTTACATCAATAGCATTTCCTGCACTGCATGGTTACAGGGTGCCGCTACGTGTCCTAGTGGGTTGCAGATTTTTCTCCAGTGGCTATGGCTATGGTGGTTTGCCAGTCACCACAATGGAAGTGCATGAATATGTTCACACAGAAAAAGAAGAGAAAACGCTCAATGTCGTGACACCCGCTGACGTGGCTTCTTGCGCCTTATTCATCCCACACTCCCATCGAGGCGAAAGAAGAGGGACGGTGCTTGGGTGGCGACATAACCCTGTTCATACTTGGCTGACTAAAAAAAATTCACGCATACCCACGGAATGAATGATGATGAGTGGGCGAAGCTCCGAAGGTTCATCGGTAAAAACCGTGAATCTTCTGTGAATCTTGCCCAGTACATCATGAAAGACGTGACAAACACTGTGTGTCGCCATCTAGCGCTCTCCTATCACACTAGAGCACGCAGCGAGCGCCTCCGCGCCATCTATTGATCAATTCACGTACTAGCTAAGCAGCACCGCAGCGCTCGGACGGACGGACAGACAGACAGACAGACTCCCATGCTACGCGTTCTCATGCATCTGAATGAAGTGAGCACTGCGGCGCCATCACGCCATCTAGTGAGCACTTCATAAAACTACAGGTGGCTACTATGTACGGAGGAGGGAACGACTCACACCCTAAGGAGCTTCGCACCTAAAACTCTCGGGCCTATGCAAAGGAAGCAGCACAGTGGCAATGTACGCTAGATTTTGCCGCATGCTCTCATTCTTCTCTTTCAGTCATTTCTTCCTGCTTCTCCTCTCCCTCATCTTCTTCATTTTTTTCTTCATTGTCATCATCTGACTTTTCTTCATTATCTTACTGGTCGAGTTCTTATTCTTCTCTGTCGTTGTTCTCTCTTAATTATTCTTCTTCCTTCCTCTTTTCCGTCGTTGTCACCTACTGCACCTTCTGCTTCTTCGTTGCCATCTCCATTTTTCTTGCCTCCTCTTCCTTTTTCCTCATATTTGTCTATGAAACTATGCAGCCAGTGACTGAATAATACACGATCTCTTGAAACATCACTCCTGCCTTATCAGAGCCACGGCTTAGAATGCAAGATGTCCATCCAAATGGTGGGAGTCTGTCAGGGTTGTAGTGGTGCCACTTGTACGAAGCTGGGTTCAAATCCATACAGGCATGACTTTTTTTTTTTCCCTCTCACTGCAACTGACAGCAGTTATGGACACCGGTGGTGGCAGACAGAATCCCCACCAATTTCAGCCGCTGTAACGAGCCTATAATAGCTTTATGCTGCAAAAAAAATTTGGTGGCAAGCGATCTGCAAGGCAATAAGCTTCAGTTCTTTGCAGGATTAGTTAAAAATTGCTGCAGGGCTCCTTTAATGATGTGCAAAAAACCTGCGACTCTAGTGGTACTCCAGAATGAATAGGCTTGCTAGATTTCGTGCCATCGCATACATTGAACTGAAAATGATTATTAAGGAAGTACTTAAGATAAGTAAGGAGATGAGCATCTATATTTTATGAACTTTTTTTTGAAAAGGAGAAGCTTATTACGAAGGACCCTAGCTTTCCGCGATTCCGTGAAAAATCGCGGAATTCACATTTTGTGTGCAAATACAAAAAAATAGTAAGGGCATAACTTTTGGAAACAACGGAGAAATGTTGTCTACCCCATTCACTGGCACAGGTTTCAGGCATGCAAAGAGTCAACGCAGCTATCTTCTTCCACATGTAAAATAACTAGAAAATGCACGAATATCTGAAACTTTGAATATGAATAGAATATTTTCCTAAGCACAATGGATTCGAAAAATGCATATGTGGGCGTTCCTGGACATTCAAGTATGGAAATTCCCAGCAAGAGTGTCGAATATTCAGATTTGTGCTAAGTATTATTTTTCCAGCAGAAGATCATTAATACTAGGCTTGTGTGAATATTTTAATGACTATTACAGTGTTCCAGTTCTCTTCAAGACAAATTAAATTGCAAAAATTTTAAGTTATTCAAAATGAACAAGACATCTTTGCGCACGAAACCTGCCTGTGAAGGTGGTTTCACTGCAGTAGAGGTATTTATGTCGTGAGGCAGCCTTTTTAAGGAAAATCTGCAGTGCCGTGAAGACACACTTCATGGGGAAGTGAGCACCTGTACCCCGATAAAACTGTCTTGATGCCTTAGAGCGAATAAAATTGGTTTACATTGATTAACTATAGTAAAGTTTCAAATATAGTGTTTTACCACTATTAAAAACCTTACTACTACATTCTAATTCAATTATACTAGTTACAACTCACTGCAACATTGCCTAGAACCAAAAAAGCGTAGTCTTCAGATTCCATTTTTATGTTATTAGCTCTTGGAAGGAGCAAATTTTGCTAGATGTAGTACAGAAGCTGCTTTGTGTTGCACTTTTTTGCCTGTATAGAGTGACGCATGTACTCTTACTGCATGTCACATTTTGTGACAGAAGGCTAGCTGAGCCCCTCAATAATGACACCAAGCAAAATTTAATGTTTGGAAATGAACAACACTATGTGTGAGCATTACGATGCATCCTAGCAAAACAGTTTCAACTACCCTTAAATACCTATCAATATGCATAAACTCTGTTGACACAGAGATATCATTGATTGATTTATTGATTGATTTGTGGGGTTTAACGTCCCAAAACCAGTTTTGATTATGAGAGATGCCGTAGTGGAGGTCTTCGGAAATTTCGACCACCTGGGGTTCTTTAACGTGCACTGACATCGCACAGCACACGGGCCTCAACATTTCACCTCGATCAAAATGCAGACAGAGATATGATTCAGTTGTTATGGTGATGGTGTGTCCAAAACTGTCATAAGGATCATCTGGAGCTCTGCCATAACAGCTTCCTTAGGTTTTCAATAATGCAGGTATTTTTAGAGGCTGAAACTGTTTATTAAATAAACTTTTGCATCTACCTTATGCCTGTTCACTGTTGTCGCAGAATTTTGCAGATTCCCTGATATGGATTTGCAGAATTTCAAAATTTCCACCGCATAATGTTAGGGGCCCTGTACTTACGACACATGTGCTTTTGAGTAATTGAGTAATGAAGGAAAATACAGTTTGCTATTGAAGAACAGTCTAAAATTGGGTGCAATTGTATTAGGAAAGGAGGCTAGTTCAGCTTTGCAAGAAAAAGATTTATGAAAACCACACTATGCCGGAACAAAGAGCAAGATGGTTCTAAGAAACTTAGTGACTCAAGATGATAGCTCATGCTCAAAAATCTTACGGGGTATGCTTGTTGGCAAGGTGGGGCAGTAAATAATAGGCAAGTGCCTGTCATCAAATGTGGAGGTGGATCACTTTTGTCATCCAGAAGGGGCATAGCCAGAACTTTATTTTAGTAGTTAAAGAGTCCTTCAGGAGGGAAAGCGTCCTCTGGCTACGCCTGTGTCATTGAGTCTTAAAAAAGTGACCATGAAGGGACTGCTTAAAATTTTTTGAAGAGATGATCACACAGCTCTACTTTTTAAAAGCCCTTATTAAATTAATGAGGTTAGCACTGGGGCTATAGCAGGTATCTTAAGCATTAAAGGGTCCCTCAAACAACATACTGGAAGGAAACAGCGCAAAAACACACAGCATGAGAGAAAGAAGGACACAAACAACAGCGCTGTTTCTTCTCTCATGCTTTTTGCGCTATTTCATTCCTTTATGTCATACCAACACACCCATGCTTCAACCTTCCCTGAAATGCTTTTTTTGTCATCCAACAGGCAGCAGTAGTATCAAATGATTAGCATCATAAATTATGCAAACTACCAAGTATCAGAGCAGATACGGGCTGTATACTATATTACCATTCTTCTCAAAATCATTTCCTTGCTTATTCTGTCGACTGGTTGCATCCACAATAGCACCGGCTGTGCCATCCACGACTGCCGCACCGTGGCCATGGCATTTTTCCATGGCTTCCAAGAGCCAGCACGTGCCAGTTATTTCAGAGCATTAAATCTGTGCTACCATTTGCTGCATCTATACCGCGATGGAAAAAGATTCTGATGTCAGTAGGGTCTACAACCAATGAAATCAGTCATGAGCGCGAAGTTGGGTGTGCATGGCACGCCTTATGAAAAACTCTTTTGGTCGAGTAGCTTCAGCCTATGGAGATTCACATATTTTAAAACCTTGTAAACTTCAAGCTCCATGCTATCACACACACTGATCTGCTAATGATCAGAAGGACTTGTGCTACTGGCTCAATGCGTTTGTATGAAGTGGTCAAATCTTATTCAGGGCCCTTTTAAATGAGCTGGTTACTTTAGTATCACCATGTAGATCAATACTTACTGGATCCACGTGCAACAAGGGATGGATGAGGTAGGATTATGTAAATGGAGGAATTAGAGGAATGAAATTATTGAGAACACATTATCAATAATGCTTGGACAGTCTTAACGCAGAATGAGTTTTCCAGGAGGGTGAATCTCCTTTTGCTGAGGCTTCCGGTGGCATCATTGCAGTTTATGTTCACCAGCTTGATGTACTGATGACAATCAGGTATTCAAGGTCAATTTCTGCAAACTTCAGAAGTTATAAATCAAGAAACTTCATAGTTTCTTACAGCTTAATCAGACATGGCTTAGAGGCAACTTGTGACCCTTTAGTAAATTGTATAGGGGAGGTCTGTGTGCAGTGTATGTTCACTAACATTATACTAGGCTTCTAATAAATTATCTTTGTTTATGCATAATGTTTCGCTCGCATCTACCGTAGACAAAATAAAATTATTTCACTCACTCACTCATTCTCCGAATTTTGAAGCGGTGACAACATAGAAAAAAATGTTGAATCATACTTTTTGCGTGATGACTCGTCGCACATTTTCTTTCTTTCTTCCTTTTTTCTAGTGAACAGTTCGATCATTCGCAAGAGTTAAAATTAAAAACTTTTTTTTTCTCATAGAACTGTGTCGGCTTCATTAAAGGCACCGTACATGGGCTGAGGGCAAAAGTGCATGTCAGGTTGAGCGCAAGAGAGTGTGCGCTCTGCTTTAGTTCTGCGTTCAGTTCGTGTGCACTACATAGGTGCACGGTTTTAAGCTATATATGTATATAGTCTGGATCTTGTTCTGCTTTATTGAAGGATTTTGACAGGCCGCGTCTTGAAATCATTAAAGCTAGTAATGGCTATTTTCAATGACATACTAAAAATATTGTACGTCATTAAAAAAAAAGGCAACTTGCCTGAGGCAAGTTGCCTTTTTTTTGTGTGTGTGTGTGACTGATTATATATTTTCTGTAAGAGGTTGCGTGTCACGCGCTGGCAGTTCTGTTTCTGCAAATACAGGTGCTCTTATAATTATCGCTTTCTTCGCCATTCAAAAAGATACGTGTGCCATGACTTCACGATTGTGGTTACCGTGATCGGCGTGCTATCACGCCTATAGCGATTTGTGCGCAGCCGACCTTCTCGACAAGCATACAAGTTCTTCGATAAGCATACAAGTTCTGGGACAGAACTATGAAGATAAGACAGTAAACAATTGGCGCTAAAACCAGAGTGTGCACAACCAATTCAGTCGATCTGTGTAGCAGCTAGTGATCATTCCATGGTCCCGCGATAGAAAAAGTATAAAAGGGCAAAATGCATATGGGAAAAACAAGAAAAGAAAAGAAGAACAGGAGCGCATGAACTGAAATGGGGCAGAGACAAAGACATAGGGAAGACAGAGAAAGAGATAGAGGCTGAAAGAGGGAGAAAGAAAGAGGCACGCACACGCCATGCTCCGGTTGCCCGGTAGGCACCGGGAAAATGGGGACAAGCGAAGAATCGTGTGCACATGCCTTTTACTTTCTTTATTTCTTCCTTTCCCTCTTTCGCTGGTTTTGATTACTTTCGGATACAATACGCTACACTATACCCAAAACTCTCTATATATATGCAGTCAATTCAAGCATAACTGTATAAGCTAAGATTTTCTGTTTGCTACACATACCATGCAAGGAAAAATGATAGCATTCAATGGCCACTCTGACACTTTTCAAGTTAATGCTATTTATTCATTCATACTGTCAGCACATGCCAAGACGGGAGTTTCGGTATGTTACATTTTGCTGCCATGTACAAACACAGCAGAAGCTTGAACAGTTTCACATTTAACGCTCAAAATTAGAAGGCACGATATATGAAAACAAAAATAGATAATAATGAAACGTGTTAGAGCGCATCCCATACACGTCATTCAGGGTCACTGGATAGTATTATGGCAACGCAGGTATATGACCCAAGGTCACTGGATAGTATTGAGGCAATACAGGTACATACATCGAACCTGTGAAACCGACAGACAGGCCTAAAAAGAAAAAAAAATGAACATATGCAAGCTCTAAGCACAGTTACAAATGTTCTAACACAGCTTTTTCGAAGGCATCTAAATCACAACATTTGGCAACATTTTGTGGCAGGGTATTCCACTCATCAATACTCTGAACCAAAAAAGAATGTTTGAATGAATCTGTTCTGAAGCTA
Source organism: Hyalomma asiaticum (assembly GCA_013339685.2). Taxonomy (NCBI): domain Eukaryota; kingdom Metazoa; phylum Arthropoda; class Arachnida; order Ixodida; family Ixodidae; genus Hyalomma; species Hyalomma asiaticum. The sequence goes on along the minus strand of CM023491.1, from coordinate 69,938,023 downwards.
AGCGGTGTAATAGGTTTTTAATGTTTTGTTCTAGAGGTGGTAGTTTTCTGTGGTATGATATGATCCCCTACATTTACCTTGTAGTCCCCATTCAATATATGAAAAAAGAATATGATAGTTGCATTTTTTGTTTCACCAACCTTAGTCCAGCTTTTTCGTTTAAATTTGCTGACTGACTGGGTTCTGGAGTACACATTAAATATGAACCTTAATGCCTTATTTTATATGCGCTCATGTTTTAATGCATCTTTTTTAGTGTATGGTCCCCATACGTGACTTGCACTGGTCGGTACCGGAAGAACACTCATTCTATAAGCCATACCTCCACCGTGGCATCTTGAAGTTTTCGTCGCAACAACCAAAGTTTGTGCATAGCCTTATTGCAAATTCTGTCAACATGTACAGACCAGTTCAGGCCACACGCAAGGTGAACACCTAGATATTTAACATTCTTAACCTCAGTTAGCACAGCGCTTTAGATGCTGTATGGAAAGGAGAATTTGTCTTTTTACGTGTCATGTGCATGAAAAGTGTTTTGGATGTGTTCAATTCCATTTGCTATTTGTCGCACCAGAGATGAACTTTGTTTAAATGGTGTTAAGTTCTACTTGATCATTGCTGGAGCATATCTTTGCATAAACAATGCTGTCGCCGGCGTAGTTCTTAATAGTTACTTGTTCAGAACAACTGTTACCCATGCTACTAATGTAAACTGAAAAAAGTAAAGGGCCGATCACGGACACTTGCAGCACACCTGATCGAACCGGTTTATTAGTGCTGCAAGCATTGTTTAATGAAATGAATTGCTCCCTATCTGACAAATATGCCTCTATCCATTTTAATAAGTGAGTTTCAACCAGGAGGCACGACAACTTAAGAAGCAGGTTTCTATGAGATATTTTGTCAAATGCCTTGCTGAAATTTAGAAATATGTCAATTTGACCCTTTCCGTCAATATACTGGCCAATTTCGTGCGTAACCTCTGTGTAGAATATCCTCACCAAAACCCATGCTGACTTTTACCTAAATACCATTTTCTTCTACGAATTTCATTAGGTGAGTCGTCAAAATGTGCTCCAACAATTTACAACAAGTACTTGTCGAAGAAATAAGTAGTAAATTAGTAACATTGTTCTTGGATCCCTGTTTGTGTATTGGCATCACCCTGGCACACCTCCAATCAGTTGGAACGTCACTGGATTTGAGAGATTTTGTGAATATATCCGGAAGCAAGAAAGAGCACCACTCAGCATATCACCTTAAGAAGGCGTTGGGGATTTGATCAGGCCTCGGGACTTTTTTCACATCTAGTTTGAGAAGTAGATCCAGAATGCCATCTTGCCTTATACTTGGCTCAAGTAGACATTGCTTATTGCGACTTTGCACTCGGGGAGTTGAACCATCGTCCCATATGAAAACTGATTCCAAATATTCATTGAAAATGCAAGCTATCTCATAGCTACCTGTGATAGTTAGATTATTGTTCTTCAATGACTGGATGCTGGATTTAGGCCCCGAAAGGTACCTCCAAAATTTTCCAGGTGAAGTTTTTAATAAAATTAGCGAGAGTTGCATTTAAAAAAGAACTGACTTAAGTTCCTGGGACAAAGAGCTAACGTAATGACGTTTTTTTCACAGACAATAGTTTTCTAGCCCTTGTTCACTTTAAGAGACACTTTTTGTGAATTATGTGTAATGCATGAGTTTTTGCTATGGAGCATCTTGAAGCGCTTTGGAGCACATAGCTCTGTCGATTTCAAGACAGTAGTTTTAAACATCTCCCAAGCATTGTTTACTGATGTGGTATTCACAGAAATAAACTGAGTGAAAACGTCATAATTGTGCTCTAAATGGTCTAATAATGCGGTATCATCTGCTTTAGAGAAGTCAAGGAACGATGTAGTTTTATTCTTTTTTGCTGGAGCATGTGTAGTAGCTACGTGTGTAATCACCATTTGTGGTCAGATATTTCTTCCATTACTTGACACCATATTGGATTAACGAAGACCCACTCAAGAAAACCAAATCGAGCAGTGATTCTCCCGATTCGTGGCTCGCGTGGGTGCACAGTTACAATTGTGTGAAAAAATCAAGGAGAGAAATTCACATCCAGGAGAATGCAAATACACTTTTTCTTGAGTGGGTCTTTCGTTTAATCCAATATTGGTGTCAAGTAATGGAAGAAATATCTGACCACAAATGGTGATTACACACGTAGCTACTACACATGCTCCAGCAAAAAAGAATAAAACTACATCGTTCCTTGACTTCTCTAAAGCAATGATACCGCATTATTAGACCATTTAGAGCACAATTATGACGTTTTCACTCAGTTTATTTCTGTGAATACCACATCAGTAACAATGCTTGGAGATGTTTAAAACTACTGTCTTGAAATCGACAGAGCTATGTGCTCCGAAGCGCTTCAAGGTGCTCCATAGCAAAAACTCATG